>VDFB02321500.1:0-405111 GCA_007258455.2 Sequoia sempervirens
TAGATGTTTTTGGCTTTGATTTTGTTAAGAACGGTCCCATCAGGCCATTTGATGCATAAAAACCTGTGGGAGTCAACATGACAGGAGGTCGGGAGATTACTGGAGGCCTTGCGGATCAGATTGTAAGTCTTCTTCTGGGAAGCGGGCAGGTCAAACTTGCTGCTGAGAGCCTCCCACTCAATTAATCTGTCATGCTCAAAAAGGTCAGCCAACTGGGTGATGCCTTTGCTACTCCACTGCTTAGCAGAGCAGCCCTGAGAGAGGGCGAGGGGCTTGCCAGAGTAGCTCAGGTTCCACCAAATGGACCTTTCACCATAAAGATGGTCATTATCATGGAAGGATCTATTAGATATAAAATGTTTCACATAATTCCAAGCTTTCCATATGGATCTAAAGATAGCAGATCCTTGCACAATCACGGGAAAATCACCAAGGACAAGATCATTGAAGGGAAGATTCTTCCAAGACTTGGCTTTCTTGGGGATGCCCCTCTCTATGTTGTTTCTAACCAAGACCTTCCAGGGATCATCACCATCAAGGGAGTGAAAGATCCATTTAGCGGCCAGCGCAATACCCTGAAGCTTAAGATCCTTCAGACCAAGCCCCCCAAGGAGTTTGTTGGCGTGGCACCAATCCCATTTAACCGCATGCATTTTATTTTTGCCTTTGCCATCAGACCAGAGAAACCTCCTAATATCTTTCTGGATCTCATAGATTTGATAGTTACTGAACATCCAAGTAGAGGAGAAATAAATATTATAAGAAGATAGAATTTTCTGGCAAACCTGCACTCTGCCAGCCAGTGACAGGGCCCTGTTATGCCACTTATGGAGCTTCTTGCCAATCTTGTCTTTGACCCAGAACCACATGTCTTTAAGTGAAGGGTCGATGGAGAAGGGAATACCAAGATACCTCACAATCTTGTTAGGGCCACCCCATTGAAAATTGTAGTTTTTGAACCAGTTGGGCGGCTGCTCAACCCATCCAAGGCACACAGACTTAAGGTGGGAAAGGCGAGCACCCGAGATTTTGCAAAAAATGTTGAGCTTGTGGCAGAGGGCTTCGAAGTTATCAGCCGTAGCTTCAAGAAAGATCGCTGTGTCGTCAGCGAACTGACAGTTGATGAGCTCACTGTCATCAGGGAGAGAAATGCCTTTGACAGCCGGGGAGACAGAATTGTCTCTAAGGATGTAAAAAAGGGCTTCAGACGCTATCACAAACAGGGCAGGGGCCAAGGGGCACCCCTGTCTGATGGATCTCTCAAGAGGAAAAGACTCAGTAAGGAAACCATTCACATCGACTTGCGCGAAGGCGTCTTTGAAGAGGATTTTCACATAACTGCAGAAAGTATTGGGGAAACCAAAAGCTTCGAGCATCATGGAAATGAACTTCCATTCCACTCTGTCATACGCTTTCTCAAAGTCCAGAAGGAACATGACAGAATCTTGTTTAGAAACATGGGCCCAATTCATGGCTTCCCAACCGGTAATCAAGTTCTCCAAGATATATCTTCCTTTTATAAAACCCGTTTGGGTAGGGCACACAAACTTGGGCAAAATATTCTTGATCCTATGGGCCAGAATTTTGGCAAAAATTTTATAGGAAACATTGAGGAGAGTTATAGGTCTCCAGTTCTTGATAAGAGCTTTGTCCCCATCCTTGGGGAGCAGCTTGATAATTCCCCTGTTTATGGAGGAACCCAAAGAACCAGAAGCTATGGCCTCAGAGTAAATCTCCAGCAGGTCATTACAAATCCACTCTATATTGGCTTTGTAAAACTCAATGGGAAGCCCGTCCGGGCCAGGGGCCTTGTCATTATTAAGCTCCTTAATGACATTTCCAATTTCATCAATAGTGATCTCTTTGGACAAAAGATTAGCTTCTATCGAGGAGATCTTATTGGGAATGAGGGAACGGATTTGGTCTCTCAAGCGGACCGCCTCCTCCGAATCCTCAGAGGTGAAAAGGTTGCAATAAAAATTGGCAAAGGCCTTTTGGATGTTATCCGGATCGTTGATTTCAATATTGTCAACAACAAGTCTTTCAATGTTCTCATTAGAATGCTTTTGTTTGATGAGATTGAAGAAGAATTTGGAACCTCTGTCCCCACATAAAAGCCAGTGCGCACGGGATCTGACCATGGCACCCTTGACCTTGACCAGTTGATGTTGCCTAAGGGCATCTTTAGCCTTCACCACTTGGTAAATAAGCTCACAGTTAGCAGGGTTGGCCTGGATATTCATTTCAGCAGTTTGCAGCTCAGAGGAAAGTTTCTTTTCCACATACCTAAAGTCTTTAGACCTTTTTTGTCCTATGGTCCACAAGAGATTCTGCCAGGAAAGCAGATTCAGGTTCCATCTGTCAAGGTGGGACAAGTCAGGGAAACTTTTCCTGTTAAGGATGCTAATGATACGGATAGCGCAAAGGGTATCTTTATCACTGAGCAGCTTAGTATTAAGAAAGAATTTGGGGTGGGGTCTTTCGCAAGGGTGAGGGGAGCTATTGAACCTGAAGCAAGCCAAGATAGGATGGTGATCAGAGAGAGAGGTGGGGGTAACCAGGACCGTACGCCCAAGATTATCAGGGAGGAAAGAGAAAAAATTCTTGCTGGCATAGAAGCGGTCCAACCTGGAATAAATCCTAAAAGGGGGCTGCTGGAAATTACACCAAGTGTGCCATAGCCCGGGGTGAGAGTCCTTAACACCGGATAAAGGATCAAATAACTGTTTGGAGTTTAACATCTTGCACCATTTCATTTTTTCAGCCTCTTTCTAGACAAACGGTCGGCCACCAAGTTTTTCATCCTGAGATTCAATCATATTGAAGTCCCCCCCCCAACAAACCAGGGAATATTCATTATCAATTATATTAAAATAGTTACTAAAATATATATTAATATCTTTATTGTTAGTTATCTTAGCATTCTCTTGTCTTTTTGTTTTCCTTCTTGTCTCTCTCAATTTCTTTGGTGTCTTTTAGATCAAAATGGTCTTGATAATTTTTGTGTATCAAGATCTTGATTTTTCTTTGGGTCCTCTTTTATTTTCTATTTTTTATCATTTTCTCTTTTTTATTTGTTAGCTCTTTTTTTTCTTTTCTTTTCTTTAAATTTCATTTTTCCTTGAACCATGTGTAATTTTTTCCCCTCTACTCTCTTTCTTTTTAGCTGTGTATGTGTACAATAATCCATTTCTCTTCCTTATACTCTCTTTCATCCTGATGACGGATCACAAAGTGTGATAAGAAACATTGATGGAAAAAATACTGACAATTAGATTTAGAAACAAAATTTAGCAACATGATGGATTGTGTAAACTTGATATCTTTAATTAGACTCTTGAGAAGTTGGGACGTTCATCATCTTTAATTGAAAGGTAAAGTCAAAAATGACAACGTTGACTATCCCATGGGTTATTTTAGCTTCATTAAAATTAAAAAAAATTGCATTCATTTTTTTTATTATTATTTTAACTAGAATTCAAAAAATTGAGAAACAATTATATAATCTACAATTAATTTTCTTATTTAATAATTTGGAAAATAACATTTGTCTTTCTTTCTATTTCAATTCATGTAAGAATAGAAGGTGTAAAAATTAAATTATTATTTATTGTTTTACAAAATTACATGTCTAATACGTATTTAATTTTTTGGATCAAATTTCAACTCTATTAATGACTTGAATGACAAGAGGGTGTAGAGTGAATTAACATAAAAATAAATTTAAAATTGCATTGCTGACTTTAAAATTATTTTGTCTCCTTGAATTGCATTTCTAACCTTAGTGAAATCTATAAATTTAGATATACACAAACAAAATTTAGTATTTAATTTTAATAAATCACTATAATTTGTAACAATTTTCACTCAAAAAATAATTCACATACAAAAATAGAACATTTAGCTAGTTGAATCATTCCTTGAAACACTTGAAAACAAATTATAACTCACAACTAATATTTTTAATGTTAAAAATTATACACTTTTTTCATCTCAAGCACAAGAATTTAGTATCTCTAAAAACCTAATATGTTTAGATCTACTTTTCGTTTATTGTGAAAATATTGAAGCATAAATTGTAGGGATATTAGTTTTGGTTTGTCTCATTTAAAAAAATCTTCTTTAGTTGGGTTTTGTAATAATTTTTTTTCAAACTTTTCAAACTTTTTATCTTCGACATCATTGATAGCATAATACAATTTGTGCAAACTCTTGAGGTAAGTAACTTTCCTTGGTTTTGCAATGAGTTTTTTTCCCTATTAACCATACAAGCCACAATATAAGAAGACTCCAATATAGATTCACAACAAATTAGTGCTTCACGATATCATTTACACATGTACCTGACATTTTGTAGATGCTAAATGTTTTAGGCTTAATTTGTGGTAGATGAAATAAAAAAAATGAGGACATTTTTTTTTTTTTTCAAGAAATAATGAAAAGATAACTAGTCATTTTATAATGCAAATTACTATTGAAAAGCTATCTAACGATAATAAAATAGTATATTTATCTTTATACAAAATATATATAAATAGATGTCGAAAGATATATTCTTTCAAATGTTAAGTTATATTAATCATAAAAAAATTACATTAATCATATAATAATAGTTAAGATTAATTATATAATAATATTAATGTAGTAATTAATTTGATTTTGGAAAAGATAGAATTGTGATGTTATGCAGAGAGACAACAAACCATCATTGAACTCCTGGTAAATGGTGCTTGTTTATCCTCCTGTCAGGAATACATGGCAAGAATGTCATGCCAGACTTGGTTCCAGAGTATCTCATTAGTTCAAAGAGTTTAAGGTGGATTACAGTAAATTATGGTTATGATTGAATATGCTTGAGTTAATTTACGACCATCAAAATTTACCTCATAATACCATGTTGCTTCTACTCCAATACTTTTTAGGTGGCTTGTTGGAGCTTGTGAGGTTGAATGGTTCCATAGATTTTATATGGCTCTTAGTTCAAGAATATATTGGTATTGCTTCCTATATATGAAATTTGATGTATGGAAATTTGGCATCTATTTTTTTTAGGTCAAGATGTATGTAAAAAAAAGAAGGTAACCTTCAGTTAGAAGAAGATTAAAAAAAATTAAAATGTATTTTATTCTGACAAGGAAATATCATTTTTCTAACTTCGTTCATATCTGATTTAGCCCATTTGAAAACAATGTGTATTTACTCTTTTATTTCTATTATTTAACGTAATCTCTATATCATAAATCAAGAGATATCTTATGCAAAGTAGGAAGGAAAAACTTCCACAATCACAATTAGATTAGTTTCAAACAATTCTACAATCACCAAAGTCTCAATTAGGAGTTCTACTCACCAATTATTCACAATTCCTTGTAGCATTGCAAATGATGAAATTTGAGCATAACTTACAAAAAACTCTGCAAACCCACAAACTAAATAACATTCTAGATACCCATTAAGGATTTCCTTAACATGTCTCAAAGGCTTATAGACTTGTTTTGGAACAATACCTCTGAAAATGGACTGGTACACTGAACAAGGGCTCAATTAGCCCACTTTTACAAAGAAACTCCCTCTAAAACTCTCTCCTAACCCCCAAAATCCATGGATAATATTTCACCAAGTTACAAACACCCAGATTCCATAACTTTCATTAGGAAAAATGCTCACTAAATCAACTTAACACAAAACCCTCATTTCAAGCCGTTTCCAAGGGGGTTTATTGAAAATCCACCTTCCCAACTTCTTTACACCTTATCAATGGATCAAACATGCTCCAATAATTTTGTCCATGCTTAAGAAACCATTATGCAACTGTTACCACAAAAAAAAATTCAACAAAACCCTACTTAAAAGCGCCATTTCTCAACTCAAAACTCAAGAAAACTCAACTAGGGCAGCACTCCAAAACCCTCCATCCACCTTCCCTGCTCATGAAAAAAAATTAAATAAAATCCTACACCTAAGAGTGTCATTTCACCAAGTTTAAACCAATTAACCTGAGTGGAATGTCTAAGATTCACATTTTATACTCTAAAAACCACAAATCTAGAGTTATAGACCCACCTAAAGAGATAACTCAATAAAACTCTACAACCTCAATGGGAACACCTCAAACCTAGTCCAAATGATAGCTAGAACACTCAAGCAACCATTCCAATTAGTTTTGAGTCACCATTAGGCTATACAGTCTGTGCAAATTCTCTGCAACAACAAGATTGATTGAAAAACACAAAATGTTGAATGGAAAAATGGGGAATTCTTGTTGTTCTGTCTCCAATTACAATCTCCAACCCATTGCCTTAAGGCTACCAAATTTTTTAAACATTAGACAAATTTTAACAAAATGACTCCTAAACTAACCAAAGTCACTTATTACATTAAAATATGGTCTATTATGACCTTATTTAAATGAAAAAACTCAAAAAATACTTAAAACCTATCATTAGACCTTGTTTGACCAAAATTTGCAAAATGAACTTGGTGCCCCTGCACCATACACCTGACCTGAAAAAGGTCCCTTGGAAACTGAAATGCGGCTTGTCTACCCTTGAACACTTCATATTTTTAACCTTCAAAATCTCCTTTGTATGGAAATCCTTTCCACTGTATTAGGTACTGCAAATTTGAATCCTTCTTTGTTCCCTTGAATTGTTTACCACCTAAGCATTGATCCACTTTTGCAAAGTGACTTAAAAGATGTTATCTTACCTTTCCACCACATGAAATTGATGTAGAACTTGCCTTTCCACCTACAAAAAATCCTTTTCCAACTTTATCTCTGACTGTCCACTCCTTCCCTCTTTTTCATACTCAAACTCACTCCTTTGGCCTTGCCTTTCACCTTATTTTATTCAACCTTTTTCCTTCATGATTGTCACCAGATTCTCTTCCCTAAGAGTCTCTGTATTATCAAACTTTCACACCTTTTCATTAACAAAATTTGATAGCTTACTACCTTCTTTTTAAACCATAGAACAAAGTATTGTTCCCACCATAATCTTATCATCCTTTCCTAACCCATTTTCCATGCCCATGGTCAATTCATCCTTGACCTTCTCTATCTCAGACTTTGACACCAACTTATCAACTCTTTCCTTCAACATTGTGTCACTCTTCAAATTCTCAAGCCTTGAAGTGGCTACACACTCTTTGTTTTTGTCTTCCTCAAGCTTCACAAAGTCCTTTCCAAACATAATCACTTTTTCTACCTTACCCTTTGCTTTATCATCCTCCTGCAAGGGTGTTAGTGTGAAAGTATTTCCATCATTTTCAATGGTGTAAGTATTATCTCTTCCATTGTATATGGAATGTCTATCAAACTGCCATGGCCTTCCAAGTAATAAATGACAACAATCCATTGGTAAAACATCACAAAGTATCCTATCCTTGTATCCACCAATTTGAAACTCAACTAAAGCTTGTTCATTAACCAAAATGCATTGATCATCATTCAACCAAGATACATTATATGGTGTTTCATGAGGAACCTTTTCTAACTTCAATTTGTCTACCATTTCATTTGATACCATATTATCAATACTCCTTGAATATACCACAACTTTGCATACCTTACCTTTGCATTTATAGGTGGTCTTGAATAATGTCCTTCTTTGAATCATCTCCTTCTCCTTACATGTTTTCAGTAGTTGTCTTCTCACCATCAATGACTCTCCCACTTCTGGAGTAGCAAGTTGATTAGGAGAATGCACACTTTCACAATCATCTTCTTGTACTGATTGCACTCTTTTGTCACCACCACTTGAAGTAGACCCTTGCTTCTCAGGACACTTGAATGTCAGATGCCCAAACTGATTACAATGATAACATCTACCTGAAAATGAGTTTGAACTTCTACCTCCACCAAATCTTCCTCTGAAACCTTTGAATCTGCCTCTTTGATTAGCAACTTGCTCCTTGCCTTTGCTTGCTACTTCTTGTTCTTCATAAGTCTGACTCAATCCTCTTCCTCTGTTGGTGCTATCTCTACCTCTTCCTTGAATTTTATATCTTCTTTTCAGTTTCTCCTTTCCTTAGTAGCCAATTGAAAACATTCCTCAACTAATCTAGGTGTAGCCAAACTTAACTCATCTTGGATTTGAAATCTCAACCCATACATGTACCTTGCACTCTTTTCATTTTCATCCTCAATATGACCAGACCTTATACTTGTGAAAATCTTCAGTATATTTCATAACATCTTTCTCTTTCTATTTTAAACTCTATAATAGCTTCTTGAAAGTTTTTATGGCATGATCACTTGGCAAAAATTATGCTTTCACCTTTGACACCATCCTATCCCATGAACTTATTTATGTTTTCCCTTTCTTCATTCTCTCCTCTTGAATGTAATTCCACCACGTCAATGCAGGTCCTTACAAAACTTAAAAAACCGCCACTTCAGTCATCAACAAACATAAACTCGTCGATTATCTGGGTGCATCCGGATCTTGACGTGAATTTCATTAACAATGAACAAATTAATTGATAAATAATTCATTTAAATTTTCAGATCAGTAATCCATATATTTTGTTAAACCATGGCACCTCATATTGGAAGGGGGTTATATGATTTTGTATTATTTCTACCCCTAAGCCAATACCTAGATTCAATTTCTAGAGGAATTATCTATACCAGAGGGTGGTAAAAATTCATTTGTAGTCTCTAATTATTCCTTATTCTCAAGTTCTAAGTTCTTTCTCCAAATATTTTCCAATTCGTTCTTTACTTCAATCGGATCAATTTTTTTAATTAGTTCATTTCATTTTTTGGGATTATTCTTCTTCGAATTTTTGTTTCTACACATGGACAATAATTTTGGGTTGCTCGCACTTGCTTTGCTCCTTCTAGGGTTTCTCACCTAAAAATGAGAAAGGGTAAGGAATGGGGTCCAAAATGCTATTGTATATACTAAAGATTAATGTAAATGAGATGAATTATGCCTAATTCAGATGTACTAATTCTTTGATCTGAAAATGAGATGATCTAATGATGCAAAACCTAAGAAATGCGAAGTGCTAGAAAAAAATGTGATATGAAGAAATGCCTAAAAATGCAAGTAAATGATGAAATAACATAGAAAAATGAAGGAGACGTACCTAGAATATAAAATTTGATGCTGGGATATTTTGGAATCCTAAAGTTTTGATTGAAAATGTTGACTAGGACACTTATGCTAGGCTGGGCGACTTAGTCCTAGTTTTAGGAAAACTTGCCAAAATAGGAATCTACCAAATAGGTATCCAAAAATTCCAAAATCACTTTCTAAGCCTAGAGGCGGGACTAATCTTCCACTAGTGGTGATTTAGTCCTTCTCCATATTTTGGGAATTTCAAGACAAAATCTTCAAGCCTCAGGTCTACACTTGCTTTTCTAATAGGTATTTGGACTTGATTTTGTAGAAAATAAGGTAGAAAGTCTCTCCAATCTTGAATTAGGGTTGTGGTGAACTAATTTACTTTGAAGACTTCTTGACCACTTCTCAACACCTATTTTCTTGAAAAATCTACATACAAAATTTTTCAAACACACATGCAAAAGGGGAAAAAGTGGTTAAGGGTTAGAGTATAGGGGTTTGTGTTGGTCAAACCCCACTTTGGTAATCAAACCATATGAAATGAAATGAAGTGGAAGGAGAATGATTAGCAAAAAACATGTAGTGTCATAAACTTACCAACCCCTTGATATGAAAATATGAAGATATGCAATGAAGTGCTCCAATGGATGACTTGACTATGCTTGATTGCTTGACCGCTTATAAGATTGAATGATTGAATGCTTAAGAGATTGAATGAATGAATTGGGGGATTGTAGGAGATGCAAAATGAGGAGAAAAACCATTATTTATACATTATTTTACTAAAATTTCCCAAAAATAACACATCACAGGATGACCTCAAGGGTTAGAGGATAAAATCCCACAAGAAATTTAAAATTATTTTGATTTTTGTGCTAAAAAGGACTAAGTCACCCCTATTGGCGACTTAGTCCCACTTAAGAAAATTAAGTGGGTGTTAGGAATTAATGGGAATTAAATGTTTCCCAAAGGGAATATCCTCAAAAACACAATTAAAAATGGCGGAAAAGTGTATTAAAGGTTCATTTAAACATAAGAAAGGATTGAATTAGTGTTGACAAGTCTAGAAAATCATGAAAGTGAGTTACAACACTTTAAAACACTTTTAAATAAAACTTGGTAAGTAATAAAAAGAGATTATTTAGGTGAATTATAATGAAAGGGTCCTAGAAAAGTGTGAAAGTGGGTTACAACACTTCACAACACCTTTACAAGACAACCTAGAAGTCTTAATGATTCACAAGGGTCCCAAACCTAATGTGAATGTGTTGGGCACATTACAACATTAAATCTAGAAAAAAACAAGCCAAAGTCCACTAGAAAGATATTACATAAAGGCTCACTGCCAAGAGGACTCACTATCCAAGTGACTTAATGTTCACAAAGAAAATAAAGATACAAAGAAGTGGCTTCACAGCCAAAATTTGAATTAAGAGAAGTGCATCTAATCATATGCTAGATTCAGTTCCTTTGAAGCTTATAACACACTCTAATCAACTCAAATTACAAGTCTCTACTCTGCTTTGTATTCAAACATCTTTTCTTAGCACTCACAACTTATTAACATAATTTTGCAAAACTTTACATTACTACTTGCGTTCAGATCATGTATTCATTGAAATCTTATCTTCCTCAACTCTAATCAATATTTTATATATAATAAACTCTATCAAAAACATAAATTTTGTATGCCTAATTATATGTAGCCTTAAATCATACAAACATGTCTTGTTGGCACCCAGTTCAAACCAATATTGTCTTCATGCAAAAAGTACAAGCAATATATTCTAGAATGGACCTATATTAACTCCCTTTTCCACTCACAACTTATTAACATAATTTTGTAAAACTTTACATTACTACTTGCATTCAGATCATGTATTCATTGAAATATTATCTTCCTCAACTCTAATCAATATTTTATATATAATAAACTCCATCACAAACATAAATTAGGTAGGCCTGATTAGATGTACCTTTAAATTATTCAAACATGTCTTTTCAGCACCCAGTTCAAACCAAAATTGTCTTCATGCAAAAAATACAAGCAATATAGTCTAGAATGAACCTATATTAACTCCCTTTTCCATTCAAAACCTATATTTAATATTCATATCTTATTTTCATACCTCAAGTTAGCCAACATAGAACCAAAAGTAAAGTACTCCAATTGATCATCACCATATGATATGTTGGCCAAAAAATGTCACACCAATTGGAAATTAAAATGTAACGACCCTTGTAAACATTCTCCCAAAATCACAATGTCTAACTCAAATTCATGGAGGAATGTATACTAGTTAGGTAATAGCTAGTGCATAGAAAAAACTATGTAAACCATATATTGCAAACTTTTGTTACTTGAAACTTTTGAACCACTTATCCAAAACAACTAAAATTATGAAATAAGATGCCAGTGACATTCATGAAGACCATACTAGAACTGCATAAGTAGATCTGATAGGGAAAACAAATAAAAATCAAAATAGCAAAGGGCATTGTATGTCGAAGCTATCAGTGTAGACACTTATCCAAAAACACTTTATAAAAATAAAACATCCTTCATACTAGTTTGAATTTCATCATATAGTGTTGACATCAATGACAACTCATTAATGAAAACCTTCTTCATTCTTTCAACAACTATAACATCCACATCACTATTCCACCAAGAGGAAATTCTATCTCTCATCTCCGAGTGGTAGACTCACATCTTCTCAAATCTTAAAGGAAAGGATTTCTACACTCTCAAATAGGTCCATTAACAAATAAATCAAAAAGTAATTAGAGCCAAGCTTGGTAAGAGAAAAAAGAGAACAATAGTAGGAAATGAGCCACTCTAGGGAAATGAGAAATTAACCTAACTTGGATAAGGGCATCATCAAGTCTCCTATTGGACCAAGTGTACAGTGCACCATGAAGATCAACATCAATTAGAGCATTATCATTAATAAAGATCATAAGATCAAACCTACTGTCAGTAGCAACTTAGGAACCCCCTTTCTTTTCTACTTCATTAACTATGTTAAAATCTCCCATAACCAACCAACTAGCTTCCAAGAAATGTGATCTGAAACCATTCAAAATTTCCCAAAATATCTTTTTGGCACATTTCATATTAAGAGCATAAATTTTGGAAATAATCCAAAAACGTTTATCCCAATCATTATGAAAAGATGTAGCTATATGCTTTAATTCCCCAAACACAACAACACCTTTAACCACCTCTAGATTCTAAAAAGTAGCAACACCACCAAATGCACCATCAAAATCAAAGTCGTGAAAACCATAATCTTTAAACAAATGATTTTTGAGTTTGCATAACTTATCAAAGCCCATTTTTGTTTCTTGGATAATGATAATATCCAGATGATGATATGAAACAAAATTTGCAAGAAAATCATGCTTATGAGGGTTTTTTAACCCTCTTATGTTATAGGATAAAATCTTCATGAGGATTTTTGAGGTGTGATTTTCAAGAAAATCTCAAAAAAATTCTTTTGTGATCCTTCTACACTATCAAGATTGCTTTCTTTTTCCATATTTTGATGTAATGGAGGTCTACCTGTACCCAAAGGTTCTGACCCATAGTTCAGTCTTTGGAAATTTTTGGTGGAAGCACCAAAAGGAGAAACATTATTTCTCCTATTTCTTGATTTAGCCAAGGTAAAAGGAGGCTCCCTAGCCTCACCCATATCAAAAAGAGAGGACTTGTTATCAAAACTTGTGACAAAAGAGGTGAGCAATTTTTCCATGAGATAAAGGGGGGATACAACATCATCATCCTCCAAATTAGTTGTGATAGAAGAGGTGTGCACTTTCTCCATGGGAGAAAGGGAGGAGAAAACAACAATATCCTCCAAACCTATCTGAAATAACACCTCAATCTCAATTTTTACTCCATAGTTGGGGACATAATTAGAAGAGGGATCCATAGTGTGATTTGATTTTAAGAGAAAACCAATTGATCATTTTACTCTTCAAGAACAACCACGTTACCAATACCATGCAAATTCTCCTTCTGCAAGATAGGGGTCCCATCTGCCAAATCATTAGGAACCCACAAAGATTCTACTAGCTTCTCAATTGCCACACCCACCACTGAAGCTACAACATTAACTACCGTAGGCCTAGAATTTTTAGCCCTTAAACTTCTCTCCTTTTCATTCCACTCCTTGTGAGGAGGCAGGAGAGGATTAAAAGGGGGGCTTAGGAGGCTTCAACATATATTTCTCATCCCAATTCCCCACTTTATTACAATGAAAACAAGAAAAAGGAATGGATTGTTATTCAACCTCTTGATTCCAAACTCCCAACTTCTAGTTGATCTTAACCACCACTAGAAAATCTAAAAATTAATCAACAATAGCACAAAAAAGAGCATACAACAACCTTTTCTTAGATGCAACCATATGATTGATGGAGAGAAATTTCTCAAAGGTACTAGTGATACCCTTAAACACTTGTTCATCCCAAAACTCCAAAAAAAGACCAAGTAACTAAACCCAAACCAATGTTGAATAAAATGAGAAGGAGCTAGGGGAAAGCTAGGCTCCCATTTTTCAAAACCAATGTTGATTTACCAACCAATCATGGGCCACTAGAAAGGACACAAAGTTGGTCTTCCTCACAAGAAAAGGAGAAGGAGAAAAACCCCTTCACCATCACTGCAACTTCTACCTACCCCTTGAGCCTCCACCTACTAAAAGAAAGCTTACAAACAAGCTCAATGTAAGGACAAGGCTCAAAAACTTCCCCACAAGAGACAATTCCATCAACTCTAAACTCTTCTTAATAATAAAATTGAAAATAGAAATAGAGTACTCACCTAAACTTGGATTAGGAAGAAATCAACCAGAGGGATGTAACATACAAGGCAACCCTCTTAATTACTTATAATTAATTAATCCCCAAACTTTCACCTCTTGGCAATATTAATTTTTTTTTTTTTTAACTCTCAATTATTAAGGTATAAAATAGATCAATTCTCTTAAAATCTACCCAAACTAATTGCTTTCAACCATGTAACTATTCTTTTAATAATACCCATCCAATAAGAAAATCCAATATAAATTCTCTATTAAATAACATTTTCATTCTTTGCAATACCACCACTTATAACCTAGTATACATATTCTCACTTAAATATTACATATAAATATAATAACCAAAAATCTATTTTCAAAATAATAGATTATAATACCAACTACACAAAAAAAAAACCAATCCATATAAATGTACATATAGGAACATATATATTTGACTTTCTTAGATATAACTTTCAACTTATATTTAAATTCTCTCTATGATCTTAAATTTTCTTTATAATCATATAAATATATATAGATATAATTCATTCATTTATTACTTGTAAAAGAAATACACATTTAAATTCTAATATAAATATGAAACAATCCTTTCCCATTTATTTCTACCCTTTAATGATTTCCTTATAAAGAGTAATAAAACAAAAGTTTACTACTCTTATAAAATCTTCGTTGGTGGAGAACGATGGTGACAAAATTACCATATGTTTTAAACATAATTAATAACGTCACTAATATCAATATTATTTATTCTGCCCTGAACAAAGGCGTTATTGGTATCATTAAAACTTATTATTAATCGATATTCTGATTTCTATGGAAAAATCTACGGCAACAACCATATCTGTATAAGAGAAAGGCATTCTCAGGGGTATTTAAGATTTCCATAGAATCGAAAACCCATCCTTTCGTCTTTGCAAGAATTTAATAATTAGTAAACACCACAATGATCAAAATGTGAACACCATTGATTCTGTAAAAGCATGGATCTCAGAGCACGAGCTCAGGAGTTGGAAGTCTGTGGCTTGCTGGGTTGGCGGTTCTTTTCTTACAATTGATCTCAACCTAACTGAAAACCAGCGTCAAGATCATTTATGCAAGGCTTCATGCCCAATTCTGACATTGGCTGCCTTGTCTGGAGCTGCTCTCGTTGAATACTAAGAACACAAATCAGGAGCCAAGGCCCAGGGATATGAAAAGCACAGGTAAGGCAATGACGGCAATGGCTTAACAAATAGAAATTTGATTACACAGCATTGCATGCAGCACCGAAATTCACATTCAATAATGCATACTACAAGAACAAAATGCATAACATGCATTCCAAAATAGTGACAAAAACAACCACATACGTATGTTAAGACGTGACAAGGCTACAGAGAGGGAAAGTAAAGATTCGGCCATAGGGCGCGACCATAACACATGGTATCATAAACAAATAGTCAGGACATCAGAAAAATATAATACAAATCCTAAGCATGTAAATCGATAACTTCACATCAAATATGCACATGGAAATCGAAAGAAAGAAAGAAAAAGGAAACCATGGTATTCATATCTAATGAAAAAGATTGAGTTAAACCAACAAAGAAAATAGAGAATATCTACTCATTTCGACAGTATCCCTACCCTTTGAAATGACAACTGAACCATTCAAGATTCTATGAGGATCAGGAAAATCTTTGCACCCAGAGGTAAAGGAGGCACATGAACCGACTATTAGAAGCCTCTGAATCAGAGTGGTAAAGAATGGAGATCTAAGGGCGGGGAAAAACAATGAGACGCACTTATGATCCCAAACCCTTCTAAATGATTTTTGTTCAGATGCATGCAAATAGTAGAAACGGAGACACCACGTCTATATCGCAAGATCATTTGGATGGAGGAGTGGAGGTGAGTCTTTTGATTCAACAATAAAGAGACTTAGCTAAAGAATACACTATCATCCTAGGAATACAAGCGACCGATGATCAGCAGTGTCAACCGATTCAAAGAGCCATCTATAGACTATCATTCATTTTTCTATCATACAGAAAATTAAAGGATCAAATTAAAACATAAGAAGACGATGAAGTAAAGGAGGTTTCCATACGTACCTCTTGGTATTGAAGAATAGATCTAGGAATACTGAAGCAATAATGGTAACTCACACTGGTTTCATAATCAAGTTGCAGTGGTGGTCATTCTCTGAACATCGATCTCTTGCTCACCACCAATCCAGGATTCAAGGGTCATCTTTTCTTAAACATCTGTACCTCCACCAGTTCCCCTTCTTGCCTATTGTTGTTTACATTCGGAAAATCGTCGATGGATCAGGATGAAACTGAGTCACCCCCTCTCCAATACCATCGACCCTCCTCCCTCTTGTGTTTCGACCATCCCAAAAATTTTCAATAAATGAAATAAAAGATATTTACCCATTCCTTTCCAAAAGCTCATCCAAATCATCAATAAAACAATTATATTTTAAAGAAGTTTTTTTTTTTTTCTTTTCATTTAAATCTCCACCACCTTCGCTCTCATCTTTTTCTATTTTTTTAATTTATTTTTTTCTTCTATTTTTTTTTTTTAATTTCGCTTTTTACAACTTTTATTTACAAAGCACATTATCTAATTAATTTATATAATTTATTCTAACAATTATCCTCAACAAGATAATTAGTTAAAATAATAAACACAATTTTAATATTTAATTAATCATTTAATAAACTCATAACTTTTTTCAAAAAGATAAATTAAATGATTAAATATTGAAATACAATTTAATCTAACATTTTAATAATTAAATTTTACCCTTATTTACTTAATTCAATTCTCAACGTATGAAATACCAGGAGAAGCCCTTGACCTATCTTTCTCTTCCGACTCCTTAGCCAGAGGAGTACCTAGGAAGAACTATTTCCTTTCGATTTAGACCCAAAGAGATTGACCCATCGGTTACCATCAAACAAGAATTCAACATGCCTTTGTACAACATCTACAAAAACACCAACAAGAATTTTGGGCATAGTACCTTACGACAAACCCCCACTAACAAAGTCCTTTAGGCCCCCCACTTGCTCAGACTGAGAATAAATGACTATAGAGACTAAAGAGTTTGGAAGGTAGAAAATAAGGTCCCATCAACATTTACATCAGCTAAACATGTATTTGACACCTCTAGACCAACAATGTACCTACTACTATTTCAACAAACCTTTGAACCGAGACTTCCTTCCTTGTGAAAATTTGAAAAAGTACAACCACCTGAAGAGATCTTCATTTACACCTAATTTAAAAAATGTATGATATTAAGGGTATGAGCCTTTGATTGTTGGCTCTATAGAAAAGAAGCCCCACCATTTCACCAAAGGGTCTCCCCTTAACACCAAGGTCAAATAGTCTCAATTGCTGATGTGGTAAGGAAAGACCCTATAAGGTTTGAACCTTGGTTGTTGGCCCTATAGGCAACAAGCCCTACCACTTCACCAAAGGGTCACCCATAATAATGTTATAATATCAATATAATAATATTATATAATATTTAATATAATAATAGTTTATTTATATTATAATAATATATATTACTTATAATATTATAATATAATATATTATATAATATTATAATATAATATATTATATAATATTATAATATATTATATTATATAATATTATAATATATTATATTATATTATATAATATTATAATATATTATATTATATAATATTATAATATATTAAATATTAAAAAAAAATTCTTTGTAGAGCTATGCATAAAATAAAAAAGTTCTCCAAAATGGATATTTGTTTCGTAGAGCTTTTAATATTAAAATACCTTTCTAAAACAGATTTGTTTTAGAAAGCATGCATTTTTTAAATATTTGATATATTATTATATTATTTGATATATAATATATGATATTCTAAATAATATATATTATGTTAATATAAATAAAATAATATTATATTATATTATATAAAATATATATAATATATACTATTATAATCTATATATTATAATAATATATAATATCATAATTTATTATATTATATGATATATTATATTACATGATATATATATATCATAATATAATATGTTATATGTATATATATATATTATAATAGTATATAATAATGTTATAATATCAATAATTGCATACAATAACAACATGAAAAATGTTTACTTTTATTGTTAAATTAGACATGATGAGTGTAATGTCCCTCCATTTTGTTCATTCTTGAAATTTAGGAAGTTGGTTGTTGGGCGACCATGTTAGTTTCACTTGTTACTTGTGGTTGGTAATTTGCTAGGTCATGAGGACTTTTGGATTGCATCATTTAATTTGATTTTTATATTAGACAATATCACTAATCTTATGACTAGAAGTAATTTATCAAATTAATCTAATTTTTAAGGTCACTCGATTTGGTTTGGGATCAAATAAAGAGCTAGATTTAATAATAAATATTAATTGTATTATCAGTGAAAATTTATTATTTTAAGATGAAAGAAATTGTAAATGAATTTAATAAAAATAATTATTGTCTAATAAGTGAATTTAATTAAGAAATTTAAAATTGAGAAAATACTATCGTAGATAAAATATTTAAAATTTGAACTCAAATTTGAATAAAGATCAAAGCAAAGAAATCAATTGAAAATAAATAAATAAATAAATAAAAATGGAAAAAGAATTGTTTATTGCCAAATAAATAAATAAATGATTGTGGAAGCCGAACGGTTCTCCAAGGGGAGTGGAAAAGACACCATGAAACAATTATAAACAAGAATTATTCAAAAAAAAGAGGGGGGGGGAAAGATGCTCATAGTTTGATCTTATCCCATGGCTTCAACAGTAAGTCATCTTGTGCAAATCTGGAATACCAACAATCACATTCATGAATGGTAACTGGAGATGGAGGAAGGAAGGCATAAAACAGATCTCTTTTCTCTATCAGTTCGAGGAGCATGTGCAAGTTTAACAGTCATGGGATTCCAATATGGTCAAGGTGGAGGCGTGGAATGGGGAACAGATACTTGGTGGGGAAATGTCTGGTCCTCACTATCGACTAATGCTCTTCCACTATCAATTTACGTGATAACGACACTAGGTTGCAGATGCTCGGTATGTGCTTGTTCATCCTTGTTTGATTTTGTGTTGAAAAGAGAAGTTGACCCATTTGATAGATTCTTAGAGATGCTCAGTTTTGATGCCTTAGATCGTATTATTGGGTTTAGAAATATGCAGTTCCATAAAGAGGAAAAATGAGATTGCTTCCATTTATGATGTCATTGAATCTTGTGAGTCATTGTCTGAGTCTTCCAATTTGGAGCATAGAAATCTGGCTTAGCTCAGCATTTTAAACTTGGTTGTTCGCATGGTCTTATGATATAAATGGCATGATGTTAAATCCGTTTGGAGTAAATCACGAGTCTAAAGGTTTCAATGAATTCTGACCCCTTTAAGGGTGAATGTTGTCCCACAGATCGAAATAGTAATCCTGTTGTTTTGCAAGCCGATACTCTTGTCTTTAATCATTCCATTTAATCCTCTTACGTAAAGAATTGCGAGTAGCAATTGGTGTCCAGGTTTTAACGCCTTTGTTAAGTCTGTTTGGTCATTACCCTGTGGCACGTTGTGACGGTAAAACCAAGCGAATACTCCCTCTCAATCTTCTGTTCTCATATACTTTGGTTACTTTTAATCTTGTCAGTTTTATGATAAATTTGTTTTAGAATAAAATCCATTTTGTAAAAATCTTTCATCATGCAGTCCTCCGACCTCGTCCCTTCGAGGCATTCTATCAAACAATTCAAGTGCCTCGTCTTTGTGCATTTTGCACCTCACCTGTCTCTTTCCCGTCAGTCTTGAGGAGAGCAATTGGGATTGATATTAATTCAAGTAGATGGCGTTATCTCCAATTTCCAATATTCACTTTCTAATATACTTGGCAACCTGTCACAGCCGCAACACTTGAACATGGTAGGGTGTATAGATTTAAATGAACTCTCTGATTTTTATCATCCAATCCCAAATGTTATCCACAAGACTGAGGGAAAATGGTTTCTCACGTTTTTGCAATCGTAACCATCTCAAACTTGGAGGAAGCTTGGTTCGTGTGTCTTCTCTGATGCCGTTAATGAGCAGTTTGTTCAAATGAAGAAATTGGGGACCAATGAGCAGATTATTTAATTCTCTTGGTCTGCGCAATGTTTCAAGCCTTCGCCAATTACCTCCGTTCAGTCGAAGCTGAGAGAAATTGATGTTATTGGATGCAGTGTTTAGATGAGCTCCTTCGCATAGCCTGGTAATCTAAATTTATATAATCTCCCTGATATCGTTGGCAACCTACCACAGCTGCAGTGTTTAGACTTTGGATCCAGCTAAAAAGCAGGTTTGCTGGAAATGCCCAGCCTATACTCATATATGATCCGCAGGCACCATGGGTGTCACTGGTCTAAATAGTTGTTAAGTTGATATCATTTAAAGATAGATGATAGTTAATTTGATAGCTCTCAGTAAATGGAAATAGGTGGAATTATAATGATAAAATAAACAAGATTAATTATACTTTTGGTTAATGTGCTTGAGTGTTTGTATAGTATGTAGTTGATTTCTTTGGCTATGTTTTAAACCTTGAAATTAGGTAATTCTATTAACGTAAGGTATAGTCCTTGAGCTTGAGAGAATTTGTTAAAAGAATTAGTTAATTAAAAGAGTGAATTAATTAGATTAAAGGAAGATAGTAATTATATTAAATTTATTCTAGTCTTATATATATACATAATATATGGAATTTAAAATTGGAGGACGCTGATAAAAGAATTAAATATGTAAATTAAGTTGTTATAAGACATTTGATCAATGTATAGATTTCGATTACAACTGACCTAAGCACATTATGTATCGTAATTCAATTGGGAATGTTTCTTTGAAAGATAAATCAATATTTTTACATCTTTAAGTTTAGTAGTAATACATTTAATGGGTGCATTTTAATGTTGTTACATGGTTATCAAATAACCTTGAATTCAATGGGGCAATGCGTCATTAATTCCTAAGTAAGTAGCATGAGTTATACAACCTTTATAGTTGAATTGTAAGATTTTTGAGTGAGTTTATTAACTAGGAAATTACATTATGACTGCCTCAAAATGTTTATTGGATAGAGATGACCTTTTTATTTAATTTGAAATGCAGAAACAAGAATAATTCGTTATAAATACTACTTAGATAATGTTTTGTGAAAAAAAAAGTTTAATTAATGATATAATCTTATTATGAATATGAAAATAGGTCTTGAAATGATTATGAAATGTGATTACTTAGCATCCTTAGTCACTTAAAATTTCTCTTTCGTAAACAGATGGATAGAACGTGTTTGTTTGTTTATTGTTCGTTCATTAACTGTATTCACATGTTTAATGATTGTTATGATGAATTTATTTTGGTGTGTCTACCTATCTCTTGAGTTGTTTGGTTTCAAAGGTGATTTTATTCATTGAGTTCGCATTTGATTAATGAATGAGTTTGATGGATCTTTATTATTTTGGTCGCCCGTTTGAGTCCTTTTGGTTGAGGAGAGTCCCATATGTTTTCTTTTGTTCTTTACCCTAAGTGGTAAATTGGATTATTGTTGTCATTGTTATGTTGCTGATTTTTTTTTTATGATGGTGATTTACGTACCACTCTAAGGGATTCTTGTGAGGAGAAAATTGAGGTCTCCCGCGGAATACCTAGTTGGTGGCTTTTGGTTTTATTAAGTGATTCTGATTAAAGGTTGATTTTCTTTTGTGTGTTCCTATTTGAGGTGACACCTTTGTTGATTTGTGGATGGTTCTTGATGAATCTTCTCTTTTTATGGATTTTCTGATTTACTCTCTTATTTGATGAAATTTTACCCTTGTGTTGGGATTATTGGAGAAATACTCATGTTGCTTCACTTTACCCTTGTTTATGGGTTTTCATTTTTTTGGCTTCCAGAGGCTTGAGATGATTTTCAATTGATGTTCTTTCTCTTATGTGCCCTTGAGGTGGCAAGTGTTTTGGTTTCATGATTTTAAAAAGGGTTGTACAGAATTTGTTGAGACTTGGAAATTGTATTTATAGCGAGATGGGTAATGCCTCGCATGCTTCTCGGTTGTGATCTAATATTCTTATTTTGATGGTACAACCCTTGGTTTTTTATGTTGTTGGGTCTCTAGGGAGAGTGGCTCCTCGTGGGGGCCGGCGCCCCGTTTAAGGGGAAGGGCTCAGGATAACCCACGAGTGAGTTATTAAACAAGTGAAAACCTAATAATTAACTTAGGAGGGTTGGGTAGTAATATCATTACAAGATTAATAAAATGGATGCCTCGTCTTCATTAGTGCTTACGTAGGCTAATGGAAGGCTGAGAAGGCGTGGTTGGCAAGGTCGTGACCTCGTCTTCACGAGAGGTCTACGGCTCCGCATGAGTCACCCTATGGACCGGCGCCTCCAATTGGGAGGAAGAGCACAGGACAGACATAGATGGGACAGATGCCTCCAATTGGGAGGAAGAGCACAGGACAGCCCATGTAGGACTATGCGATGACACTCTCCCCTAGTTGCCCATGTGTTTTAATTTATTGTGTTCCTTTGGAAGTACGTTGTGGGAGTTGGTTTAGATTGTTGATATACGGATTTATATTGGTTTGTGATTATTGCCTTAATATATCTTGATGTACTTGGCGGTCTTGTATGATATTTGACTTATGACCTTGTACTCTTTTGGTATTGTGTTATGATGTTATTTTATTGTTTTATTACAATTTGGAACTGTATTATGTTTATTAATTCAGTTTGTTTTGGAAATGTTTCATGATTATCGTCTGATTACTTGTTTATTGGTCACTGCTTTGATTTATGTGATGAGATTTATGACTTTAAGTTATTATGTTGTTTCTTGGGTGTTGTTGTTTATGTCATTGTAATCCTTGAGTTTGAGGATACTTTTGTATGTTGTTGAGTCTTGTGGTTCCCTGTTTGGATGTTCTTGGTTGATGTTTCTTTCTCGTCAGCTCCTTCTAGCACGGGGGGTGGGTCTTCAGACTCACATGGTCGGGTGGAATGTGCTAAGCACCCCATTGGGTCCCCAGTCGAGGATCGAGAGATGTGGATTGGTGTTGTTGTGGCGACTCCAGAGTTGTATCTGTCTTGGAGCCAGTTATGATATTGTGCATCATGATTTCTCGTGTATGGTTTCCAATTATGATTGGAACCACTTTTGTATCATTGTACATCTTGAACATTGTATTGTAATGTAATGTTAAATCTTATGTGGCTATTGGCAGTTGTTATTCCATGTGTTAAGTTATTTATGCGTATGTTGTATTTATGTACTCAGATGGTTTCTTATCAATGATTATCATGTATGTGTTATATTTGTTAAATGTTTATTTTGTTATGGATTATATCTTTGGATTTTATTCTTTATTCTTGTTGTGTGGATCTCGGTCTCATAATGACTCCTCGTGTACCCCAAGGGATGTATGTGTTAATGAATCTACTTAATTGAAAATTCATGTTATGATTTAATGTGTATTACATATATGTTATGTTTACTTTTAAAAAAAAAAAAATTGTGCAATAATTATGGTTTAATTGTCCTTTGGGGTTCGCACGGCGTGGCGTTACAACATTGGTATTAGAGCATAGGTTCATACACTGGGCACTAGGTGTGCTCACTATGTAACCTTGCGCTTAGACCCGAGAATCTTGAGTTCCACTTTTCTGCTGTCATTGTTGTGGACCTGAGTTTCTTTTGTTTTCTGGTTTCGCGTCGATGGTGCAGGAAACTGATGGGAAAGGATAGGACCCGCGGTGTAGTGCGCAATGCACTGATATCCTTCCTACCGGGGATGCTCTATGGACCCTTGTTTTAGCGTGATGTGTTTCTTGGTGACATGTTTTATGTGTGTGATTATGTCAAGTGTGTGTGGAATTTGCGATTTTGTTGTCCTTGAGTGATGAATTATGTTTTCTTGAATCTGTAAAGGTGTAAAATTTTAACCTTTTTATTGAAATTGATGTGAAATTTGGTGTTGAATAATGGTTAAAGTGGAGTTCTTTGTGTGAAAATTGTGAGTTTTAATGAAAATCTGAGGTTTGGTGAATAATTATTCTATGATTTTTAGCAGAATATAGTATCTTGGGGTTAAGATGCAACTTGAATTATGGGTACTAATGTGCAATGCTCTATGGTAGCTTTTGATTTACAAGAAGTTGGCTTCAGAAACGTAGCGATGAAGGTAATGCAATTGTAATATGTGGGTATAGATACTTATAATTTCAAGTGGTAATTCATTTTGTTATAGTAGATGAATTAGGTTTATGGTTAGCATCCTTATACGAATATTTCCTAAGTAATAAGAAGCAAACTGTTTATGAGTTACTAAATTGGTTTTGACTATTATGTGTGGTTTGGTGGGAGGGACAGTGTGGTATCACTCACTCGCGAGTGGCCTACTATGCTGGGAATTCCTCTCACAATGTATTTGTGATATATATGTATTGTGCACAATGTTTGTTTGCATGCAGGATTGCAGGAATTAAGTCTCGATTCCACCTACATTGTCAGGACAGGGAAAGCATTATATACACCCAATGGGCTTGACGTTGAACATAGGAGCTGACAAGAAAGTTTTCCCAACCTAGTTCATCATCTGTTCTAGTGTTTGACAAAATTGGTCTGATTGCAACCCTGTCACCACTTTTGTTTTGGTATCATTTCTTTATATTCCGTGTGTTTATTTTTTATTGCTTACTTGGTGACATTTAATTGATGATATAACGTGTTGATGTGTTTATGATTATTCATACTATTGTTAGTTTATGGTGTTACCCTGATTGTGCTTGGGCTCGACTTCCAGGAGTAAGTCGATGTCTATGGGGGGGAGGATGTAATGTCCCTCCATTTTGGTCATTCTTGAAATTTAGGAAGTTGGTTGTTGGGCGACCATGTTAGTTTCACTTGTTACTTGTGGTTGGTAATTTGCTAGGTCATGAGGACTTTTGGATTGCATCATTTAATTTGATTTTTATATTAGACAATATCACTAATCTTATGACTAGAAGTAATTTATCAAATTAATCTAATTTTTAAGGTCACTTGATTTGGTTTGGGATCAAATAAAGAGCTAGATTTAATAATAAATATTAATTGTATTATTAGTGAAAATTTCTTATTTTAAGATGAAAGAAATTGTAAGTAAATGAATTTAATAAAAATAATTATTGTCTAATAAGTGAATTTAATTAAGAAATTTAAAATTGAGAAAATATTATCGTAGATAAAATATTTAAAATTTGAACTCAAGTTTGAATAAAGATTAAAGCAAAGAAATCAATTGAAAAAAAATGGAAAAAGAATTGTTTATTGCTAAATAAATAAATAAATGATTGTGGAAGTCGAACGGTTCTCCGAGGGGAGTGGAAAAGACACCATGAAACAATTATAAACAAGAATTATTCAAAAAATAGGGGGGGGGGGAAGATGCTCATAGTTTGATCTTATCCCATGGCTTCAACAGTAAGTCATCTTGTGCAAATCTGGAATACCAACAATCGCATTCATGAATGGTAACTGGAGATGGAGGAAGGAAGGCATAAAACGGATCTCTTTTCTCTATCAGTTCGAGGAGCATGTGCAAGTTTAATAGTCATGGGATTCCAATATGGTCAAGGTGGAGGCGTGGAATGGGGAACAGATACTTGGTGGGGAAATGTCTGGTCCTCACTATCGACTAATGCTCTTCCGTTATCAATTTACGTGATAACGACACTAGGTTGCAGATGCACGGTATGTGCTTGTTCATCCTTGTTTGATTTTGGGTTGAAAAGAGAAGTTGACCCATTTGATAGATTCTTAGAGATGCTCAGTTTTGATGCCTTAGATTGTATTATTGTGTTTAGAAATATGCAGTTCCATAAAGAGGAAAAAAGAGATTGCTTCGATTTATGATGTCATTGAATCTTGTGAGTCATTGTCTGAGTCTTCCAATTTGGAGCATAGAAATCTAGCTTAGCTCTGCATTTTAAACCTGGTTGTTCGCATGGTCTTATGATATAAATGGCTTGATGTTAAATCCGTTTGGAGTAAATCACGAGTCTAAAGGTTTCAATGAATTCTGACCCCTTTAAGGGTGAATGTTGTCCCACAGATCGAAATAGTAATCCTGTTGTTTTGCAAGCCGATACTCTTGTCTTTAATTGTTCCATTTAATCCTCTTACGTAAAGAATTGCGAGTAGCAATTGGTGTCCAGGTTTTAACGCCTTTGTTAAGTCTATTTGGTCATTACCCCGTGGCACGTTGTGATGGTAAAAGCAAGCGAATACTCCCTCTCAATCTTCTGTTCTCATATACTTTAGTTACTTTTAATTATGATAAATTTGTTTTAGAATAAAATCCATTTTGTACAAATCTTTCATCATGCAGTCCTCTGACCTCGTCCCTTCGAGGCATTCTATCAAACAATTCAAGTTTCTCATCTTTGTGCATTTTGCACCTCACCTGTCTCTTTCCCATCAGTCTTGAGGAGAGCAATTGGGATTGATATTAATTCAAGTAGATGGTGTTATCTCCAATTTCCAATATTCACTTTCTGATATACTTGGCAACCTGTCACAGCCGCAACACTTGAACATGGTAGGGTGTATAGATTTAAATGAACTCTCTAATTTTTATTATCCAATCCCAAATGTTATCCACAAGACTGAGGGAAAATGGTTTCTCATGTTTTTGCAACCGTAACCATCTCAAACTTGGAGGAAGCTTGGTTCGTTTGTCTTCTCTGATGCCGTCAATGAGCAGTTTGTTCAAGTGAAGAAATTGGGGACCAATGAGCAGATTATTTAATTCTCTTGGTCTGTGCAATGTTTCAAGCCTTTTCCAATTACCTCCATTCATTCGAAGCTGAGAGAAATTGATGTTATTGGATGTAGTGTTTAGATGAGCTCCTTCGCATGGCTTAGTCTAAGTTATATAATCTCACAATCCCCGTTGGCAACCTACCCACAGTGGAGTGTTTAGACTTTGGATCGACTAGCGATTTCTTGAAATGCCAGCCTCATATATGATCTAAATTAAGATAGATGATAGTTAATTTGATAGCTCTTAGTAAATGGAAATAGGTGGAATTATAATGATAAAATAAACAAGATTAATTATACTTTTGGTTAATGTGCTTGAGTGTTTGTATAGTATGTAGTTGATTTCTTTGGCTATGTGTTAAACTTTGAAATTAGGTAATTCTATTAACGTAAGGTATAGTCCTTGAGCTTGAGAAAATTTGTTAAAAGAATTAGTTAATTAAGAGAGTGAATTAATTAAGATTAAAGGAAGATATTAATTATATTAAATTTATTCTAGTCTTATATATATACATAATATATGGAATTTAAAATTGGAGGACACTGATAAAAGAATTAAATATGTAAATTGAGTTGTTATAAGACATTTGATCAATGTATAGATTTCAATTACAACTTACCTAAACACATTATGTATCGTAATTCAATTGGGAATGTTTCTTTGAAAGATAAATAAATATTTTTACATCTTTAAGTTTAGTGGTAATACATTTAATGGGTGCATTTTAATGCTGTTACATGGTTATCAAATAACCTTGAATTCAATGGGCAATGCGTCATTATTTCCTAAGTAAGTAGCATAAGTTATACAACCTTTATAGTTGAATTGTAAGATTTTTGAGTGAGTTAATTAACTAGGAAATTACATTATGACTGCCTCAAAATGTTTATTGGATAGAGATGACCTTTTTTATTTAATTTGAAATGCAGAAACAAGAATAATTCGTTATAAATACTACTTAGATAATGTTTTGTGAAAAAAAAAAGTTTAATTAATGATATAATCTTATTATGAATATGAAAATAGGTCTTGAAATGATTATGAAATGTGATTACTTAGCATCCTTAGTCACTTAAAATTTCTCTTTCTTAAACAGATGGATAGAACGTGTTTGTTTGTTTATTGTTCGTTCATTAACTGTATTCACATGTTTAACGATTGTTATGATGAATTTATTTTGGTGTGTCTACCTATCTCTTGAGTTGTTTGGTTTCAAAGGTGATTTTATTCATTGAGTTCGCATTTGATTAATGAATGAGTTTGATGGATCTTTATTATTTTGGTCGCCCGTTTGAGTCCTTTTGGTTGAGGAGAGTCCCATATGTTTTCTTTTGTTCTTTACCCTAAGTGGTAAATTGGATTATTGTTGTCATTGTTATGTTGCTGATTTATTTTTTATGATGGTGATTTACGTACCACTCTAAGGGATTCTTGTGAGGAGAAAATTGAGGTCTCCCGCGGAATACCTAGTTGGTAGATTTTGGTTTTATTAAGTGATTCTGGTTAAAGGTTGATTTTCTTTTGTGTGTTCCTATTTGAGGTGACACCTTTGTTGATTTGTGGATGGTTCTTGATGAATCTTCTCTTTTTATGGATTTTCTGATTTACTCTCTTATTTGATGAAATTTTACCCTTGTGTTGGGATTATTGGAGAAATGCTCATGTTGCTTCACTTTACCCTTGTTTATGGGTTTTCATTTTTTTGGCTTCCAGAGGCTTGAGATGATTTTCAATTGATGTTCTTTCTCTTATGTGCCCTTGAGGTGGCAAGTGTTTTGGTTTCATGATTTTAAAAAGGGTTGTACAGAATTTGTTGAGACTTGGAAATTGTATTTATAGCGAGATGGGTAATGCCTCGCATGCTTCTCGGTTGTGATCTAATATTCTTATTTTGATGGTACAACCCTTGGTTTTTTATGTTGTTGGGTCTCTAGGGAGAGTGGCTCCTCGTGGGGGTCGGCGCCCCGTTTAAGGGGAAGGGCTCAGGATAACCCACGAGTGAGTTATTAAACAAGTGAAAACCTAATAATTAACTTAGGAGGGTTGGGTAGTAATATCATTACAAGATTAATAAAATGGATGCCTCGTCTTCATTAGTGCTTACGTAGGCTAATGGAAGGCTGAGAAGGCTGTGGTTGGCAAGGTCGTGACCTCGTCTTCACGAGAGGTCTACGGCTCCGCATGAGTCACCCTATGGACCGGCACCTCCAATTGGGAGGAAGAGCACAGGACAGCCATAGATGGGACCGGCGCCTCCAATTGGGAGGAAGAGCACAGGACAGCCCATGTAGGACTATGCGATGAAACTCTCCCCTAGTTGCCCATGTGTTTTACTTTATTGTGTTCCTTTGGAAGTACGTTGTGGGAGTTGGTTTAGATTGTTGATATACAGATTTATATTGGTTTATGATTATTGCCTTAATATATCTTGATGTACTTGGCGGTCTTGTATGATATTTGACTTATGACCTTGTACTCTTTTGGTATTGTGTTATGATGTTATTGTATTGTTTTATTACAATTTGGAACTGTATTATGTTTGTTAATTCAGTTTGTTTTGGAAATGTTTCATGATTATCATCTGATTACTTGTTTATTGGTCATTGCTTTGATTTATGTGATGAGATTTATGACTTTAAGTCATTATGTTTTCTCTTGGGTGCTGTTGTTTATGTCATTGTAATCCTTGAGTTTTAGGATACTTTTGTATATTGTTGAGTCTTGTGGTTCCCTGTTTGGATGTTCTTGGTTGAGGTTTCTTTCTCGTCAGCTCCTTCTAGCACGAGGGGTTGGTCTTCGGACTCACATGGTCGGGTGGAACATGCTAAGCACCCCATTGGGTCCCCAGTCGAGGATCAAGAGATGTGGATTGGTGCTGTTGCGGCGACTCCAAAGTTGTATCTGTCTTGGAGCCAGTTATGATATTGTGCATCATGATTTCTCGTGTATGGTTTCCAATTATGATTGGAACCACTTTTGTATCATTGTACATCTTGAACATTGTATTGTAATGTAATGTTAAATCTTATGTGGCTATTCGCAGTTGTTATTCCATGTGTTAAGTTATTTATGCGTATGTTGTATTTATGTACTCAGATGGTTTCTTATCAATGATTATCGTGTATGTGTTATATTTGTTAAATGTTTATTTTTTTATGGATTATATCTTTGGATTTTATTCTTTATTGTTGTTGTGTGGATCTTGGTCTCATAATGACTCCTCGTGTACCCCAAGGGATGTATGTGTTAATGAATCTACTTAATTGAAAATTCATGTTATGATTTAATGTGTATTACATATATGTTATGTTTACTTTTAAAAAAAATAAAAATTTGTGCACTAATTATGGTTTAATTGTCGCTGGGATTCGCACGGGTGGACATTACAATGAGGGCTTATGATAAGGTAAATTGACAATTTCTTAATAAGGTCTTGACAAAATTTGGTTTTTGTTCTCAATGGCGAAGGTGGATATTGTCATGTCTTTTGGGGGTTGAATTTTCAGTAATAATAAATGGAAACCCAGTTGGCTTTTTTAGCTCCACACAAGGTGTTAGGAAAGGGGATCCCCTTTCTCCTTTTCTATTTACAATCATGGTTGAAGCTTTGAGTAGATACATTCTTTTAAGGCATAATTAGAATCTTTGGCAAGGTGTGCAAATTCCAAATACATCAATTTCAATCACACATTCTCTTTTCGTTGATGATACTCTATTATTTAGTACATCATTAGTATCAGAAGCTAGGCAAGTAAAAGAAGTCCTAGACAAATATTCTTCAACTTTTGGACAAAGGATAAATGTTGATAAGTCTAAAGTTTATGTCTTAAATACTTTTGATGTTTTGAAAAAGAAAATAGTCAACATATTAGGCTTTCAAGAGGTAGAATTGCCATGTTCCTATTTGGGTATTCCTTTTTTCAAAGGGTCAAACAAAGCTTTTTATTGGGATAACTTCATTGAAAGATTAAAGTCAAAAATTCTTATTTGGAAAGCTAGGTGGTCACTAGCAAGAAGAGTTCTTTTAATTAAATTAGTCTTATCTTCAATTCCTAATTATTTCTTAGTAGTCCTAAAAGCTCCTGCTTCTGTTATCAATGAAATTGAGAAAATAATAAGGTCATTTCTATGGAAAGGTGATATTGGTGATAGAAAAAAGATACCACTCATTTCCTTGGAAGGATTGGCAAAAGGAAAAAAGTAAGGTGGGGTAGACATTCAAAATCCTAATTGGAGAAACAAAGCATTTGGAGCTAAACTTGCATGGAGAATGTATGCTAATCTAGATGCCAAATGGTCAAAAAATTTCAATCTAAATACCTAGATAATGAAAATCTAACAAGAATATTTACAGTGGAAAACCCACCTAAGGGATTAGCTATTTGGAACTTCATTAGAAGGAGCAGGAGCCTTATTACAAGATACTTATCATGGGAAGTAAATGACGGGAGAAGTGTTAAATTCTGGGTAGAATCTTGGAATGGGAAATCTCCATTGATGGATAATCAGGACCTACAAGAGATAAGTGATATTTTATGTCAAGAGTGGGGTGAAAATCTTGTTGATTATATCCATTCTTCAAACCCATTATTGGGTAAGGTAACTTGGAAAACACCCCCATCAAGCCTTTTGACAAATCAACAATTTGATATTTTAAGTAAGAGTTTGAATGATAGAACAGTCTACTTATCTTTAAAACTAGATAGAATAGTCTAGTTAGCATCAAAAGTAGGCTCATATTTGGTAAAGGAAGGATACACAATATTAGCACAATCTAAATATTCTTTTGAACCTCAACGTGCATTTTCATTTTATTGGAACAATAAAGTTCTTCCGAAAGTGGGGACTTTTGCATGGCTTGCCCTGCAAAAAAGAATACTAACCAGTGATCATCTATTGAAATTGAAGATTGTTGATCCTTTCAATTGGGTATGTGTAGGATCATGATGGGCCAAAAAGTGGCAATATGATGGGTAGATTATGCTTTGTAACTTTGAATTTAATATTAAATAATTATTATTCATTTTCTATTTGAATTACGACTAAAGTCCTAATTGATAGGCTGATTGAAAACATCTATAGCTTTCAAATGGTATCATTTTTGAATCCAAAACATGCATCTATGCATCATACTATAGGATTAAAAATAAAAATTGAATTCATGATTTTGATCAAATTAAAATTAGTTAGACATGCGATTTTTTTTATATTTTTAAAAGTTGTAATAAAAAATTTCATAATTAGTTATTTACTTGGAAAAAAATTACAAAAAATATGCATCACATCCAAACACGAGTCCTCTACTTATATCTTAAATGTTTTTAAAAAATATTATCATTTTAAATTGTGGTTAGGGTGGTCAAACATACACCTACTTATTTTTTCCTTGAAACTTAAGTACTACTACATTAAAATTTTAAATTTTCATTGGAAATAGATTTTTTTTAAAAATAAACCTAGTAGTTTAGAAACGACATTCAATTTTCTATAGATTCTAGTTTTACATATTTTCAAAATAATATAGATAACTTATTCAAATTTTTGTGTCAAGTTGCCTAACTCTGATTTTTCTAAATTTTTTGCCACTTAAGGGCCTATTTTTTCCATGATGATCCTACAAATACCCAAGTTCCCATTATGTGAAGTGGAATTTGAAATAGTGGATCATCTGTTTATGCAATGCATTGTAGCCAATCAATGTTGGGACTTTATTAAAAGAAAACTTCACCTTTCCATCCCATTACCAAACTCCATCTGGGATTTTTTCCAAGCTTGGGCTATTTTATATCAGTCCTCATTTTTTGCATGCATTTGTTTCATCATTTTGGCTCTAGTAATTTGGAATATTTGGTGGGAATGAAACATGAGAATTTTTAGGAAAAAAAAATCCTCAATGGATATGGTTCTCTTGAAAATTCAAAAGGAAATCTCAGAGGGGGTCAACTCATGTGTTCAAAGAGAGAAACTTATTAATTCATCCTTGATGAGATGGGATAGTTCTATTATGAAAGAATGGAATCATATTAGATTACCTTTTGATGGAAGTCTTCTTTAAAATGTCAACAAAAAGATTGATAAAACATCAGTCAAATGGTCCCCTTCTCAAAAGGACTTTGTTAAATTGAATTTCAATGGGGCATCTAGAGGTAATCCAAACTTATTTGGGGTAGAATTTTCATTAAAAATGCATCAAGGGTAGTACTAGCAATTTCTTCTTCCCATTTGCAATTTGGCACAAATAATTATGCAAAGGAACAAGCTCTTTTATTAGGTTTAGAATTGGAAATTCAGATGGGTTTCTCAAAGTTTCATATAGAGGTGGATTCATTAATAATTATTAATGCAATTAGGGCAAGGAAAGTTCAAAACTAGAATTTGAATTATGTGATAAACAAAGTTTGGTCACTCCTAGATAAGCTTGAGTCTTTAGTTATTTCACATACTTATAGAGAAGGGAATAAGGTAGTAGATTTCCTAGCTGGGCTAGGAAGTGATCAAACAAAGTTAAGGGAAATTCATGACTTAAATTTTTTAAATGCATTTCCTCAACTGGTAGAGTTAATTGAGCAAGATGGGTATGTGCAGGATCATCATCGAAAAAATAGGCCCTTAAGTGGCAAAAATTTTAGAAAAGTAAAAGTTAGGCAACTTGACGTAAAAATTTGAATAAGTTACCTATATTATTTCAAAAAAATGTAAGAATATAATTTGTAGAAAATTGAATGTAGTTTCTAAACTACTAGGTTTGTTTAAAAAAGAAAAAAATCTATTTGGTGAAAATTTGAGATTTCAATGTAGTAGTACTTAAATTTTAGGGAAAAAATAAGTAGGTGTCTTTCTGACCACCCTAACCACAATAAAATGATAATAATTTTTTATAAGATTTTAGATATAAGTAGAGGACTCATGTCCCAATGTGATGCATATTTTTTTGTAATTTATTCCCAAGTAAATAATTAATTATGAATTTTTTATTACAACTTTTTAAAAATATAAAAAAATTCATATGTCTGACCACCTTAACTTGGTCAAAACTTCATGAAATTCAATTTTTCTTTTTTTAATCCTATATTATGCAAAGCATAGAATGTGACACATGTTTTGGATTCAAAAAATGTGATACTATTTGAAAGCTACAAATGTTTTTCAATCTGCCTATCAATTAGGAATTTAGTCATAATTCAAATAGAAAATGAATAATAATTACTTATTAAATTCAAAGTAAAGTATAATTTATATTGGTGGAAAGTTGAGAATCTCCTTTAAAAACCCTTTTTGTTTCATCAATTTTGGCTCAAAAAAAAGTCGTCAACCACATACCCATCATATTGCCACTTTTTGGCCCATCATGATCTTGCACATACCCAGATGTAAAGGCCATGTAGACAAAATCTCAAAGCTTCTTTATTCCTCCATTTGCTGACGTATGGTTGCAAAGGCCATGTAGACAAAATCTCAAAACTTCTTTATTCCTACATTTGTTGATGTACGGTTTCATTGTCACATGGTAATGTCATATTATACCATCATGATTTTATTTCATCATGTGATTCTAATGTTTTATTATGAAGTCTACAAGCTATAGGGAATCATGGATTTCAAGTACATTACCCACACATATTAATGGGAAATTATGTACAAAGCATATTTGTTATGAAATTTTTTGTAGAATTTGATTCTTATCAGCTAAGGTAAACACATGTTAAATGGGATATCATGGAAGTTACGTACTTCTTTCACACATTTGAATTGGGAATTCTATACAGAGAACATCTATTAGGAAATACTTTGTAGATCTTGTAAGGATAACATGCTTGGGTAGAATCTCCAAATGTGAATGGCAAGTACCTTACTATCTTAGATTGCCAGTTAAGTTTTTTTGGGCTACTATCTAATGTTTATATAACAAGATTTAACATGTGCATATAGTGCAACTGGCACAAAGATGGCATTATATAAATATGATCTCAAGAATTTTGGCAGCCATTTTAAAGCCTGAGAATATCCATGTGTGTTATCCTTGCAAGACTATTTTATCAAACAAGGTTGTAAGAGGCATGCTAAATTTGGATTTAAAAGCTTATTGACTTGTGTTGTTCTCAATGTTCTTTGTTTGGTGAGCTTGCAACTTGGTCGACTTTCTTTTTTTTCTCTTTCCAATGCTTCAGTGTGTTGGAAACTTTTAGTTTGGTGAGTTTGCAACTTTCTTGACTTGCTTTGTTTTCTTTATTCAATGTTATAGTGTGCTTGCAACATTCAATTTGGTTTTGGAGAAGCCTGAATTAATAGATTTTAAAGAGTTTCGAGTACAAAAATTCAGAGTGCTAGTTTTAATCAAGCCATGGGAAGAACCTTTCTCAGCTTGCATCAATTGAGAAAGAAGAACTGCAAATTGTGTTTAAAGTTAAATGAAAATCTATGTTTAATTGCATAAAAGGTCATCAGAGGTGATGAAGCATTACATACAGATTTACTGAGGATCATTTTTCCAGCTAAACTCCTGTCTATTTTATTATCAAACACTTTGGATTTGGTTTAAAATTATAATGTTTTGAAGTGCATAGCTAATAAGTTTGTTATTAGCTCCTATTTGGAAAATGATGCTTTACTTTGTAGTGTTTAGCAATATGATTTCACCTAGGGTGATGGTCTAGTGGAAGGTTTATTCCCAAGGCATTTCATCTTTTACAAAAAGAGATATGTAGAAGTGTATCAAGGTATGTTGTTATCAACAATGCATGATACCTCTACTCATTTATATCAAGCCCTCAACAAGCACATATCTATATTTTCCATGGAGGAAATAGATGAGTTTAAGAGAAAGTACCATCTGATTTCTTTCTTGAGAAATCATTCATGTGTTCATGATTTATAATCTTCCAATGTTCCTCCTACTGAAAAGGGAAAGAACTTTTGTCACCATTATGTTCTTGACATAAACAAATTAGTGCCATCCTATGATTTTTTCTCCAAACAAAAGAAACTGATGAAAGAAGAAAGCTCGGTAAATGGTCCACCAAGGGAAAGAAATAGGTCTTCTTTATTTTGATTGGCTGGTTACCAAAATTGTTAATCTTTGGAAAAAGGTTAATTTTGTCTAAATTGTAAAAGTTTTTTGGGTTTCTTAATGAAATTGGGTTAGTAATAGTGACTTTTCTTATGTAATGGGGATTTCTATTTGTAATTGGGAAACAATGTAATGGGTCTACAATGTAATGGGTGTTGTCTGGGTGAATTTTGTATGATGTAAAAGAAATTGGGAGGTTTATGTAATCTGGTCAATGTTGTAAAGAGTTAGTATGTTACTCGAGCTATAATTGAGATTTTTCTTCCTAGTTCTTTCCCGCTAGTATGCTCTCTTGAACCAATGTTTTGTAAAACTAATATTTACTATTAATATAATTATAGTGGCTTGCCACTTTTACTAAAAAAAAAAGTGTTATAATATCAATATAATAATCTTATATATCATATAATATAATAATACTATATAATATTTATCATGAATAATAATATTTTATTTATATTATAATAATGTATATTACTTATAATATTATAATGTATTATATCATATAATATAAAAATATATTAAATATTTAAAAAAAAATAGATGCTTTTTAAAATGGATATTCGTTTTAGAGAGCTCCAAAATGGATATCCATTTTGGAGAGTGCTATACATATTATAAAAATTATTTTTTATAATATTATTATCATTATTATATTGTATTATAATATTATTATTTGTATAATTTAATTAGAATATTTTTACTATTGTAATTATTGTATTATAATTAAGTTGAACTTATAATATAATTCTATTATATATTTGTAATCTTCTTATTATCATTTTATAAAATTTGTAAGATTATTATTATGTTATGCTTTGTATTTTAGAATGAAAATTGTTATTGTACTTTTTTAGTATTTTTTATACTAGTATATTTCTTTAAATTATTAATATAATAAATATTGTTATATATTAAAATGAGTTTTATTACAATTTTTTAATTTTTAATTTAATATGTATAAATATATATATATATATATATATATATATATATATATTAATAAATAAATATTAAAAAATTTATAATATATATTAATAAAGCTAACACTTATTTATTTATGGAGTTTTAATGGGATGAATTTATAAAGCTAAAAGTGGAGCTAACATGTCCTCTAACACATGATTAACCCTCTATGCCTTCTCATCTATCTCAGGGTGGTAAGCCAAATTGAAGTTGAGCTTGGTGCCAAATGCCTATTGTAAAAAGTGAATCTCTATATGAATCTCTATCTGAAATGATCCTTTGAGGGACTTTCTAACCTAACAATATCATTAATGAATACCATTGCAACTATTGGTGGTGTATATGTCATATGCATAGGTGAGAAATGGGAAACTTTGGTTTGAAACTTATCAATAATCACCATGATGGCATCATGATGATGTGAATAAAAAGGTAGACCAATAATAAAATTCATCAAAATGGTGTCCCATTTCCTCTCAGGAATATCAAGTGGGTAAAGTAGTCCTATTGGATGTTGGTGCTTTGCCTTGACTCTCTAACACTCAAGGCATCCAGTCACATACTCTGCAATGTCACATTACATCCCTACCCAATGGTATAGTTGTCGAAGATTGGCCAGCATCTTCTTCACCTCTGGATATGTTGCATATGGTAACCTATATGCCTTTGATAAGATAACTATACAAAGATCACCAATCAACTAGGTACATAGTTATGATCCCTATGTTGCAACAACCCATCTAACTCTAATGTGTACCCTATAAAATTTCCATTAAGTGTTCTTTGTGATTATAATATATGATGTACCCCTCTATACCACTCATCTTCTACCAAGTGCTAAAGGATGCATCCCCTCAAATATATGCCTAATGACATGGATGATAAATCGTGTCTCCTCCTACTCAATGCATCAACTAGCCATGTTCTGCTTCCCTTTGATGTAATGTACATCAAAGTCGTACTCATAAAGGAACTCCATCCAATGCCTTTGACAATCATTTAGATTCAGTTGAGTGAAGATATATTGTAGGCTCTGATGGTTTGAATGAATTTTGAAGTGGTGTCCTAAGAGAAAGTGTCTCCAATGGACTAAAGAATGAACTATTGCTACCAACTCTAAGTCATGAGTAGGGTAGTTCATCTCCTGGGTTTTGAGTTTCCATGACTCATACATGATCACTCTACTCTCTTGCATAAGAATTACACCTAAACCCAATGAGGTATTAGTGCATACCATAAAATCTACTGATGGATTTGGCACTAATAGGATAGGAGGGTTAGTAAGATGCTCCTTGAGGGTTTGAAAGGCCTTCTCACACTATTGTATCTGCTCAAACTTCTTCCTTTTCCTCTAAATGAAAGTAATAGGGTGTGTGATCCTAAAGAATCTTTCAAAAAAATATCGATAATAACCTACTAAGCCCATGAAGCTCCTAACCTTAGTCACTAAGGTAGGAATTTTTCGCTCTATGATATCTCTAATCTTTGATGGATCTACAGAGATAACATCTCCTAATATAATGTTCCCAAGATAATGAACCTCTAAACAAATGAAGTCACACTTAGAGAAGCTTCCATACAGCTAATACTCTCTCAAACATTGTAGCACCTATCGTAGATGCTCCTCATGCTCCTCCTTTGAATGTGAATATACCAAAATTTCATCCAAGGACACTATCACAAAGCAATCTAGAAAGGTACAAAATAACTCGTTCATGAGAATCATGAACACTATAGGGACATTTTTCAAATCGAATGGTACAACCGTAAACTCATAATTACCATACCTAGTCCTAAAAGTTGTCTTATGTATATCTACATTTGAAATCCACAATTGATGATATCCAAGCTTGAGGTCAATTCTAGAGAACACTCTAGTACCCTATAATTGGTCAAATAGATCATCAATCCTTGGAAGAGGGTAACTATTCTTGATTTTCACAAGTAGTCTTATGTATATCTACATTTGAAACCCACAACTGATGATATCCAAGCTTGAGGTCAGTTTTAGAGAACAATCTAGCACCTTGTAGCTAGTCAAATAGATCATCAATCTTCAGAAGAGGGTAACGATTCTTGATCATCAGCTTATTAACTATTTGTATTCCACATAAAGTCGAATGGATCCATCCTTATTCTTAATGAAGATGATAGGAGTGCCCCAAGGTGAGTCACTTAAATGGATATGACCCTTCTCTAACAATTCCTCCAACTATAATTTCAGCTTACTAAGCTCATCAGTGTTCATCTTGTATCGTGAACATGATACTGGTTCAACTCCTGGTACTAAGTCTATGTAAAAATCAATCTCCCATCGAGGTGGAATACCTAGAAACTCTAAAGGGAATACATCTACAAAATCCTTGAGGATCAGATGATCATCCAATGACGTCTATGACTGCTCCTCATTCCAATCACTAATGGAAATGGTGAATAACTAACATCCCTTTCGCATACATTTCTTAAGTTGCATAGCGGATATCATGTAAAGACATATGGGTCTATTTACTCCTACAATCTCGACTATTGTACCATAGTCATCTACACACTGAACTACCTTTCGGAAACAATCTACCTTAGCTTGATGTGTGTTGAGCCAATCCATACCCAAAACTACTCCATAGGAGCCTAATGGAGTAACATGAAGGTCCACTAAGGTAGTCCAACCTCCCAGTCATAATGGACAATATTTCACTATTGAATCCATAGACACATTAGCTCATGAAGCTAACTCAACCTCCCACCTATCATATTTCCAAGATTCCACTAGCCTGCTATGCTCCACTATAGATTGGGAAATGAAAGAATCATATGCCTAAAAATCAAATAAAATAGAAACATGAATATCACCAATATTACCCGTTGTCTCAATGATAGTGGCCCGGTGCTCAACTTGGAAATTATTGAACACTACCAAAAATCAATGGGACTTTCCCACATCTCCCACTATCTGCTAGAAACCTCATGCATGTTGTCCTATAGTTGTAGGTCCTTGAGGGCAATCCTTAGCTAGGTGTCCCCCTACACCACATACATAACAAGGACCTCTACTGTAAACCTGCGATGACTATGTCTTGCTAGAATGTTATCCCCCAGTATTATTGGAACCACTAAATCCACCATGGAATGACTATTGTGAATGTGTTGGGGTACCTCCCTATGTCTTAGGATGCTAATCATGTTGAGGCCCTTGTGACTGCCATGGTCAAAAGTGTCCACCCTATGAACCCTGTTGAGGCCTAGGCCTTTGAATCTCCTGCTATTATGGCCTAGATGGCCCAATTGGAGGCTCGAATCCTCCCTTCAAAGCAAGGGGAGGTTGTTGAAGGCTATGTGACTGTGGAGAGTGGTTGCGGTTCTAAAACCACTCACATGCATCTTGAGATTTCCCCTAAATCTTCTTAGCTACAAGGGCCTTCTCCATAATAACTCGAAGGTTATTTAGATCAACCATGTAAATGGGACCTAATATACCTACATTAAGGCCTTGTATAAAATGGTTAATAAAAAACTTCTTGTCCTATAGATAATCCACATACTGTAACAACTCCAAAAATTAAATCTCATATTGTGCTACTGATAAACCCCTATGATGTAGTTCATGCAACTCACTGATGTGATGTCACCAAAGCAAGAGGAGGCTTGACAGAGGAGGAGAACAAAAACTTTCCCATGGAACCACTGAGGTTACCACCACCTAAGGTGATAAGAGGAGAGAAAACCCCTCTGTCATCACCTAGAAACATATTAGATTTTATATCATAGGACTTCCCAAGAGTAGAGTGGGAAATACCATGGACATCAGAAACCTCTTTATCTACTACCTTAATTAACCCACTAGTCAATTGAGGGGGGGAAGATAAAACTCTCTCAACATCATGTATATCACATTTTACCTTGAAAGCATCAACAACCTTGACCGATGTAACTAAGCCACCCTTCTTCTCGTAGTACCTTGTAGTAACAACCCTACATGCCAATAGTTGAAGCACCTGATCAAAAGACACTCATACTCTAGCACTTGAGTCCAATCACCGAAGATAGGGGTATGTGCAGGATCATGATGGGCCAAAAAGTGGCGATATGTAAGTGATATGATGGCCCATGTGGTTGATGACTTTTTTTTACCCAAAATTGATGAAATGAAAAGGGTTTTTAAAGGATTTTCTCAAATTTCCACCAATGTAAATTATGCTTTACTTTGAATTAAATAAATAATTAGTATTCATTTTCTATTTGAATTATGACTAAAGTCCTAATTGATAGGTTGATTAAAAAATATCTATAGCTTTCAAACAATATCACATTTTTTGAATCCAAAATATATGTCACATTATATGCTTTGCATACTATAGGATTAGAAAAAAAAAGAATTTCATGAAGTTTTGACCAAGTTAAGGTGGTCAGACATATGAGTTTTTATATTTTTTAAAGTTGCAATAAAAATTTCATAATTAATTATTTACTTGGAAAAAAATTACAAAAAAATATGCATCACATCAAGACATGAGTCCTCTACTTATATCTAAAATCTTACAAAAAAAATATTATCATTTTATTGTGGTTAGGGTGGTTAGACACACACCTACTTCTTATTATTTCCCTAAAATTTAAGTACTACTGCATTGAAATATCAAATTTTAACCAAATATATATTTTTTATTTTCTAAATAAACCTAGTAGTTTAGAAACTACATTCAATTTCCTACAGATTCTGTTTTTACATATTTTTAAAATAATATAGATAACTTATTCAAATTTTTACGTCAAATTGCCTAACTGTGATTTTTATGATTTTTTTGCCACTTAAGGGCCTATTTTTTCCATGATGATCCTGCACATACCTATAGATGGTAGTTTAATAGAGTTTCGAAGGGGATTACACATATTCACTTTCACACAAATCCTTGCATAAGGCATAGATCTGCTATCAATTAGAGCATTGGACTTACACACATATTCCCATAGAGAATTACCAATGAACAATAATATTTCCTTCGATCGCAACTCATGTGGGAAACTTGTACAAATGAATCCAAAGAGGGAAAAACTCATTTCTATCAGAGATGTGATCAAATCTCAAATGCCATTCCTTAAGATATAGACTGTAATTCCCCATAAACCAGGAATCTCTATTGAGAACCGTAGCTCTAACCATTTCTAAATCAAAGATGATTTTGAGAAACCCTAGTGCTAGGGAGCTCACTTTTGGCTTAAATTTGAACTAGTTACTCTTGACCCATGACTTGAATTTATCTAGGGATGGCCAAATCCCAATAAACTTGACTATGGCAGCATTCCTTTGTAATCTTTCCACCTTTGAATTTAGGAACTCGCATGGGATATTCATTATCAGAATTTCATTAGATAAAACAATATTAACATTCCCAACCACCATCTGGATTGGTTCCTACCTTTAGTCTATGTATTAAGGACCTCATCTACCTCTGAGAAGATACAACCCATAGCTCGAGTGCCATTTTCCTCTATTTCTGCCTCCTAAGTCACAACATTTGGTTCGCTTTAGAGGGCTTGTAGCCTCCTTCAACTGCTTTATCATTCACTCATAGTGCAATTTTCTTTTAATATTAAAATTTTAGGAATATTCATAGTTAATCACTGATTAAAATATAATATTATTATTATACAAAAGTTTATTATATAATATTTAAAATATATTAAATTATTAAAAAAATCTAATAAACTAAATGATTAAGAATTAAAATATAATATTACTATATTATAGTTTATTATATAATATAATTAAAATAATTAAAAAATATAATATATTAAATCATTAAAAATTAAAATATAATAATATTATTAATGATTTTCTATATATATCTATATCTATATTAAAAAATAACTTTATTTATAATATTATAAATAAAAAAGTTAAAAACCATTTAAAATAAGCGTTTATTTTTAAATATAAAGAAATCTCAAAAATTCTAAAACATTTTAAAGTTAAAATTCTTGCATCTCTACTTTATAAAAAAAAATGAATATAGAAATATAACTTATTTGTTGTCAAAAACTTTATTAGTAACTAATTAAGGGTAAATGTAAGAAAACGAGTCCACAAAATGTGGAAGTTTTTTCTTTAGGCAAAAAAATGAAATTAGCTTGCAAAAAATGGGATCCCATTTTTTAATAAATGGGATCCCATTTTTTAATAAATGGGATCCCTTTTTTTAATAAATGGGATCCCTTTTTTTAAAAGCGGGATCCCATTTTTAAAGAATGAGATCATGTTTAGCTTTAGGATCTCGAGCCTAAATTTAAAAAATAGGATCTTGTTTTAAAAAAAATCCATTTTTGAAAATTTTCAAAAATGGCCAGCATGTTTTCAAAATGGGATCTTGTTTTGAAAACTTTACATTTTTGGAAACTTTCAATTCTTGGAAAATTTCCAATTTCAGAAATTTTTCAAAACGGGATCTCGTTTTGAAAACTTTCTGAAAATGGGAGCTTTCCATTTTTAGCAATTTTCAAAATGGGATCCTGTTTTGTAGAACCATAAAAAAATTGTTTTTTTATGAAACCAAATCTTGTTTCAAAATGGGATCCCATTTTTTAAAATATGAATATTTGGTTGGGTTTTTGGCTTGTTTTTTGGTTCGGGAAATGGCTTGGGGACCTGAACCTAAGCTTTGGACCTAGTTTGACTTGCAACTTGAAGAACATGTTAATATCACATGAAAATAGTTACTTTGGACATATGTTTGAATATCTATTTTGCTGATTTTTTTTACAAAATTAAAACCCATTGTAGATGAGACAATGCAAATTATAAATATGTAATTTTTTTTTACAATTTGATTATTTTTTCTATTTTTCAATTAATTTCTAATGAAATTGGTCCATAAAATTGAATTATTAGGTTTTTTTAGTATTTAAAAAACTTTTTATTAAAATATGTTTTTGTAAAATGAATTGCACCAAAATGTACTTTAGACAATTCTTTTAAATTTAAAAAAAATAAAAAAATGATAAGTTTAGGTCATCTTATGTGTGTCGTATACGACAATTTTCCAAAACAACAAATATGGCTAATAAAAATTTAACAAACAAAAAATTTAGTAAAAAGTTACAAAAAAATATCGAAAACATGCTTCAGTGAGTTACAAATCTTTTCCCAAAATGATTTAGAAAAATACAATTATTTAGGTCAAAATATGGATGTCGTACACATGCATGGTATGATAAAAAAAGTGACTTTTAAATAGTGGTTTTTAGAAATGCCTATTGAAACTCAATTTGTACCATCTAGGTATTGTAATAAATTACATATTTGGAAACTCGACTCTGAGTACTACATTTTATGATTATTGACTTTTTTTAAGATTCCATCTCTAAGTGCTTCAAATTTGAAGGTCAAATGTGACAAATTCTAAAAATCAGGGAAAACACTTCCACAGTTTGGCCAAAAAGTGGACTCAACTTCTTGCACACACCCTTAAAAAATATTGATTGTAATAGTATTGGTAAAGTAAGTACTAATAAGTTATTTGAAGTGAAGAAGAATTCAGAGTAGTAGTGGTTTTTTTTTTTTCAACATTGATGAGAACATATGATTGAAATATTGTTGTCAAATATTCAAACCCTTTGATCACTTAAACAATTATTTTCCTTTGTATGAGTATACCTATTAATAGCAAAATTTTTGTTTCTTGAACAACAATGTCTATTATTTCTCTTTATATTTAATTAGGCTAAATTTTTTTATCATATTTTTGTGCATGTGTTTGTATGGATGTCATTTCCTACAAGTTCTAATTTAATGAGGTTGGATTAGAAAATTAGTAATAAGTGTTAAATAATGGAATGAAATAAACCCATCAATACATAAGTAACCATGGTATTGTAGTCCAGTTTGAAATATATATAATATTGATTGTAAAATGTACAAAATTTTGGTAATGCATATTTTCTTATATCAAATTGAATGATACATTCATAACAATTGTAATTGTGGCAATTTGGTTGTCCATGAATCCACTTTATATAGTACAACTTTTTTTGTTGGTACCAAATAGGATCCCAACTCTTTTCTTCACATTGAGTGTTGCAGGTACTAAATGGTTAGATTTATATCAACTTTTTTTTAATGGCATACCATCAAGACTATCAACTAACAAACACTACAAATATAACATTATTAATAACTCACATACCACAACCTTGTACTTGCATCAATGATTCATAATTTCTCATGCAGTAATACAAAAGCTTTTGTGTGCAAAATATTATTTGTATAGATCTATGAATAACAACATCAAGGGTTTGCACAAAACATGTGCATCATCAGATTTCATAAGCCTAAGCATAGCTACTCTAATACAAAAAACCATGCATCTTCCTTAAGAGTATGTCATTTATGTAATACACAAGATTTTTTTTGTTACAATTTTAATATCTCTTACATGCATCTTTCTTTAATTAACTCTTATGTTTAATTTATTATGTAATAAGGCAGAAGAGTAGACAATTTCAAAAAATTAACAAAATATTTAGCCCTTATTTTAGTGCTAGTGGCATAGTTACAACAACTAGACACATTGGAGACAAAACTGTGCAAGTGGGAAACCATGATTAATGGGTGTGCTCAAAATAGTTATTCCAATGAGGCTTTCAAAATATTTTTTCAAATGAATTAGAATGCTACAAATTCAAATCAATTTACTTTGATAAATCTGCTTCCTGTATGTGGTGATTTACAAGCTTTGCATAAGGGTGAGGAAATCCATTCATACATAATCAGAAGTAGATTTGAGTTCAATCTATTTATTTGTTATGCTCGCATAAACATGTATAGTAATTGTGGAGGAATTGAGATTGCATATAATTTTTTAGATAGAATGTCTCAAAATGATGTTACTTCTTGGACAATGTTTATTGCAAGGTATGGAAAAAATGGGTTTTAAAAATAAGCTCTTAACCTTTTTAACCAAATGCAATAGGCAAAAGTGGATCCCAATTGCATTAGTTTGATCGCTATTTTATTCGCATGGAGTAATGAAGGTCTAGTGGATGAAGGTTGGTAATGCTTTGATGGAATGAGTCAAAACTATAGAATTACACCTATGATGGAGCATTAGACGTTCCACATTAACCTTCTTGGTCACATAGGGCGTTTTAACGAAGCATACAATTTAATTTTAAAAATACCACTAGGGCCTAATGTTGGTGTACGGGAAGCCATGATGGGTGACTACAAGATTCACTACAATATCAAGATAGGAGAAGGTGCACAACACCTCCTTGATAATTTAACACATCTTTCCCATTACAATTGGTGATTTTGAAGGATTCCATGGCAAAAGTTTACCAAGTACAGGGAAAAATTTTAACATTCTATGATCTAGATATTAGAACGAAAAACTTATTTAAAATTGTAACTAAGAAATAAGGGAACACCTAAATACCCAGATAAATAATTCTTTTCTTAAGGCAATAGTCTAGATAGTCTAGCAATTTTATGTTTTGGGAATGATTTCTAACTAAACTTATAATTATTAAAGTTGGTCAATGGACCGATAAGGTTTTATATATAATTATTGAATAATTTTAAGCATAGAAATACATTGAAATTAAGAAAATGCTACTATAATGTAATTCAATTATTTAATAATAATCAAAATTAAAATAGTAAATACAGTATTGTTATTCATTTTCTTTAATATGTTGTTCCTTGTAAGCTCTCTATAGTGTGCTACTTGGTCCTACAATTTGTACCATATTTCATTATCATTTATTCTAATGAAGATATAACATTAATATAAAGCCACAATGATTCCTCTATAACACTAAATATAAAATAATAGAACAAGTTGAGAATTTGATATTACTATGCAAAAAAGAATATTTAATAATTTTTTTGATATTACTAATTTTTTATTTTGAAAAAACTGTAGTAAAGAAATTTAATACCAAAGATTATTAGTAATTAGATGTACTTTGTGAAAAAAATATAGATTGCACATGATGAATTTTGTGGTGTCCAAGAGTACTTTTGTAGAGTAATTATTGAATGCAAGTATATTTATTCTTCAATTCAACTATATTTGTAGGAAATTATTTGATTTTAATATAGATCCATGAATATTTAAAACATAAAGCAATGCAAGTGGAAAAAAGAAAGTTGTCATCAAATTAAGATTTCAAACATATTATTTGATTTTAAAATATTTGAATTAAAATTAAAACATATTATGTAAGTTTAAAATATTTCAATTAAAATTAAAACATATTATTTGGTTTTAATTTATTTGAATTAAGATTTAAAATTTAAAGAAATGCAAGTGGAAAAATAATTTTGTCATCATGTTAATATTTAAAACATATTATCTAATTTTAAAATATTTGAATAAAAATATTAAATTTAAAGGAATGCAAGTGGGAAAAGAATTATTCCCTTCAAATTGACAAAAGATTTTGCAACCCACAAAGATTTAAAACATAAAGTAATGCAAGTGGAAAAAGAATGTTGTCATCAAGTTAGGATTTAAAACATATTATTTGATTTTAAAATATTTGCATCAAAATTAAAAATTATAAAATGATTTTAAAATATTTGAATTAAAATTAAAACATAATGTGTAATTTTAATATATTTGAATTAAGATTTAAAATTTAAAACAATGCAAGTGAAAAGAGAAAGTTGCCATCGAGTGAAGTTTATAATATATTATTTGATTTTAAAATATTTGAATTAAGATTTAAACATGTTATCTGATTTTAAAATATTTGAATAAAAATTAGAAACTTAAAACAATGCAAGTGGGAAAATAAAGTTTCCCTTCAAATTGACGAACGCTCGTTTATTTATCTTTTACCAATTAACAGTAGATGAAAGTATTTTTTCCGACAACTCAAGAGTGGTTTGGAGGTGTGAGATTTGTTTCAGTCTCAAATCTCACACTATATGTAGCCTATCAGCTAATATGCATTTGGTGGATTCCATTGTAATATGCCTCTCAACATAATAATATTATTATATATTTGTAATCTTCTTATTATTATTTTATAAAATTTGTAAGATTACTATTATGTTATGATTTATATTTTAGAATGAACATTGTGATTGTACTTTTTTAGTACTTTTTATAGTAGTATATTTCTTTAAATTATTAAAATAATATTGCTATATATTAAAATGAGTGTTTATTACAATTTTATTTTTAATTTAATATGTATATATATATATTAAAAAAATTAATATATATATATATATTAATAAAGCTAACATTTATTTATTTTATTGAGTTTTAATGAGATGAATTTATAAAACTTAAAGTGGAGCAAAATACATTTCTAAAAAATGACCAAATAATAGTTCACCTTCATTTTTCTTCTAAATTTGTCTATAACATCGCAAAGTTTTTAGCCAATCATGTTCAAGAGAAATATTTTTTAAAATTTTGAAAGTTAAATATTTCACATGTTCGCTTTAGAAAAAATAAATTTATTTTAAGAGGATACATTTTTGGTTTTTAATTGGTTGAAAACCAACTTATTAATAAGAAATTAACAAAACTCATTACAATAGTATTGCCTAGCATCAAGTACTAACAATAATATAATATTATTATATTATGATAATATAATATAATATTAAATAAGGTTTAATATCTTAGATTTAATATATATAAATATATTGATTGGTAAGTTAGGCATAAGAGAGTCATACCCCATATATATAAGAACCAAATAAAATAATGTGAATGCCCTAGAGAGTGAGGGTACATAGATCAAATGTGTTGCTCCTACTAGATTATTGACTTAAAATGCATTCAAGTAGATACATGATTTGTAGGAAAATGCTATCCCACAAATGGGAGGGACACATTTTTTTCCTTCCCACTAGTAGGAACTGATGCAACCATAATATGAGGGGAAAAAGACTTTAGTGGTAATTTTGGGGAACCATGAGACAAATCCAACCCCATATGTGAACTAGGAGGAATCACATAGTGTTGAGGCCCAACCCTAATTTACCAAGTCGAATTACCCCTAGAGTTTGAGTTGTTGTGCTCTTGGAAACACTTCTTCAAATATCAAGAGGTAGAGTGATCTATACAGAAGCATTTTCTACATAGAAAGCTACTTTTCCATAATCAACTAGTTTCATTCAACAAAAACTACCCACCTTTAGTGAAATAAAAATAGGTAACGACTCTCTCACTGTCTACTGGAATGACTATCCTTCTCTTTGCTAAAACCCTCTTGCTTTTTTTGGATAGCATGTCATTGGATTCTAGTGTGTTGTTGGCTTTTGGTGTATCAACTTCTGCTGGGTTAGTTTTGGTTGCTACTAGGTTACGCGTTGTTGGTTCACGGGTGTCTACAGATGGTTCGTTGCTTACTGTTGGGCCATCATTGTTTTCAGTTGTGTCTCCTGATGGTTCACAACCCTTGCTAGGTGGGTTTATTGCTTTTGATTTTCCTCCTTTAGGATCTAGGTCACTACATGTGGATGTCTCTCTTTCATGCCCTGCTTCTTAGTCCTTTCCTAAGGTGGTTGGTTCTAGTGGTAAAACCCCTTCTTATTCTCTTCCCTCTTTTAAGGGTAAACCCTTCCGATGCTCTTTTTTTCCCCTACTGTTATTTATGGGTAGGAGGTGTTGGAAAAAGAATATTATTTCTCTCATTCTACTCTTATTTGTAGATTTAATGGTTTATGGGTCCCCCTTCCAAATTTACACAAATGAGTTTTGGAGTCTTGTAGGCCTATTATTGAGGATAGGATTGAACTCTATCCTTTGGTTAGGGTTTTTTAAGTGGCTATTTTTCAATGTGAGGAGGATAGGGTTTGGGTGTTGAAAGGGGGTGTTTGGTTTTGGGGAAAGCACTTGCTTTCTCTCAGTCCTTGGTTCCCTTCTTTCAACCCTCTTTCTGAATCTATAAGTGTTGTTCCTACTTGCGTTAGAATTCCTAATTTTCTTCCTCTCCCTTTTCGTTGTAGGAGATGTTTCTCTATAGGTCACTTGGCTACAAATTGTCAAAAATCTCATCAGAGTTATGCTACTTGGTGGAAAGATGCTCTTCATGAGCATCTTACTGTGGGTGAATCTTATGATGATTTTTGGGGATGATGACTTGACCCCTAAAGTTGTGGCTTCTTCTACTAATGGTTCTTAGTTGCCATCTGTTGTTGTTGTTGTTGTAGCTCTTGGGTCTTTTGTAATTGTTGTTGAGGCTTCTAGTTCTATTGCTACTATTGATGTTCTTGGTTCTTTTGTAGTTGTTGCTTCATCTGTAGTTGGTACTAATGTGGTTGGTTTGTCTACAATTTTTGTTGTGACTAGTGAGGTTTTTGCTATTGCTGTTGATAATTTTCAAAATGGGATCCTGTTTTGTAGAACCATAAAAAAATTGTTTTTTATGAAACGAAATCTCGTTTCAAAATGGGATCCCATTTTTTAAAATATGAATATTTGGTTGGGTTTTTGGCTTGTTTTTTGGTTTGAGAAATGGCTTGGGGACCTGAACCTAAGCTTTGGACCTAGTTTGACTTGCAACTTGAAGATCATGTTAATATCACATGAAAATAGTTACTTTGGACATATGTTTGAATACCTATTTTGCTGATTTTTTTTACAAAATTAAAACCCATTGTAGATGAGACAATGCAAATTATAAATATGTAAATTTTTTTTACAATTTGATTATTTTTTCTATTTTTCAATTAATTTCTAATGAAATTGGTCCATAAAATTGAATTATTAGGGTTTTTTAGTATTTAAATTTTTTTATATTAAAATATGTTTTTGTAAAATGAATTGCACCAAAATGTACTTTAGAAAATTCTTTTAAATTTAAAAAAAAATAAAAAAATGATAAGTTTAGGTCATCTTATGTGTGTCGTATACGACAATTTTCCAAAACAACAAATATGGCTAGTAAAAATTTAACAAACAAAAAATTCAGTAAAAAGTTACAAAAAAATATCAAAAACATGCTTCAATGAGTTACAAATCTTTTCCCAAAATTATTTAGAAAAATACAATTATTTAGGTCAAAATATGGATGTCGTACATGTGCATGGTATGATAAAAAAAGTGACTTTTAAATAGTGGTTTTTAGAAATGCCTATTGAAACTCAATTTGTACCATCTAGGTATTGTAATAAATTACATATTTGGAAACTCGACTCTGAGTACTACATTTTATGATCATTGACTTTTTTTAAGATTCCATCTCTAAGTGCTTCAAATTTTAAGGTCAAATGTGACAAATTCTAAAAATAAGGGAAAACACTTCCATAGTTTGGCCAAAAAGTGAACTCAACTTCTTGCACACACCCTTAAAAAATATTGATTGTAATAGTATTGGTAAAGTAAGTACTAATAAGTTATTTGAAGTGAAGAAGAATTCAGAGTAGTAGTGGTTTTTTTTTTTTAAACATTGATGAGAACATATGATTGAAATTTTGTTGTCAAATATTGAAACCCTTTGATCACTTAAACAATTATTTTCCTTTGTATGAGTATACCTATTAATAGCAAACATTTTGTTTCTTGAACAACAATGTCTATTATTTCTCTTTATATTTAATTAGGCTAAATTTTTTTATCATATTTTTGTGCATGTGTTTGTATGGATGTCATTTGCTACAAGTTCTAATTTAATGAGGTTGGATTAGAAAATTAGTAATAAGTGTTAAATAATGGAATGAAATAAACCCATCAATACATAAGTAACCATGGTATTGTAGTCCAGTTTGAAATATATATAATATTGATTGTAAAATGTACAAAATTTTGGTAATGCATATTTTCTTATATCAAATTGAATGATACATTCATAACAATTGTAATTGTGGCAATTTGGTTGTCCATGAATCCACTTTATATAGTACAACTTTTTTTGTTGGTACCAAATAGGATCCCAAATCTTTTCTTCACATTGAGTGTTGCACGTACTAAATGGTTAGATCTATATCAACTTTTTTTTAATGGCATACCATCAAGACTATCAACTAACAAACACTGCAAGTATAACATTATTAATAACTCACATACCACAACCTTGTACTTGCATCAATGATTTATAATTTCTCATGCAGTAATACAAAAGCTTTTGTGTGCAAAATATTGTTTGTATAGATCTATGAATGACAACATCAAGGGTTTGCACAAAATATGTGCATCATCAGATTTCATAAGCCTAAGCATAGCTACTCTAATACAAAAAACCATGCATCTTCCTTGAGAGTATGTCATTTATGTAATACACAAGATTTTTTTTGTTATAATTTTAATATCTCTTACATGCATCTTTCTTTAATTAACTCTTATGTTTAATTTATTATGTAATAAGGCAGAAGAGTAGACAATTTCAAAAAATTAACAAAATATTTAGCCCTTATTTTAGTGCTAGTGGCATAGTTACAACAACTAGACACATTGGAGACAAAACTGTGCAAGTGGGAAACCATGATTAATGGGTGTGCTCAAAATAGTTATGCCAATGAGGCTTTCAAAATATTTTTTCAAATGAATTAGAATGCTACAAATTCAAATCAATTTACTTTGATAAATCTGCGTCTTGTATATGGTGATTTACAAGCTTTGCATAAGGGCGAGGAAATCCATTCATACATAATCAGAAGTAGATTTGAGTTCAATCTATTTATTTGTTATGCTCGCATAAACATGTATAGTAATTGTGGAAGAATTGAGATTGCATATAATTTTTTAGATAGAATGTCTCAAAATGATGTTACTTCTTGGACAATGCTTATTGCAAGGTATGGAAAAAATGGGTTTTAAAAATAAGCTCTTAACCTTTTTAACCAAATGCAATAGGCAAAAGTGGATCTCAATTGCATTAGTTTGATTGCTATTTTATTCGCATGGAGTAATGAAGGTCTAGTGGATGAAGGTTGGTAATGCTTTGATGGAATGAGTCAAAACTATAGAATTACACCTATGATGGAGCATTAGACATTCCGCATTAACCTTCTTGGCCACATAGGGTGTTTTAACGAAGCATACAATTTAATTTTAAAAATACCACTAGGGCCTAATGTTGGTGTATGGGAAGCCATGATGGGTGACTACAAGATTCACTACAATATCAAGATAGGAGAAGGTGCACAACACCTCCTTGATAATTTAACACATCTTTCCCATTACAATTGGTGATTTTGAAGGATCCCATGGCAAAAGTTTACCAAGTACAGGGAAAATTTTTAACATTCTATGATCTAGATATTAGAACGAAAAACTTATTTAAAATTGTAACTAAGAAATAAGGGAACACCTAAATACCTAGATAAATAATTATTTTCTTAAGGAAATAGTCTAGATAGTCTAGCAATCTTATGTTTTGGGAAGGATTTCTAACTAAACTTATAATTATTAAAGTTGGTCAATGGACCGATAAGGTTTTATATATAATTATTGAATAATTTTAAGCATAGAAATACATTGAAATTAAGAAAATGCTACTATAATGTAATCCAATTATTTAATAATAATCAAAATTAAAATAGTAAATACAGTATTGTTATTCATTTTCTTCAATATGTTGTTCCTTGTAAGCTCTCTATAGTGTGCTACTTGGTCCTACAATTTGTACCATATTTCATTATCATTTATTCTAATGAAGATATAACATTAATATAAAGCCACAATGATTCCTCTATAACACTAAATATAAAATAATAGAACAAGTTGAGAATTTGATATTACTATGCAAAAAAGAATATTTAATAAATTTTTTGATATTACTAATTTTTTATTTTGAAAAAACTGTAGTAAAGAAAATTAATACCAAAGAATATTAGTAATTAGATGTACTTTGTGAAAAAAATATAGATTGCACATGATGAATTTTGTGGTGTCCAAGAGTACTTTTGTAGAGTAATTATTGAATGCAAGTATATTTATTCTTCAATTCAACTATATTTGTAGGAAATTATTTGATTTTAATATAGATCCATGAATATTTAAAACATAAAGCAATGCAAGTGGAAAAAAGAAAGTTGTCATCAAATTAAGATTTAAAACATATTATTTGATTTTAAAATATTAAAACATATTATCTAATTTTAAAATATTTGAATAAAAATATTAAATTTAAAGGAATGCAAGTGGGAAAAGAATTATTCCCTTCAAATTGACAAAAGATTTTGCAATCCACAAAGATTTAAAACATAAAGTAATGCAAGTGGAAAAAGAATGTTGTCATCAAGTTAGGATTTAAAACATATTATTTGATTTTAAAATATTTGCATCAAAATTAAAACTTATAAAATGATTTTAAAATATTTGAATTAAAATTAAAACATAATGTGTAATTTTAATATATTTGAATTAAGATTTAAAATTTAAAACAATGCAAGTGAAAAGAGAAAGTTGCCATCGAGTGAAGTTTAAAATATATTATTTGATTTTAAAATATTTGAATTAAGATTTAAACATGTTATCCGATTTTAAAATATTTGAATAAAAATTAGAAACTTAAAACAATGCAAGTGGGAAAAGAAAGTTTCCCTTCAAATTGACAAACGCTTGTTTATTTATCTTTTACCAATTAACAGTAGATGAAAGTTTTTTTTTCGAAAACTCAAGAGTGGTTTGGAGGTGTGAGATTTGTTTCAGTCTCAAATCTCACACTATATGTAGCCTATCAGCTAATATGCATTTGGTGGATTCCATTGTAATATGCCTCAACATAATAATAAAATAATGTGAATGCCCTAGAGAGTGAGGGTACATAGATCAAATGTGTTGCTCCTACTAGATTATTGACTTAAAATGCATTCAAGTAGATACATGATTTGTAGGAAAATGCTATCCCACAAATGGGAGGGACACATTTTTTCCCTTACCACTAGTAGGAACCGATGCGACCATAATATGAGGGGAAAAAGACTTTAGTGGTAATTTTGGGGAACCATGAGACAAATCCAACCCCATCTGTGAACTGGGAGGAATCACATAGTGTTGAGGCCCAACCCCAATTTATCAAGTGGAATTACCCCTAGAGTTTGAGTTGTTGTGCTCTTGGAAACACTTCTTCAAACATTGAGAGGTAGAGTGATCTATACAGAAGCATTTTCTACATAGAAAGCTACTTTTCCATAATCAACTAGTTTCATTCAACAAAAACAACCCACCTTTAGTGAAATAACAATAGGTAACGACTCTCTCACTCTCTGCTGGAATGACTATCCTTCTCTTTGCTAAAACCCTCTTGCTTTTTTTGGATGGCATGTCATTGGATTCTAGTGTGTTGTTGGCTTTTTGTGTATCAACTTCTGCTGGGTCAGTTTTGGTTGCTACTAGGTTACGTGTTGTTGGTTCACGGGTGTCTACAAATGGTTCGTTGCTTACTGTTGGGCCATCATTGTTTTCAGTTGTGTCTCCTGATGGTTCACAACCCTTGCTAGGTGGGTTTATTGCTTTTGATTTTCCTCCTTTAGGATCTAGGTCACTACATGTGGATGTCTCTCTTTCATGCCCTGCTTCTTAGTCCTTTCCTAAGGTGGTTGGTTCTAGTGGTAAAACCCCTTCTTATTCTCTTCCCTCTTTTAAGGGTAAACCCTTACGTTGCTCTTATTTTTACCCTACTGTTATTTATGGGTAGGAGGTGTTGGATAAAGAATATTATTTCTCTCATTCTACTCTTATTTGTAGATTTAATGGTTTATGGGTCCCCCTTCCAAATTTACACAAATGAGTTTTGGAGTCTTGTAGGCCTATTATTAAGGATAGGATTGAACTCTATCCTTTGGTTAGGGTTTTTTAAGTGGCTATTTTTCAATGTGAGGAGGATAGGGTTTGGGTGTTGAAAGGGGGTGTTTGGTTTTGGGGAAAGCACTTGCTTTCTCTCAATCCTTGGTTCCCTTCTTTCAACCCTCTTTTTGAATCTATTAGTGTTGTTCCTACTTGCATTAGAATTCCTAATTTTCTTCTTCAATTTTGGACTCCTTGATTTGAGTCTATTGGAAATGTTATTGGTAGGTTTATTATGGCTGATTCGTTTTCTCTTATCTATGTTCATCCTACTTTTGTTCGCATTCTTGTGGATGTTGATACCTAAAAAATTTACCTAGAGAGGCCATTTTGATGGTGGGGGATAGACCATTGTCTCATATTCTTGATTATGAAGCTCTCCCTTTTCGTTGTAGGAGATGTTTCTCTATAGGTCATTTGGCTACAAATTGTCAAAAATCTCATCAGAGTTATGCTACTTGGTGGAAAGATGCTCTTCATGAGCATCTTACTGTGGGTGAATCTTATGATGATTTTTGGGGATGATGACTTGACCCCTAAAGTTGTGGCTTCTTCTACTAATGGTTCTTAGTTGCCATCTGTTGTTGTTGTTGTTGTAGCTCTCGGGTCTTTTATAATTGTTGTTGAGGCTTCTAGTTCTATTGCTACTATTGATGTTCTTGGTTCTTTTGCAGTTGTTGCTTCATCTGTAGTTGGTACTAATGTGGTTGGTTTGTCTACAATTTTTGTTGTGACTAGTGAGGTTGTTGCTATTGCTGTTGATAATTTTTCTACTATTGCTATGACTACTAGTTTATCTGCAACTCATGTTGCTACTGTTGGTTGTAGGAGTGACACTCCTGGTTCTCTTCTTTTTCTCTTTGGTGGCTTTTCCTTGTGCAAAGAAGGAAGAGAGGTCTCCCTAAGCATAATCATTCCTCTCAATCCCTTGTAAAGTTTGTCCGTGGTGGTCGGAAGGCTACACGTGTGGTTTAGCTCTACTTTTCCAACTGTTGCTTGATGTTGTTTGACTGTTGTTCTTCTTTGTTTATCTTTGAAGTAGTTATTTGTAACTTTTTCAATTTTTGGGTTTTTGGAGTTGCTGGCTGTCTAGTGTTGTATCTTTTGAGCAACATTTTGTACCTAAAGTTGTAAAGGGTTTTGGGTCCCTTCAAAACCTATTTTCCCCTTATAATCAAAACAATAGGTAACCCATTGGATAGGTCCATTTCTATGCAAATTCATGCATAGGTGGAGCTTTGGTAATTAGTTGTTTCTTCTAAAGAAGAATGGTATTTCCCTAGTCCATTGTCGATAGCTTGCAAATAGTCCAATTCTTAAAATTGGAATGGAAGATAGGGAAAGCATGCCCAAAAAAGGAAAAGTAGGTCATAGATAGGGGATCAAATGAAGGATACTAGGGCTTCATGCACAAAAATCCACATTGGGAAACCCAAGAGCCATTCTCCAATACCCAATCCTTTTCTACTATAGATTCAAATTCAAGGATGAAAAATCCCTTAGCTCTAGGGAAAATGCAAATCTCTTCCTCCATAGAAACCTTCTAGAATGCTAAAATCCAAGCATGTAGATCACTTAATTTTGGTCATGTCTTCATAAATCTATAGATTAGGGTGTGGTTCTATAGGAACTCCTCCCTATAATGAGCCAAACCATCCAATATGATCTTAGGGATAGTGGACGAGCGGTAAATCAAAACAATAGATTTAACTAGATCAGGTGCACCATAACCATTGTGAGAGTTCCTAGAAAAATGAGGGGGAGGCATCACTATAGAATGTCCCTATGCAACTCCCTCCATGTCATCACTTTGAAATCTCCTTGTTCGGTGTTGCAGGTGTGGGTATTTACTATGCATCTATTTTTCCCTATGTGAACCCCTAGCCCTAACACTATGTAGGGAATCCTTGAATGTTGGTTTACTAGCTGTGGGGTGGGGGGATCTGCCTCCCAATGCCAAAATATGAATTGTGCATGTTGAAACCGCCCTTTGCTGGTAAATATGATGTAGTAGGAGAATGATACAGAGTGGTATGAAACATTGCACAAGAGAACTACTAGATTTAATATATATTTTTATTGGTTATATTAAATTATAATAATATTTTATATTATTATATTTTTTTCATCAAATATTTTATTTGTTATTATTCAAATTAAAAATTTAAAAACTAAAATTTCTTTTTTTGTCAAAATGCATAACATTAATTTATATTAAATATATGGACATTTCAATATTTAAATTAAATTAATAGAAACAATTTTTAGAAGATTCTAATATTTCTATATTAGACATTTAAATATTTTTATTTTATATTACAATTTGATTTAGGGTTAAGATTATGGTTTAAAGTTTATTGTTTGTGTTAGGGTTAGGGTTAGGGTTAGGATTATGAGAAATAGGGTTAGGATTAGGAATAGATTAGGGCTCAAGGTTTAGGGTTAAGTTTAGAGTTACAATTATGGTTCAAATTAGAGATGGAATAAGGGTTAGGGTATCCAGTTAAAATTAGGGATGTGGTTAGGATTATATTTTATGGTTAGGGTTATGGTAAGGTTAGGGTTATGATTATGGTTAACAATTTATGGTTTAAAGTTAGGTGTATAGTTATGGTTAGTGTTATGACTATGGTTAGGGTTAGAGATAGGTTTAGGGATAGGATTATGGTTTAGGATTTACTATTAGGGTTAGGGTTAGGGTGTGAGGGTTAGGATTAGGTCATGAGAATGACTAATTAACAGAGCTAAAATAGTATAATTAGCAAAACTTATATTTATTTGTATTCACATTAATAAAACTTATATTTATTTATTTCAAACCTAAAAAACCATAATTAAAATACTATAAAAGCAAGTACTAGCCACTACATGAAACTTTTTTACAATATTTTACATCTTAGTGTTGAAAATTTTCAATCAACTTCTTACTATCTATGCTTGTAAATGATAAGTAATTTTAGTAAAAAAATGAATTTATATTTCAAACTTTGAAAACTTTATAGCCCATTGAAAAACTGAGGCTCCTTTAAAAATATTCATCATAAATACATATTTCTTTTATAATTAATTTTTAGGATATGTTTGTTAGTGAAATTATATATATATACTATAGATTAATATAAAAGTATTATTATATTATAATATAATAATATAATAGATTATTTATTAATTTCCCATCATGTTATGTTCACACTAGTCTGTTGAAGCTAAGCTTCATCCTACATAGAGTTTAGGCATCACTCCAAGGCGCTTCCCCTTGTGAAATCCCAAGGATGGTGTTTATTTTTATGTACGTGGTTTGTAGTCTCTCTATGGGAAGGGCATGGGTGTTGTGGGGATACCAGTGGATGATTGCTTTGGAAGAACGGTTGATGTAGGGACCAACCATTGTCTTCTCCTCTCAAATGCACCAACACCACCCCCACCGTGATCTTGGACGATGCAACCGTTCATGAAGTCGCAGAGAACGAAGTTTTTTTTTGTAGAAAAAGGCCTAATCGGGAAGTTCAGCGGGTTTTGGATGAGCCTCCTAGAGTTCAACAAATGGACTACAAAAAAATGGAGCCACATTTTGGTGGGAAATCTCCAAATTTATGCCTATGCGTGAGGTTTTTAGTGCTGGTCTTTGACTACGTTTGGGATTACAAGATCATTCTTTGCGAATACCGATGGAGCTGCAAATATCACTTGCTCATGCTAAAGCCTTGGTGTCTGTCCTTCAACCCTATAATCAAATCTTTCATAATTACTCCAATCTGGGTGAGACTTTTGAATTTTCCACTCCAATGTTGGTTTGATTCCTATTTTTAAGACGTGGGAAATTGGTTGGGTGCATTCTTGGGTGTTGATGAGGCCTTCTCAAATTATTTACATACAATATATGCCCGTATATTGGTGGAGATCGATATTTCAAAGGATCTTTCAGCTAAGATCACCCTCAAAACCAGAGTCAGGTGTTGGAACCAAATGCTAGATTATGAGAGGCTTCTTTTTCGATGTCGTAGGTGCTTCAATATTGGTCACATTGTTGCTCAATATGTCAAATGAAAAATTGATAGGTAAGTGACTTGGTGGAGTGATGCCTTCCTTCACCACTACTCAATGGAAAAAGTAGATACTACCCCTCATCAAGAAGCTGATTACCAGCATGTCGAAGCGAAAAAATATGTGGATAAAGGCCATATGGATCCCCCGCTTGTGCCTCATCTAGGGCTACAGATAATTCACCTATCTCAAGGAAGGATCGGGCGTTGGCTATAAAGGACCAAAGCAAGATTGAAGAATTGGAGAATCAAGTAGAGGTTTCAAAAATTGTGTCCTCTAAAAGGAGAGTTCAATCCACAAAGAATTTGAATGAAGAATTAAATGAAGTGTTAGATACGAATAAATGGATATTAGTACAAATGAAAAGAAAGAAGAATGAAGTAATCTTCAACATGCATCTAAGACCCTTTGGGGCTAAATGTAAAAATCCATGATTCAATAATGGATTTGTCGTTGGGGAGCTAGCTATGGGTAATAATGGTATTTTTTTTGTACTTAATTTGCTTGTTTATGAGTTTTCTTGGATTGAATTTGTGGGGATGAGATCCCCTTTGTGACCTCATTTGACGTAGACCAATCTAAAATTTCTGCACTAATAATAAGAGTGTGGCCTTCATAACTACATTTACCAAACAAATATATATATATATATAATTTATTAAATAGTACAATATATAATATAAATATATTATATAATAATATAATAAATAATAATATAATAATATATCATATAATATATTAAATAAAATAGATATCTAAAAAAAAAACTAACCAAAACTAATTTCCCTAAATCTGGTATCCAATTTTTGCAACCTTTTACCCCATCTCCTCACCATGCCACTTCTTTAATGTGTTTTTTGCTTAAATATAAGCAACCAATAAATTTTATAAGTTATGAAAAGAGGGGGATTGGAAATAAGAACAACTTCATATTGTCAAAAAGTTAAATGGTTCCACAAATTTATTTCTTTTTTTAAATATTAACTTTTATTCTTTTTACACAAATCATTATCAATTCTATAAATACAAATTTAAGATGACTGATTAAAAATAAAAAATATATATATATTTGTGAAACCACCAAGTACACAAATAATTCAGAGATTTAAGATACTAACCAAAATAACATATGACAACCTGCCCTTAAATGAAAATATTGACCGGAGTTGCAACTTCTTACGAACACGTGAAATTCCCACAAACAGCAAATTTCAGAAAAAAGTAGGATTGTGACAAAAATATTTTTTTGATAAACACGTTTCTGACAATTACCGGCATCATCCTGATGGCTGGATGGCCACTGCTGAGTCTGGTGAGATGATCGGTATGAAAGACCTTTTCTTAGTACGTGGACTGACTATGTGGACTGAGTTGCGGTATGAAACACCTTTTCTTAGTATGTGGACTGAGTTGCGTGTTGACGGACTGGTTCTCACAATGAACTCAATGGCTTGAATGAGCATCCACACGGAAATATAAAAGAAAATTAAAATAGAATCGTCTGTACCCTGAAGTTCGTGACCTTCGCTTGTATAATTAGAGTTTAGAACACATCTCTTTAAGTTCTCGTGTCCAAATGAGAAATATGCGGTTGCCTGTACAAAAGGCTCTAGCAATACCGACTGCCATGGCACTTTTAGTATTTGGCTTTCTTTTCTTCCTCTGTTTTGGGGCCAATGCCCAATTCCCGTCTTCTTTTCTCTTCAACGAATTCAACGGAAGTGGTTTAATTTTGCTGCGTGGCGCTTCAATCAAGTCGAATAGGCTGAAGCTAACCGATCAGTCGTCGAAAGCAGTGGGGCGTGTTCTTTTGGAGGATCCCCTGCATTTGAAGACTAATAATTCCATTTCATCGTTTAGTACCACATTCGTCTTCTCCATAGTGCCCGTATCTGATAACTCTGGACATGGACTAACTTTCCTGATATCTCCTTACGGGTCCGGTGTTAGCGCATCTAATAGTGGCTATCTCGGTCTGTTAAATAAGTCCAGTGATGGAAGGGAAGACAACCATTTATTTGCAGTCGAATTCGATACACACCTCAACATCTGGAACAATGACATCGATGGCAACCACATCGGAGTCGATCTCAACACCATCAATTCCACAGTGTCTAAACCTGCAGTTTATCAGAGTGGTGAACAATTTGAGGAATTGAAAATGGCAAGCGGGCAGAACATTCAAGCATGGATTGATTACGATGGTCATCAACACAATCTCAATGTTACCATCGCCTTAGCCGGGATGTCGAGGCCTCTGAATCCGCTGATTTCTATGCAAAATATTGACCTTGCTGACATCTTCAAAGAAGAAATGTATGTGGGATTTTCTGCAGCTACAGGAAGTGATGCCGTTGAAGAGCATTACATTCTTGCTTGGAGCTTCAATTCGGACGGCATGGCACCAACTCTAGATCTATCCCATCTCTCTTCCTTCGCACAGAAGAGGTCATCGCAGTTACCTGTAAGAATTAGTGTTGGCGTTTTCGTAGGTTTACTTATTTTTGTCATTTTGGGCAGTCTGGTCATATGGTACTGGTCGAAAAAGAGCAAGCAGAGAGAGGTTGTGGAAGAATGGGAAATGGAGTTCTGGCCCCACAAAATTCCCTATCAAGAATTGAGAACCGCCACACATGGCTTCAGTAATGAAAGCTTGATAGGTAGAGGAGGATTTGGGAAGGTATACAGGGGAATTCTACCCAGAACAGGGCTTGAAGTTGCCATAAAATGTTTGACCAGAGATCTCCACCAAGAAAGGAAGGATTTTGTTGCCGAGATTTCGAGCCTGGGGCGTCTGCAACACAGGAATTTGGTTCGGCTTCAGGGATGGTGTCGGAACAAGAATCAACTCTTTCTTGTTTATGATTACATGCCAAATGGTAGCCTGGATCGATTCATATTCGGCAACCCAGAGAGAGTTCTCGGATGGTCGCAGAGGTATAGCATTCTCAAGGGAGTGGCTGCTGGATTATTGTATCTTCACCAAGAATGGGAATGGATAGTTGTGCACAGAGACTTAAAATCTCAAAATATCTTGCTTGACTCACAATTTAATGCAAAGTTGGGAGATTTTGGGCTTGCCCGTTTGCATAACCAAAGTCAGATACCCCAAACGAGTGTTGTAGCAGGAACCTTGGGTTACATGGCACCGGAAATCATGCGCACAGGAAAAGCTACCGTAGGCACAGATGTATTCAGCTTCGGTATAGTGTTGCTGGAGGTTGCTTGTGGAAGACGGCCTTTAAATGAATCTGCTGAAACAGAGAATCTAGTGTTGGTGGAGTGGGTCAGCTGTATGCAGAGGAGAGGATAATGGATGCGGTGGATACAAAGCTTGGGGGAGAATATAGTGGTGAAGAGATGGAGAGGGTGCTTAACTTGGGAGTTGTGTGTTCTCATCCTCAACCAGAGTGCAGGCCTGACATGAAACAGGTGTTCCAGATATTGGAAGGAAAATCTCCACCTCCGGTAGTTGATATTGTTGTAGATAATCCAGATGTCAGACAACTCTCTAGCGCCAAGTATTCAGTGAATAGTGCAGGTTGCGGTCCTCCTAGTGCTCGATGAAAGAATAACCGGAAAATGCAAGCTCTAGGTGAAAATGTGCCCAGTTATTTGAGCTTTCTGAGGCAATTTGTAAGATTAGTGCTGTTAAAACGTTCAAAAACAAGTCTCAAGTGGTGGTCGGTATTTGTTAATTTGTTAATGTAGTGTTGGGTAGTATTTTTTTCATGATAAATTGCTGGGTACAATTTGAAATGTTGATTAATGAAAACATATAGAAGTATTCAAATTTATGTCAATTAGTGTTAATATTTTTTAGTTGTCTAATGAATATAGTTATGACAGTAATTAAATGTAGATTAAATAAGAGTTTGAAATCAACATATTCTTTACAAGTCTGATATATTATGATTTTATCAGGTTGACGAATATTACAGTTGTTAGTGTTGATCTCGATTTTAAGTTTGAACTCTGACTAACATTTGGAGTTGAGTTCATTTGATAGAATAAATATTTATTAAATATTGGTAAGGAAATGATTTGCTGATAGAGAGCCTTTGTAATTTAATTAGTTAATTCTGAATTTGATAGTCAAATGTTTACTCAAGAGATCAATATTGAGTTATTGTATTTATGAAAGCCTTATTTTGTTTTAGTTTAGAACTATTTAAGAATGATTTTATTTATATTGTTCATTTTAATTCTATTTCAAAATATTTAAAAAAATATTTTATTATTGAAACAATGTGTAGAGCAAAATAATATGAAAGAATATTTGAGTCTTTTGAAGCAATTTCAAAGAAATTAAAGTTGTTAAAACCTTGCTTATGTAGTATTGTAATAATAATATTTGTTTTCTTATCAATAGATAAGTCATGATATTAATGTAGAAATTAACAAATTCTTGTAAATATTGATGAGGAAATGATTTGTTATTAAAGAATCTTCATAATTTAATTCATTAATTTTGAATTTGATAGCCAAATCCCTAATCAAAGATCAATATTGAGTTATTTTATTTACCAAAAGGATTTTTAATTTTAGTTTAGAATTATTTAAGAATTATTTTATTTACATTGTTTACTTTATTCTATTTCAAGAACTATAAAAAAATTTACTTAAAAAATATTTTATTTAATGAAAATTATATATTGAAGAGATTTTATTTTATTTTAGATCTATTTGAAAATTATTTTATTTACATTATTTGCTTTATTTTTATTTAAAAATTATATATTAACAAGTTATTTTAAAATTATTTTATCTACTTTCTTTTATAATAATTTTATTATTTAAAAACATGATTTATTATACTTTACAATTATTTAAAAATATTCTATTTATATTTAAAAAATATATTTTATTTTATTTATTTATTTTTTCTTTATATATATTTTTAAAAATATATGGTTGCCGCGTGTGCAGGAGAAAAACGCTGACCGTGCTACATACGTTCAAAGCCTGTTCTTGTTTTCATATTTGCATCTCATTTTCAAAACGGCTCTTTGTATTTGATTTTGAGAATGGTATGAATTTTCAATGCTTTTGTGGGGATTCGAAGAATGTTTGTTGTTGAACTTTTAATGTCATTTTGTAAAACAGATGTAAAATTCTGTAACTAAAAATATTAAAAAAAAAAAAAATTGATATTATGATTAGTTATAGAATTTTATTTGTTATTGTAACTATCATCCTTTTCAAGATATATAATAATTATTTTTTTACAATTTTACCTTGTTAATATGTATTTTCAATTCAATTAAACAAATATATTTTACAATAATCAACAATCTTTCAATATTTATCATATTAATTACAATAATTACATTTCAAGCATAATTTATGTTTACACTACCACATGACACTCAAGACAATGAGAATGATAATAAAAAATTGGATGGTGTATACTATTGAATATTGTAATTCATTGCTTAAGCTTATTTAGCATAACATTTAAAATATATATTAAATTAATCATGACACCTTGATGGTTTAATGCTTAAAGCTCATTTGATGTGACATTTAAAATATATATATATATATTGAGTTGAACATAAAACCAAGAATCTCATATTTTTTTATGTAGAGACGGGGGACCAACCACGCCAAGGCTCTAGGTCACAAAGTCTCGAGAGGAAAAGGCTGCCCTAATCTACCTCAGGCTGGACAAATGTTTAAGGTCAATGATAGAGAATGAAGAGCACTCTCAGTGCCTCTATCACTACTAACCCAAGAGTTAAGTTAGGACTAAGCAAGTAGGTTTCTAGAATTCAAATCATACTCTAGAAAGCTCTCTTCTCAAGGATAGCAGTGCAAAATAGGGAAAACAATGAGACGTGTTGGTGTCTCATAGATGTGTTGGAATCCATACAGATAGAAAGTGCATAGGAGTAGTGAAAATAATAGAATGCCTACTAACAGCTTAAGTGTTGAGATGTAAAGTAATAACAGAAATACTAAATGACAAAATGATAGAAATAACTAGAAAGAAAATCATATGAAATGATAGGAATGACGATGGTGGAAGTGAACTCACGAAGGGTCCTATTTTCCAACAAGTTCCACACAAATGCATACCTACACACAACCAAGAGGGGGAAAATGTTGGGGTTGTATAAGGTTTTGTTGTAGTCAAACCCCCACTTTGGTGTTTCCACCTCCATAGATAGCCAGATTGATAGGTATGCAGAAATATGATAAAGAAAACAATGTTGGAATGGAAATGAAACCAAGCACTATGAAAGACACTATGCTACTCAAATAAAAAAACAAAGTAGTAATACAAAAGCGTTACCACCCTCGACCAAAGGAACTCAAGGCCAATGAGAGAGGAATGTAAGTCCACAACTATGGCATAGTCGACGTAGCCATAACAATGTCGAAAGCAATCTCGCAAGACACAAGCTGCAACTTTTATGGTAGATGTGAAGAATGTTGTAATTATTAGAATCATGAAGCCAATATTGTAGCAAGTAGCAAGGGTATGGAGAAAAAGATGAAGCTAAAGCGAATGAATAGGGAGAGAATGTGAAGAAGATCAAATTAGTGTGTAGAAGATCAAGAATTGCCAAGAAGATGGATTGAAAGTGAAAGATAGCCATTTAAAGAAGGTTTGGGAGGGAAAGAGTCATTCAAAGGTTGGAAGGAAGGCGTAGGGGCATTATGTTTCATCGCCAATGGAGAACCTAATGCCTCTGCAGATTCCAAAGGTAGGAATCCTATCAAGATGATAATGTGTTGCACTGACATTTGCCTATTGCACATGCATCCACAATAGAAATTTCCCCATTGACACTAAAACAAGTTCCAAGTGGATGGAGTACAAAATGAGGACATGGAATTACTTGGTCAGATTTTATTTTTCTAAGGTGGAGGATGTGAAAGGGGAATTTGCAAGAGGGTGAAAATTCACTCCTATACATTTTCCCCCCACTTTAGTGAACATGAGTGCTAATGAGTGTTTGGTAAAGTAGATCAAAAGAGTTTAGAAGCATATACCTAAACCATTGAGGAAGTAGACCACAATTTGGCGAGCTCAAAAGTATAGGGCAAACAAATGGCTCCACAAGTACTCTCTCTTGAGAACAATTCAACAAAGTGCAATGAAGGCCCATAGACTAACAATGGATAAATATCACAAAATGTAAGTGCTTCACAGGGCCTTGGACCTATAAAAAAGGTTCCCATAGGTACTATCTCTTGAAGGAAGGCCAATGTAAGGGACTCCATCGAATCAGATTGGAAAGTAGCTTCATAGGAACACTTGCAAAGAAACATGTTAATTCACAAACAAAACATGTTAGAAAGTAAAAAGCCATGTAGGAAAGCAAGCAGAAAATCAAAGATTGAAGGAGAATATTTCAAAGGGATCCCTTGGGAAACCTTCAAAAGAAAAAGGGTCCACTCAAGGGACACTCTGTTTGACAATGCAACCATGTTTTTCATAACTTAATTCAACATCAAGGAATCCTTTTGAAATATTTTCACTTCATCAAGGAATTTGAAAGGAAGAAAGCCCCCTCTTAAGGGAAAGGCCAAAACTTCACCCATAGGAGAAGGTGCTCCCTCCTTGGAGGAATTTTTTTCAAAATCTTTCTTTGTGAACCCATGATGAAGGAAAAGTATTCTGGAAGGGGTCCTTGTTGAGGAAAGAGAGTTTTGAAAAATATTTTAAAGATATTTTCAATAAAAGATATTTTGGCCACTGAATGCGTTTTCTAAAAATTGATGTGACCTAATAGCGCCCCCTTAGGATGCTATGTGACAAACATAAAGGTTGTGTGACATATTAAGGAGAGAAAAGAAAGAATGAAAAAGTGATGTTGTGGCCCATGGAACATAGTGAGATGTAACCATGGTAATGTTGTCACACACACAAGGGACAACACATGAACACCAAAACATCAAAAAATAAGCACAAAAGATAAGCATAAAGAAAGAACAATAACATCACGAACAAGGGATAGGGGTGATTTGATATTTTGGGGTTAGGGCTACTCATAAATATAGATAAATAGATATAACAGTGTATAAATGAACTGTCATCAACTCCCTACTATATCAAACCATATGAAGAAGGCACATGAAGACAAAATAAAAATAAAAAAATTGGATCAACATGGAAGGGAAGCCTAAATTCCCCCAACATTTTGCATCATCCTCAATTGTCAAAATTCAATACACAACAAAGAGAATAATGATGTGACAAATAGAGGAATTTTAACAACACAAAGACACTCTTGTATCCAAGCACCTACAAGGGTGACAAGGGTCATCCAAGAATACATAACACAGGCACAAGGGAACACAATACACACACACAATCTATTATACAAATAATGAAGAGGTTACCCCTAGTCATCATCAACCAAGAGGTTGTTGTTCTCCTAGTATAGATCATCATAAGAGGAGAGAAAATGAGCTTGCAAGGGTGGAATATCAAGGGGGGAACCCTCTGACCTTCCTGTAACAAGAACCAATGAAGAAGGCCCCTCAAGGTCTTCTCCACTTAGTTCCTGTGGGGTGAAAATGATCAATTTTGAAAAGATTGTTGATAGGCATAGGACCTCATTTATAGAGTTAAAAATGCACTTCACATGAGTTTCATTTGTTAACTTAGTGAGCGAGGGAGGTGGCACCCAAGATCCATTGCTAGGCTCACCAAAAGACTTGGGTGCAATTATGAACTCTAGGGACACTAGGGCTTCCTTCGTCACTGATGACATAAGCCAACATGAACCACCCTCCAAAGAAGGTGAACCCTTCTTCTGACCCCAACTAATAGCAAATTCATCCTCCATTTTTTGCTTCATTGGAGGATACTGGATCCCCACAGATGAAACAAAGCATGTAGAGGAAGAGGAGAAAATCAAGGCAAAGACCACTAAGGTATTTAGAATGTCCATGGGTTTTGAGAATGGAAAGATGTTCGGAAGGGACATCAGAAGGGGTAGCTCAAATGAAGGATCAATAAACACTTGCACCCTCTTTGAGTGAGGATCATTCACACTCACAACAAGAGTTGGAAGCAATACCGAAGCTGAGTGAACTAAAGCAAAGAGGATGAAAGAGGAAGATACAATAGGAGGTGTTGAAGTAGGTATTTTGACTCCTCTTCCTTCCACTGCAAGGTGGTTTGCTTAGCAGCTAGAGCCTTCTTTCAATGCTTGCACTCATGTGCAAGACAATTTCGACGACTCTGAAAGCTAGAGATCGTAGGATGAGAAGGGACAAAAGACTCCTATTTGACTATTAGAGTGTCCATCACAACTGCTTTTGGTAGAGGAAGGGACTCCTAGATTGGAATAGGAAGAGGATATTGATAGGATGATGGAATAACAATGGGGGACCAAACTCTAATGCCTCAATGACGGTTCTCTTCCCATTCACTGCCTTAGAGGTAGGAGAAGTAAGAGGCCACAGAGGCCAAGACATAAAGGACATTCCATAGGGACCCTTCCCCTTACCATACCAAATGGGGCAAGTCACTATGGGTAAGACGGGAAGTTCAAATGCCAAACACTTGGGTTTGCTCCAAGTGGGCACCGTTAAACTCTCTAGAAAACTCCTAGGAGAAAAAGATGATGGTGCTAGATTTGGTAAAGAGGAAGAGAGAAGTGGGATAATGAGAGAAGAAGAAGAAGGGTCTTGGGAACACTTCACCTTTTCCCTCTTTCGAGCCAAGGTAGCCCCACTATCCACCTTGAGGAAAGCTCTATGCAAAATGGCATAGGGGGAAGGAGGGTATCTAACTTTAGGCATTGTGCTCCCACTCTTGTACCTCACATATGTTTGGTACAAGGCGTCCATCCTAGAAGGAAGTTCTAGACCAACAGGTGTAGGCCAAAAGTGATCCAAGGAGTAACCCCCATGCACAATTGATGATTTATAATTGGTGTCATGAACTACATGCATCGTAACCTCATGGGAAAATTCAAACAAATATGAAATACTGAGAGAAATACATTCATATCATCCAACCAGAGAATACCTAGTTGCACTTTGAAGAGCTCAAACCCCAAGATAATGTGAAAAAATACATTTTATAGATGTAGTTCCAACTAGGATTGACAAGGTGATATTATCGATGGGAGGGACAAAAATCCCATCGTGTGTATGAATAGTGCTCCTATATTTTTCATATCCATCCTTGTGTAAGAAATTAATTAGCATGATCTCCATAGTAATGACATTTACTCGACATGTAGGGTCAACAAGAACACCCATTATGATGTTTTCATTGATATATGCGAGAATGTATAAGGGAGATGCTTCTCTATTATAATTTATTGGAAAATCCTACAAGGTGAAGGTTATGGTAGGAGATCCACTCTCAAGTTGTGCAGATGGCATGGGTAGATGTAAAAAGAATGTCATTTCTACGTACACTAGACATAACTTTCACAAGAGCCCCTAAGGGTTTCACAACTAGATGGCGACCTACTCAACGTTTCATTCTGCAACACTTAGGGAACCTTCTAGCTATGCCACTAGGGGTCATAGGTTGGGTTGCAAGGCTAGGTGCCTCACAAAAATCACACCCACAACACTCCTAGGATACGAGGAAAGGGTCTTTCATAACTACTAAACTGAACCAAAATGGTTCACATTGGGTTCACAATAATGTAGAGGAGGGAACCAACCACACCAAGGCTCTAGGTCATGAAGAGCAGAGAGCGGAAGGCTACCTTAATCTACCTCAAGTTGGAAAATAATTTAAGGTTAATGATAGAGAATTAAGACTACTCTCACTACCTTTATCACTATACTAACCCAATAGTTAAGTTAGGACTAAGTGAGTAGGTTTCTAGAATTCAAACCATACCCTAAACAACTCTTTTCCATGGGATAGCAGTGTAGAACAGGGACAACAAGGCAATACATTGTCATCCATACAAATAGAAAGCACAAAAGGAAAATTAAAATAATAGAATTCCTACTAATAGCTTAGGTGTTGAGATGTAAAGTAATAAGAAAAATACTAAATGAAAAAATGATATAAATAACCAAAAAGATGATATGAAATGACAAGAACAAAGGTGGTGGAAGTGAACTCATGAAGGGTCTAGTTTTCCAGAAAGCTCCACATGAACGTGTACCTACACACAACCAAGAGGGGGAAAATTTTGGGTTTGTATAGGGTTTTTTCATAGTTAAACCCCCGCTTTGGTGTTTCCAACTCCACAGATAGCCAAATAGATAGATATGTAGAAATACGATAAAGAAAATAAAGCTAGAATGGAAATGAAACCAAGCACTACGAGAGACACTATGCTACTCAAATCCAACAATAAATTAGCAATAAAAAAGTGTTACCACCCTCTACCAAAGGTACTCAAGGCCAATGAGAGAAGAATGCAATTACACAGCTATGGTAGAGTCAACATAGCCACAACAACATTGAAAGTAGTATTGCAAGACACCAAGCTACGACTTCTATGATATATGTGAAGGATATTGTGATTGTTGGAATCGAGAAGCCAATAATACAGCAAGTAGCAAGGGTATGGAGCAAAACATGAAGCTAGAGCAAATGAATGTGTAGATAATGTGAAGAATATTGAATTAGTGTGTAGAAGTTCAAGAATTGTTAAGAAGAGGGATTGAAAATGAAATATATCCATTTGAAGAAGGTTTGGGAGGGAAAGAGAAATTCAAAGGTCGATAGGAAGGCATAGGGGCATTATGTTTCATCTCCAGTGGAGAACATAACACCTTTGCAGATTCTAGGGGCAGGAATCCTATCGGGATGACAACATGATGCACAAACGTCTATGTGTCATGCACGTGTCCCCGATAAAAAATTCCCCCACTAACACTAAAAACAAGCACCAAGGGGATGCATTATGAAATTAGGACATGGAATTACTTGGTGAGATTTTATTTTTCTAAGGTGGATGATGTGAAAGGAGAATTTACAAGGCGGTTGCAAATTCACTTCTATACTTTTATAACCAAACCAGAATAATGAATTTTCTTAAAAACATAACGTTGTTCTAATGTTAAGCTTGTTTTAGTAGTGAGAAAATTATAATTACTAATATTTATGTGTTTGAGTGATAATTGGTTTCAAATGGTGTGTTTGTGTAACTCTTATATTCAAGGCTTCATGTTTGGCCTTAATAATTTTGGGTATCATGTTTGGAGTATGATATTTTAGATTCAATGTTTGGTATTTAGAGTCTAGAGTGTTCTATCTAGTGATTCAATTTTTATTTATTTTTGAAACAAACACTGACTCTTAAGCAAATATGGATAAGTGAAAAATAAAGTGTATGTATTCAATAAATGATAAAATATTCTATACCATAAGGATTCAATGGAGCAAACAAAATAAAATACAATTTGAAGGCAATAAATTCTATCTCCATCTATGTAGCATGTAAAAAGATCAAGCCTCATTCATAATATTTGTTAACACAAATTAGACACAAATTATCCTATAATTATACATCACAACATTGCTACATGTTCACACTTCAATGAAACGGTTTTGAATCTGGGTACTATCTTAGAGTTGTTTGCCATTACTATTACACCATAATTTCTTGGATAGGAAAAATTGGTAGAAGGATCCCTCTAACAAAAATAAGAACATTTTTTCTATGAAGATGAAGATAAAGATCCAAGATTAGATCAGTTCTAAAAAGAAGTCAGTATTAAGCTTCTATCTTGTTCAACATTGCAAGGATATCAACAATCAAAGAAAAAGAAGAAATATATGTTTTTCTTAAGATAACTTCATTAGTGAAAGGGTGATTGACATGCCAAAATCTTTGTCAGAGATGTGCCTATAATCTATATTCCCAAATATGGAGTTGAAACCCATTTCCTAGGAAACTAACATTTCTTGGGGACATTTTTTGGGTTGTCATAAATATCTATCCAAATCAACAAAAAAACACTAACAAGTTTCAAAACCTAGTTATGTCAATTATCTAGTAACTATTTCAATGTCTATTATTTTCCCATAATAATTTTCTTTTCATGTATCACCTAAATATTTGTATGAACAATTATTTTTATTCATTAAGACCCCTATTGAAATGCTTCATATTTTTAAAGTTTTTCTAATGCATATTTTGGAATTTCATACTCCAATGGAAGTTTGTCATCAAGTAAAACTAAAAGTGTGCAAGAATTAAGGCTATTCTAGTGTATTGTTGGTGTTGAAACTTATGATGCATGTGATAAAACCTTACCTAGAAGGTTTGAGTTCCACATTACTAGTGAAAGTTTACTCATTGAGACTCTTATAAAAATTAAGGCTATTCTAGCGTATTGTTAGTGTTGAAACTTAGGAGGCCTATGATAAAATCTTAACTATAAAGTTTAAATTACACATTACTACATAGAAAAATGATTTGGTAAGTTTAATGGAGAAATCAACTTACTTACAGGAAGGCTATGCCATATAATTTATTACAATTATTAAAATAATCTTCACTTTTTGGTGATAAAAAATAAGACAAAAATACATAGGACAATCCTCTATTACAAATATGTGATTCCTATATTACTGCTCTAAATGAATTTCATCAATTTTTGGAGAGTTATCTTGAATTCAATTTATAAGCACACTTATGGAAAGTTCTTACCATTAAATAAAAGACCTAATGCATATATAGTAGTTATGAAATAAAGAGCATCAACATATCATTTTCTCACAATTTGAAAACAACTATATAAAAATATAGATTCTTATATGTACTTCAATATTTCATTACCCTCAAAATAATTCACCGAGCAAGTGTGCAAGGTAAAAGAGAGGAACAAAGTTGAGAGTGATTACCACTTTCTAAAGCCTCAATATCTAATTGAATTTTTTTGAACATGTACAAAATGTATCTATTTAGAAGTACAACAAATATATACTCACTACAATGAAATAAGATCCATCCAGCCAAAAGTATTTTCAACATTATATGATTTACAATACCCAAGAACAACCTATGAACACACAAAAATCAGAAAATGAGAGAGAAAGAGGGAAAAAGAATTCAATTTTGTAAGTTAAATAAAAATAAAAATAAAAATTGAAAATTTGCACACAAAATTTTGAACATTTTACAAAGAGTCAGTCTTCAACAAAAAAAATTATTGGCTCATAACTAAAGCATTCATGTTAACCAAGTCACAAGAAAGGGATTTACACACAAACTCTCTTTCAATGTTCACATCATCACAAACTATCTCTTTGAATTTTTCTTCACAAAGTGTTTTTACACACAGGAAGAAAATGAGAGAATTTCCTTAGAAGTATTGCATTACAATTACTAAAATATATGCAAACCCCACTAGCTAAACAAAACACATAATGTCACATAAAAAATGTTTTACCTATAATTTGGGCAAGCAAAATCACAATGAAGACACTCATCTCTTGAAATAAGTTCATTAGAGAAAGGTAATCCTTACATTAGGCCCCACTTCTTCAATGAGAATATAACACAAAAGCTACAATTGAAAAAAATTAGCTAGGTCAAATCTCCATTTTTATTTTTAAACAATATAACCACTAAATACTTTAAATCAACCAACCTTGTAGAAAAGAAAATGTAAAAAATCTCTCCACAAATGAACCAGCTACAAAGTAACTTAGGTACATATAATCAACACTAATATTTTAGTTTTTAGCACCCTAAGTCTTCTAAGAACCACAAAGTTTGCACTCTAGACTAAAAAACACCATAGAAGTTGTAGAAAATGTAAATATGGCATTAAATAATCAACTTATAGGAATTAAAGTTTACATTTAAAAAAAATATGGATGCACAAAAATGGGCAAAGAAAACTCATATACAGATAAACTTTTTAAGTGGTATATATATCAATATAAATCTCTCAATTTAGCAAAGCGCCCATTCTACTTTTCTTGTAGCACATGGAATGGTGTAAATAGCATTTAACAATATTAGTTTTTGGAATTTGTAACATAAGTTTCTAAGAGTAAGCTACATGTAAATTTCTGATTAAAGCACATGTAAAAAGAATCAATTAATAACAAGTAAACGTAGGAAAAGTGTCATAACCCTCTCAAGTTGTTAGGATTGTAAATGTAATAATATTGATTATTAACTATATAATTAGCCGATAGGCTATTATGGTGAGAATTCAACCGGAAAAGTCTTACTATCTGGTGCCGGCTTAGACTATTCCGGTTGGATTTGGTTTTCAGTGCTCGCTCTCACCAAATCCCAGGCAGAAGGACGCTAGCAGCAATGGGTGTAGTTAGGGGTTTTAAAGGTTCTTCAAGTATGTTGTATACTTTGTTTCCCATATTGACTGTTTCCACGTCAGCAGGCATGGCCATTCCTCTTGTATTCGCATCACTAGGTATGGTTGGGAGCTTGTTCATGCCATTCTACACCATTCCTCTAGTCTGCGTGCGTAGCCTAGCATTTACAAAGTCACCAAATCTTTCTAAGTTAATAAATGCAACCAGCTTTAAGATGGCTTCCACATTTAGTGTTTTTGTGCGGTGAACAAGCAGTTAGGAAGGTGAACATAGAATCAACTTCTCTGCAATTACTGGCTATGTATTCTAAGGTATGGCAACTTGTCACAACCTGTAGTGCTTGGAATTATAATGTAGTAGAGGTTTAAATAATCTTTGATTCCATTGTCAACCTATCTCAACCACAGTGTTCGAGCATGAGAGGAATTTTTTTTTTAAATTGTAAATAGCCTCCCTAATTCCTTTGGCATCATCTGCCAATTGCATTTGCTTGAAAGTTTCTAAAGCCTTTTCAATAGATCTATCTCCTGTACCAACACCCTCTGCAGCCAATCTTCTTGCAATCTCCTCATTCTTTTTCCATGCAAGCTATGCTTGGTATTGTTGGCGCTACTCTTCTGTAGTCATCTCCTGACTTTTCAGATCGTAAGGTTTCCTTGGAGATGCCTGATTCTCCTTGAGACCATTCGCAACCTGTCTCAATAGTAACACTAGAAAATAGAAGACTGTGGAGGCATAAATAGCCTTCCTGATTCTGTTGGCAACCTGTCACTTCTGCAGTACTAAAAATAGAATGTTGTATACTTTAGAAGCTATACAACATCACTGCTTGTTCATGTTTTGAGGTTGCTTGAGTGGAGTTGAACAATGAGGTTAGAATCCTAAATGCTTTTTGTGGTGACATTCATTGAGTCTTAATAGGTCATCATGAACATCATTTTTAGGGATGGCTAGAAGTGGGAAGTGATATGCTATCCTACACTTTTATGGCCTCTTGCTGCAGAGGTCCAGATGAGAGAGGGAGAGTTGACATAACGTGAGACTTTTGTCATTGGCTAGCAACAGGAGTAGTAGGTATTCTAATGTAGAAGAGCCCTAGGTTGAGGAGGTGGTAGATACTGAGCATCATTTCCTAGTGGCTAATACAGGGTGGTTTGAGGTTGTACGTTATCTTATAGATAAGGTTTTTGTATTGCTCATACATGTTATTATGTTTTAGTGTTAAAGTTAAATTGGGTTTTGGATTATGCTCATCTTTTAGCTTTGATTTTTTTTGTTGTAATATTTTTTCAATTGCAATGTTATATTTGTAGTTTTTCTATTAAATGTTACTTTTGTGTAATAATCCTAACATAAAATTTACAGCAAAAAATGTTTTTTTTCATGATAAATCCATTAAAGAGTATCAAAACTCTAGAATTTTAACAAAATTGATTCCAAAAGAATACAAAAAAGATAAATTTTATTCAGGGGTGACACAATTTTAATGCAAATGATGTGAACATAATAAGGAATGTATTTTCTTTTATATATAACACCTAATCTATATTTTGACAAAATGTAATTAAAAAACTTGATATGGAGAAGCACATTATTAGAAGGTACAATAAATTGTTTATAATTTGGAGACGAGTATTGAGATTGTCATTCTTTAAATCTTCACAATTAAATTCATTTATAACTTATACTTCACACATTCTTCACACAAATATAAATGAAATAATATGAAATTTCACTTTTATACAACTAACTTAACATTTTTTTAGTACAAACAACATAATAATAAATTTAATAAAGAAGATAAAAAAAAATTCTAAAATTATTTATTTATTTAAAAAAAAAAATTATCTTTAATATAAATAATATATATGTATAGTCTTTATTTTAAGTAACTTCAATTCATAAAACTTAATATAAAAATTTCAACTTATATAAATTTAAAAAAAAAAAAAAATTTATTTAAAAACAAATATATTTTTTAAATATTAAAAAGTGCTGAAATGATAATTAGCAACTGTCAAAACAAATATAAAGCTATCATTATTGAGGACCTCTTGATAACATCATATTACATCATACTATTTGTCTTTATATTGGATGTCCCCGTGTTAATCTAGCTTCTAAAGCATAATAACCTAATTGACTAAACTATACAACATGGCTCTAAAATTAGTCAGATTGCGTTCTCAAAGATATCAAATTCTATTAATAAATTAGAAATACATAACTTCAATTCATAAAACTTAATATAAAAATTTCAAATTATTTTAAAAATTTCAAAAAATAGATTATTATTAAAAAGAAAATATATTTTTTTAATATTAAAAAGTGCTGAAATTATAATTAGCAACTGTCAAAACAAATATAAAGTTGTCATTATTGAGGCCCTCATGATAACATCATATTACATCATACTATTTGTCTTTATATTGGATGTCCCCATGTTAATCTAGCTTCTAAAGCATAATAACCTAATTGACTAAACTATACAACATGGCTCTAAAATTAATCGGATTGTGTTCTCAAAGATATCAAATTCTATTAATAAATTAGAAATACATAATCTATTGAATGTAATAATAATAATAATAATAAAGTTCTATTTATTTATTTTTATTCTATTATATATATAATAAAAGATTGTTAAATAAATCTTGTATATTTTTTCTGTTTAGTAATTTGGATGAGATCAATATTTTTATTGGATTAATTCAGCAAGTTAATAAGAAAATTGTACTAATATTTTTTTATTTTGTTTTATTTTATTAGTCCATAGATTATATATAGTGTTAGATTTGACCTTGAAATAAGTTTCACACCTATAACTCATACAGTTGAAATATACATCCTCTAATAATTATAGGTAAATTTATCTTGGTCTAGGAAAATTCATCGCTAACAATTCACCAAAAGAAAATTCACCACCAACAATTCATCACCATGGAAAATTCATCAAAAAAAAAGTCACCGCCAAGTAAAATTTACTGCCAACAATTCACCAATGTCTTTTAATATATATTACAAAAACTTTATGAATTGTGAGCGATGAATTTTACTTGGCGGTGAGTTTTTTGTCAATGAATTTTCCATGGTGGTGAATTTTCCTTCAGTGAATTGCTGCCTTGAATTTCGCGGATGCCAAATTTACCCATATGGAAGAGATAAATATATGTTTCTAGAGGAAATCGATTTATTTCTCATTCACACTATATATCTATTTTTTCTTCATACATTGATATTCATTATATTACTGATTTTTACTTCAACCCAATGATAAAATTAATTCCAAATAATTCATCTAGCTATATTGTCATTTAGATTTTCTCAACTAAAAGTGAATTGAGAAAAAGGGTTTGTAGTGACATATAGCCAACACATTTTTCAGATTTCAATTTTATTCACAAATTACTATTTATTTAATATAGTGTATATATATTAATGCTTAATAGGCATACATCTTGAAATATGAACATAATAATCTCTATTCAACTTTATGTAATTGAAAATTTAAATTTTGATCACATTTTACACATTATATGACTTATATTATAAAAAATCATTTTATACTTATCGAAATATTTTATACACATCATTATGTCCTTTATATTTTCAAATTAATTTTGACAAATACTTCTTTTACTGAAAATACTTATGGTATAAATACATTTACTCGTTACAAATTTGATAAAATAAAAGCAACTATTTCAAATAAGTATAAATATATTAGCTCATTGTAAATTTGAAAAAATAAGAACAACTATTTCAAATATACAATTTCATCCGAAAAATATGGTTTTATTCAAAAACAAATAATTTCTTAGAAACTACATTAGAAATGACATCTTCTGGGACTATGATGAGATTCTTCATGAAAGTTCTTTAAATTTAAAGTCTTGAAGGGGCTATGTTTCAAAATAGAAATGTCTTGTTAACATAAGTTTATCTAATCATTTAGGTGTATAATCAAATACAAAAATTTAAAGTACAATGTAAGATGATTTAAATTCTTTTGCATCTCTTCTAGAACCATCAAACATGTAAGATCATTTAAATCATTTTGCATCTCTTTTATCCTAATATGGGAAAAATGTATGAGAGAAGATTAGTACATTGCTTAGTTTAATGGTTCTAATTTGATGGCTTAAGGTAAATAGTATTATGGGAAATAGTGTAGTTGGTTATAAATATTTCTTTGATGGTCACTTGGTAGGTGCCTTACAAATTTTAAGCAAAGGGGCCTCCCTTGATCTTTTCTAAATTGTGAAGATTGAATTTCTTGTCCTGGGTAAAGTACTTTCCCTTATTGTTTTTTCCCCAACAAAGTACCTCCATAGGAGTACTTGTCGTATATCAAGAGATTGGTTCATGGGTGTTTGTCAAATGTTTACTTGATGGATTAGTATATTCCTAAGTAGTATAGTGTGATTCATGGTATTTAGATATGTGTGGAAAAATTAGTTAAATGAATGATGTTGATAAACTTTTGAAATGTTGAATTATTGGGTAGACAATTCTTCTCCCATTAATTACATCACTTTATATCCTCTATATTGCTTTTCATTGCAATGCATAATTTTATAGACCTTAAACTAAGGAACTTTTCATGTTAAAAAGATTAGACTTACATGTGTTTGAATAAATGTGCTTTTTAAAAAAAATTGGTGGGTGGAATTTTATAATAGTTATATATATGGATTTTGAATTTAATCATCCCGCTTCCTTATAGTTAAAAGGAAAATAACATCATGAATATAATGAGAATTTTAATCTATATTTATATTTGTTGATCTTGATCATGCATATAAGGGAATTTGTATGTTTATTTATTGGTGTATGCTATTTTTTAACAATTGTAATTTAATTTTAAATCTATTCCTTAGATAGAATAAATTTTTTATAAAAAAATGTTATTATTTATTTGTTCATCTAATTACAAATATATGACTAATTGAACTAATAAAAGATCTTCCTTCATCAATTCCAAGCATGCTCATAAAGAGAATCATTATTTTATTTTCTAAGCATTTATCGGTGAAGATTTTGTTTCTATTCCGGTTGTCATTTACCCACCCCATTTCCACATGTCCTTTTACAAATCATACACATGCAACTTTTATTGTTATCAAATAATCAAAGGTGTTCCTATTACGAAACTCCCCAAGTGATGGCATACTTGCACCCACCAGCAGACATTATCACCATATCTAGCAGCTCGTCTGAGGGAGACATTACAGGATCAAAAGCTAATGCTACTCCTCCCTCACCTTCAGACTCTTCTTCTATTATTTGGGCTGGCGTGTACCAAAGCAACGTTGCAGTCCTCGCAGAGAACATTGTGAGAGGTTGTGAAGACACTATTGAAGATGCTAAAAAGACATGCGAAGAAGCCTTCCAAGTGGAAAACCATGACATCGAGATGGTACAACAGGCAGTCTAGAAATTCCATACAACATATTTTTTTTTGGATGCGTATTGCCACTTCCTTCGAGCATTGAAATATGATGCATAGTATGGAATGGGAAATGGTACTAGGATTAAGGAATATTTTCTAAAACTCCTAGCAGACATACAGTAGATTGTAAATAGCTTGCTTAAGATAGCTACTTTTTTTTTGTGGTGTTGGGGAGAATGGTTTCGCTTTTGACACAACATGACGACATCAACTTATAATTTTTTGTGAAGATGGGGAACATGGCCTCCCCCTTGATATAGAATGTATACAATGCCTACTAATCATCCGACCCCTTCTTTTTTCTAGCACAAGTAGTTAAACCTTATATGTGGTGTTGGAAAATATGTTGTCCAGTGGGAAGAATAAACAACTCCTTCTTCCCACTCTACTACTTTTTCCTTTGGTCCTTTCCATTGTACATATGCATCAACCAATATGACAGTTGACTTGATGTTTCTAAATGTTAATTTTCTATCTTCTTGACTTCATGTATCTTGAATCTATTCTAATTGAAGTATACACATGTATCTTTAAGCTATTGCAATCAAAACTATACATATGCCATGTATGCAACTGACTAAAAATTAGTATAGCTGATAATAAATTGCATAAAGAGTATCTATTTTTCCTTTCCTCACTCCACACAATGAGGTAGATGTTCATAAAAAATGTGCATAACTTAATTTTTCTAGCTGTGTTGCTCCTCATACCTGTTTGAGTTTAGTTGCTTGGCTCTTCTTTGGGATACTCAACTTTATCTACCAATAAGTTGCTATAGTTTGATGGAAGGGTTGTTTTATTGACTTTTTTGCACAAACGCCTTACATCCAATACATTTGTGCAGGATTCTCTCCTTGCCTCGCACCATGGCAAGCTTATTGACTCCAGATGCAATTAGATTGATGCATGGAGGAAATGTGGCTTTGGAACCTCATGTCCAAGTCATGGCTATCTTAGGTTTTGGCTTTGAATATACACACATCAATCGATATACGTTGGAAATCTCTGATGGTGTGCACAAGCACAAATCGTCGTTGCCAACTAAGTATAACTCCTACATAGAATCCAATGTGCTTGCACCTGGCTCCATAGTGTAATTGAAAGGATACAACTGTCCTCAATCAGCTAGCACACGGTATGTTTATGAACTAATTTCTATATGGCACACGAATAAGTGAGACCTACACTCCTCTTAGATTTTGTTACTTATAGTTTATATCGCTTTAACTATTTAGGTGGATTTTTATTGTCAACCTTGAAATTGTGCACACAACACATGCTATTGTTGGGGAGCCAGTTTTCCTATGCACAAAATATCTTGAACAACTTGGGCAGTCAATAGGAGAATCCTCTGACTTGGCCACATCTTCAAAAAACCCTTGCCTTCCTAGAAGACTAGCTCCTCAACGTCTACTATTTGGTGTCAATCTAGTCCTACCAAAGGGGGCACCATTGACAATAACGCCTATCAAAAACTTGAATCCGTTTCAGCTAAGGTGGACTGTTAAAGGTCGTGTAACTGTGAAGTCTAAAATACGTAGCTACACCACACAGAAAGGAAGTGGCCATATATTCACCTTTGATATCATAGATTGTGAAGGAACTGAGACACGTGTGACATGCTTCAATGAAGCAGCTCACACCCATTGTGATAAAATTATCACAGGAGCTACATACACATTGTCTGGAGGCACGGTTCAACCTTCTAATAGAGTCTATAACAAGCTTAATAGCGGGTTGGAAATTTCTCTTATGCCTGACTCAAGGGTTTCCCTCTGTGAAGATGATGATTCCATCCCAAAAGAGCACTACTCTTTCACACCCCTTACTGCATTGGTAAGCAAAAGCAATGGTTCAAATGTTGATGCAATTGGAATTGTCATTTGTGTACATCCATGCACCACAATCATGAGAAGAGATGGGATAGAGGTCGCAAGATGGACTTTAACAATTTCTGACATGTCCAACACAAATATAAATGTTATTTTATGGGGTTCGTCAGTCAAAAAGGAGGGTGCATGGCTCCAAGAGAAATACCTCATGCGTGAATCACTAGTTCTCGCTATTAGAAATGGGCATGTGTCTGAATTCAATGTAAAGGTGATCAACACCTCATCCACTACAAAACTATTGATAGACCTTCAAATAGAAGAGTCAGAGCAGATTAAAACATGGTTCAAAGAAAATGACACTACCATTCAGGCTTCGTCTACTAGCTCCTCTCACATGCCCCCACCTGTTAGAAGACTGACGATCAATGCCATTCGTGAAGAGGCTCAAAATACAACACAACCTTTGCAATGCATGTTGGTGGAAACAATATGATTCATAAAACTGACTCATTTTGCTATCCAGCATGCCCTTCCCACTCAAGTAACAAGCCTTGTAAGAAAAGACTATCGCAGACAAATGATGGAAAGTGGTTTTGTGCAAAATGTAATGCAATAATTACCAACTGTGACTATAGGTATATACTTCAAGTCAAGTTGCAGGACCACACAAATATAATATGGGTGATTGCATTCAATGAAGGGGTGACAAAACTCATGGGCGTGCCTACAGAAAAACTATACAATCTACAATTTAATCAAGTTGTTGATAGAAATGTGGAGGAGGTGATTAGGAGTGTGTTGAACAAGCATTATGTATTCACATTGCTTTGTAACCTTGAAATGTACAATGCAGAGCAATGCTTAAAAGCAACCATTGCCAAGGTCGAACAACTAGATTACACTAAAGAGAATAGCTTTTTGCTAAAAAATATCCAGGAAATGTGCAATGTAAAGGCTTCTCCCTCCATTGAACCCGATGTTGTACCAGAGCTAGTTGTGCAACTCATAGGATCACCCTAGCCATACTACATAGCCTAATATAGTTGCCATGTTCTCTTTACAAGTTAGTATGACTATGGATGGTATGCATGGCAAAAAAAACTCATGTTGTAAAGAACTATGTCAATATATTTTTTATCTAAAAAACTATCATGTTAATGCCTTTAGATGGATAGAAATATGTAAAATATTGTTTTTCTTTATTTTAAAAAATGTACATGTTTGTTTAGAAGCTTACATATGCACCTTTGTCTTCTACCTTCAAATTGTGTTCCTTCTCATATTGCAACATGCATTCGTGAACCAGTGAGGAATATCTTTACATTTTCATCTACACTTTGGCTATGTAAGCATTTTGGTTTCATCTGGGTTTGCTATGCTCTTATTCCTGATCTACCCTGACGTGTCCAGACCCACATATGGCAGATTCCTCAATAGGGAACATTGCAAGTGACCCATATCAAAAAGAGGTAAGAAGACAACAAAATCAAGAAAGAAATCGAGCTTACTATGCTCACCATAGAGAAGAGATAGCTACTCGAAGGTGACAAAAAAGATTGCATGAAATTCAAAATAGCCCCCAACAAAGAGAAGCCCAAAGACTACGAGATTGTGAGAAAAGTCGAGCTTACTATGATCGTCATAGAGAGGAAATAAATGCAGAAAAGCACAATAGCTCTTTATAGAAACAAACATGCCTATATCAACATGGAACAACATGCAACAACAATAATAACTTCATGATGGCAATGGAAAAATTTCGTCAAAGAATAGATGCATTGTCCAACCGGAAAACATGCATTGTATGCAAGGAATGTTACCCAGGCATGCTCATCCATTCATCATATACTAATGCAACTTGTAAAAGATGTTTCGCTAAGAGAGGCATCCATCGGTTCTCTGCACTCAACAACATGGACCCAGGAGAGCAACTGTTTGTTTTGAAAAGACTCACCTAAGTGGAGGAAATGCTCATTGCTAGAGTTAGCCCAGTACTACAAGTAACCCACACTCTTGGAGGCCAGTATAGATATAGTGGCCACATGATTAGCTTCCCACAAGATATCACTGACATTTCAAAAGTTCTTCCACGAAGAATACAAGAGTTGGATGTTCTCATAGTTCAAAGACTGCATACAGAAGGTCATTATTATGATTGTTATGTAAGAAGAAGTCATATCAGAGATGCGTTGCAATAAAAATTCAAATATGACCCATACTATCATGATGTTGCAATAAGTTTTGAGCACTTAGAGCAATTTCCTGAAGCAAGAACAAACATATCGAATATGCTACACATCGTTGAAACTAGTGAAGACATGGTGGTTCCAAAGAATGAAATTGACTCTGATGGGGATGATATTGAACAAAGCACAATAAACACATCATCATTGATGGCTAGACTTCCAAACAAATGTCGTGAGTTGGAAATTATTAAGAAAACATTAGACCTTGAGGACAACACAAACAACATTATAGACTGGCCTAAAATAAACTCATCGCCAATAAATGAATACAATACTGAGGGGTTACTTGATATGGCATTTCCGACACTCTTTCCAAATGGAGTTGCACTACAAATGCAACTACGAATTAGGGAAGTACACATGCATGAGTATGCACTCCACTTAATGAGATTTCATGACCAAAGATTTGGAAGGCATCCAAGGTTTGATATTTCATGCTTAATCTTATGATGCGGCATCGTAGCCAGGGGCTTGCTGTAGTTTTCATTAAAAAAAATGCAGAAGAAAACATGCCAACCACTATTGAGGACCTTCGAGCACACTTGAAAAACTTGCCTGACACACAATTAGCTCAAGAGCTCATGCACTTTGGCTCTTCAATGCAGGGCACAAGACCATATTGGAACAAGTGTCATGTTGAACTAACAAATATGATCAACCAAATAGGGTCTCCCACTCTATTCTTCACATTAAGTGCAACTAACACAAAGTGGCCAGACCTACAATGTTTGATCTCAGATGGTGTGCCGGTAGGAATGCAAACAAATAAACAACAATTAGAAAATGTAGTCAATAACCCCCGCACCACATCATTATACTTGCATCAATGATTCACAGTGTTTCGTGAAGAGGTAATTGAGAAACTCCTCAATGCAAAAGATTACTAGTACAAGTATGAGTGGCAGCATCGTGGCACTACACATGTACATGGATTCCTTTGGCTCCATGACGCACCAAACATGGATAAACTTGATTAGGATGACAGTGTAGCAATTCAACATGCTAGGAAATTCTTTGACAAATATGTCAGTGCTTGGAATCCCCGTGCTACATCAGCAAGAAACAACTTGATTTTTTGATCTTTGCTAGATGATCCCTACTTACTAGACACAACAAAAATATTTTCTACAGACCCCTCTCATGACTATGAAGAGATCATCAATCGTGTCCAGAGGCACACAAAATGTAGAGAGGGGACATGCTTGCGAAAGAAAGGGAAAAAACTAGAGTGTCGATACAAAGCTCCATGGAAAGAGAAAATTATATCTACCCTATCACGTGACAACTGTGGGACAAAACAATATGAACCTGCATGAAATGATGATAGGCTAAACATACACAATCCAGAAATGATTTCAATATGGGGAGCCAACATAGATTGTCAGCCTGTCATCTCGCGGGCAGTTGTTCTGAAATACATTTCCAAATATGCATCAAAAGCAAAGAGAGCATCTGAGACTTGTACTGATATGCTAGCAAGAATATCTGCAACCCAAAAAATAGATGTCCCGGCCCTCACAGCATAACAAAAATTCATGGCAGAAATCATGGTAGAGCATGATATTGGAGCACAAGAAACATGCCATATGCTTCAGAAATTGTCACTTATTGTTTGTAATCAGCCTTTTACATCTTTGAATGTTGGATGCAAAATGTTCCATTGAATAACAAGAGGACCAGATGAAAGCCAACTACAACCTAGCTACCTTCATTCGTACATTAATTGACCTCCAAAATTGGAGACAACAACGCTACTTGAATCTGCACGATCTTTCTCGTACTCTGTGAGTCGCAAGGGATGCAAGTGGAAAGAAAGAAAGGTCAAAGTGATTGTCAATGTTTTCCCAAAGTTCTACACCATCCCAGATGAGGGCTCAGACCAGTTTGAAACATTTTGTTGGAGTGAGCTTCTATTGTACAAACACTTCTGAAGCTTGGAAATTGACATAGGGATTACTAAGGATACAATAATTGCAAATTGGAAGCAAATGAATGCATCCAAATATGATGTATGGCATGTCCCTCGCACCTCCCCCTCGGACAAAAACACCGACAATGTAGAATTAGACAATGAAATTGAGATGGACAAAAGGGACATAATAGAAATGAATGAATGGGAATTATTTTCGCAAATGGGCCCCTCAAACAACATCAGCCTAAATGAGCTTGAGCTGCTTGGTAGGCATGAGTTTGATAGCATCTACATATGGGAACAACTTGCAGTGCCCTAGGAGCTTCATGAAATCACCACACAATTCATAAACATGGAAAAAGCATGTAGCCATGAAAGGCATGCTCTAGGTAAGTATGATGTCCCAGACTATACATTATCATCCAAACAAAAACTAGCACTCACACATATTATCAACCATAGCAAACATCACTCAAATAAACCATTGCACATGATTATTCAAGGGACAACAGGTACAGGGAAATCATACTTGATTGCTCGCATAAGAAAATCACTTGATAGTTACAATCTGCACCAACAAAGCCAACTACTCACATTGGCTCCTACAGGGGTTGTTGCATTTAATATACATGCATTGACTATACGTTCAATGCTTCAAATTCCTGTCAAAGAAATGCACCCACTATAAGGACAATCATTAATAACATTTTAGGAAGAGATGAAACACATAAGATATATGTTGATTGATGAGATGAGCTTCATAGGACCAAAGTTGCTACTGAAGATAGATGCGAGACTATGTGAGGCCTTCTCGCATCGACAACATCTTTATTTTGGTGGGGTGTCAATAATCCTGATTGGTGACCTTGCACAGCTCCTGCCTGTAATGGACAAGCCTATTTACACATCACACTCAACTGCAAAAACACTATGGAGCCAGTTCACGACCATTGTCACCTTAGAAACAATGTTTCGTCAACAAGGTGAGACTCTAGAACAAAGACAATTCCGTCAATTGTTGCAAAACATACGCAATGCAGAAGCATCACAAGAGGATTGGGAACTTTTAAAGACGTGCACAGACAAGCATCTCACCTCTAGCGAAAAAGAAATGTTCGACAATTCAATGCACTTGTTTTCTACCAATGATTTAGTTAGACTTCACAATAGAAGAATGTTAAAATTGTTAAACCGTCCAATTGCAATAAGTACTACAACTACCACCAAGACTGAAGCAGATAATGCAACTATTGATAAACAACTTGAAAAGTAGGTATTTCTTTCTAGAGGGCAACGCATCATGCTGACAACCAACATATGGATGCAAGCAGGACTTGTAAATAGAGCTCTAGGTGAAGTCGTTGAGATAGTTTACAGCCCTGGTTCTAGACCACCAGATGTTCCACTTTATGTTGTGGCAAGGATCGATAATTATAGTGGGCCAGCATGGAATGAAAATGACCCCAAAGTATACCAATAATACCTATATCATTGGGCAGCCATAGGAAAATTCCGCTCACAATGGCATGGGCTATTACCATACACAAATCCCAAGGCCTGATGTTGTCCAGAGCAACTATCGACATTGGAAACATAGAATGGCAAGGACTAACATTTACAGCTATATCCAGAGTGAAATCGTTGAACAACCTTCATATTCAACCAATGTTCTCCTTTGAGAGATACTCAAAAATGCATAACCACCCATACACAATTATGAGAAAAGAAGAGGAAGCCCGATTACAACAACTGTCTCTAAAAAGTCAATGTACACAACTCTTTTCCCTTTCTCCCTCATATCTCTCCTATTTATTGTTATATCATCAATTCCTCTTTTACAAATTGAACATGGCCTCAACATGTTCATGTCCTTTGGGTAATTTTCTTATTTTATTGGAAAAAAAAAATAGTTCCCATTAATAGTGTTATGATAAATTAAACATGAAGCAATCATTGTACATGTCAACAAATAATGTTTCCACCTAACCATTCCATTTCTTTTGCTTTGCAGGCCTTGAAGACAAATGGCATATATCATAGCCCCTCACCATCAAACACCAACAATTGTACTATATTTTGTTCAAAAAAGTTTTAGTACAAAATTGCTCATCAGTATTTTGACTTTTCATAGCACAAATTTTGTATATCATGAAATACCAACAAATGTACTTGGTCCAGTTGAACTGTAATGTTGCAACCCTTCTACCATTTAAGATAATATATTGTGTTGTTCATCCACTTGGCATATTCAACTCTACTTGCATCCCATCACCCATTCACATTTGCTATGAATAATTGCTCTTGCAAAAACCAAATTGCACTTTCCCCATGCATTCTCCCCCTCTCTTCCCTTCAAATACACTGCCATAGTATACCCTCCTATCAGCGTAACCATTACGCCTTGCTAAGGTGCAAGCGCTAGTAATTAAATGCTTTAATATTGAAAAATGACAAATATCTTTCTTATAACAAGGTCAACTTTGGAATACTAAACAAAAGTGTAAGCAAATAATATTTGGAGTTCTAAAAATAAAATAAAAATAATAATAATTCCTTGGCTAAGTAAATCTTTCTTTGAGAGGCCACGTCAAAATTTATATCTTTAAGCTAAGATGTGATTTTATATAAGTTACCTAGATAGTATTCGTGTATTTAAAAATGACTTACGAATTATTTCAGTGAAACACAATAAAAATTCGAGGGTAGGATTTGTAAGTTAAATAAACCTCAGTTTTGCGTCGGGCCTCCAACTCTTAATAAACGCATAGTAAGAATTGTTCATAAACTGAGTCACTCCAGCAAAACGACGCAGCGAATTCAAGTTTTGAGTCAGTCAATAGCCAAAGGGTTGCAGTGTGGAGGTTAAGGGATGCGACCTCTCCTCGGTTGGAACTATATCTAATGTTTGTCTTCCGCATTAGGGCATGGTGTGGATGAAGAAAGAGATTACGAATAAGAAAGGAAAAAGTCTTTGTAATCTGGATTGCAATAGAGGTAAGACTCCACGACTTGCAAGTATGAGCCTATGATTTTATGTATTCAATTTAGAAAGTATATAAAACACTGAATGCTATCTCTAGGCGGGTGTTGGATTGCACATATCACTCTGCAAATATATATATATATATATATATATATATATATATATATATATATATATATATATATATATATATATATATATATATATATATATATATATCACAGTGTGTAGATAATGCGTGGTTACCAACTAATTCTTGTTTAAATGATTAACCCTTTGATGCATGCCTGAATTAGCATAAAATTGTGAATGTATTTGGGAAAACAATATTAGTCCCATTATGGTAATGAATGGCATTATCATTTCCTTGTTTAAGGTTCCTTCCTTTATCAATCTTAAGGGATGGGAGGTGAATGGTGCAAATAGGGATAGCAGGTGCTAGAGACTCACCCAAGTATGGCAACTCATGATAATGACCGAGGGTCTACCATCATTGGCCAAGGGGGGCTAGAGTAGGTGGCTTTGGGCTTGGGAGAGCAACTCTATGGGTGGCCCATTGCAGCCACCCTACTTAACCGTACCCCTGATTGAAAGTCAAGCAACTTCAACAAGGTGATGATCATAAGTAAAAATAAAAGAATAATAAAGCAAAATTTAAAATCTTAGTATAATTGATTTAATTAGCATAATTAATTTAGAATTTGATTATTTTTTCCTTTTGTTATTTGCAATTTGTGTTAATATGACTCATAATTAATTAAGGGTCATTACAAGTGGTATCAAAGAAATTTTTTTGCCACCCTATGGAATACTATATGCAAACTTACCAAAGGATAAGTAGAGTTATGGGTGAACAATTAGAAACCAAACTTAGGGCCTTCATGGAAAACAATGAGAGGAAAACCTAGGCCCTAATAGAGAAAAATTAAAAACAAGTCAAGCCTTATTGCAAACTTTGCAAGACATGAACATCAATATGAATACTCTCAAGAATAATGGGTCAAATGGGAGGGATGCTAACTCAAATCATTCTAAAAACACCAATAGTAATTCCTCCTTTAACCCCAAGATCCTAAAACCCAAATTCCTTTCAAGACAAGAAATACCAATGGAGGGAAACCATGATCCCCCTTTAAGAAATGTTGAAGATGCAATAGCATCTTATGCAAGACTTGCTCCCGACATAAGGGAAATCATATCCTTTAGGAACTTTCTAGAAGCTAAGAAATTGGAGATTCCCCAAAGGGAGGGTAGGAAACCAAGCAAGGATCTAAATAAAAAGATTAACAAACTAACCTTACCAAATTTTGATGGATCAGGAAAAACCTTGGCCTACTCTTGGCTTCAAAAACTAAACACTTATTTAAATCTTAGCCCCATGATGGAGGAAGATGCAGTACAATTTGTTGTCCTGCATCTCGAAGGAGTGGCCCATGAATGGTGGCTCCATGGCACCCTCACACAAGGAAACAATGAAAAAGTTTCATATGATGAGTTCACACAAAGGCTTATTAAGAGATTTGATAGAAAGCATCCCAAAAAGGACTTCAAAGATCTAACATTGCTAAGACAACATGGGACAGTAGAGGATTATATTGCTGAATTCTAGAAAATCTCGATTAGAGTCAAGGGAATGGATGAAGAAATCCTTGTCTACCTTTTTTGTTGAAGGGCTAAAGGATTCCATTTGTAGATTGGTAAGTTCTCTAAATCCCACCACCCTTGATTATGCCATCAATAAGGCATTTATGTTAGAAGATTCAAACTTCCATGATAAATCATTAAAACCCTTCTCAAAATCATCTCACTAGAAAAATAGGCACATTAAAGGAAATTTTTATAGGGAAAAACATGGGGGATCTCAAAGAAGGGACTTATGTTACTATTGTAATAAAAAAAGGGAACAAGGTCATAGTTGTGATGAAAATGACCTAAAAAGGGAACGTGAATTCTGCAAAAAGAAGGGACTATGCTTCAAATGCAAAGATAAATGGCATCAAGGTCACACATGCAAGAGGGAGGCACTAGTCCATAATTTAGAGACCCCTTTTGATATGGAGGAATGGGACAGCAGCAAAGAGGAAGAAAGACCTAGCAAAAAAAGGAAGCAAGATGAAGAAAACCAAGGGACGTTAGCAGCCATTTCAAGAGCCTCAAAACATCACCCCTTCTGAATCAGGAGTGTAATCCAAGGGAGAAAGGTAATAGCCCTTATGAGTTGGCAACAAGACTAAAATTAGAGACACAATATTTTAAGGGATTTCAAGTAGAATTGGCTGATGGGTCAACTACCTCTTTCCATACAAAAATCCAACAATTAAGCATAACTTTGGGAACTCATCCTACCCAATAGGATTTCTATGTGGTTAATCTAGGGGATACTGATGTGATTCTAGGAACACCTTGGATACACTCCTTAGGGCAATTCTACCTTGACCTTCCAAAGTTGGACTTATGTTTTACTCAAGTCGGGAAGGACATCCTCCCTAAAGGACTAGCTGATGGCAACCTGAGGATGATTTCATCTAAGAAAATGGAGAGAGTTTTTAGGTAAGCATCAACTAATTTTTTCATCATGAATGAATTTGGGAAAATTGTACTTCATTAGATTATAACAATTTTTTTATTATGCTTAGGAAGGGGCAGGGTGAATGGGCTTCCCAATGTTTAATTTTGGAAAAATCCTCCTCACAAAGAAAAACTATTCACATTGATATTGAACCCATTCTTAAAAAGCATGAAAAAGTGTTTGAAGATATTCTGAAGGGACTACATCCAAAAAGAGGCTTTGAGCATACCATCAAATTGGAAGAAGGGGCAAAACCCATGATCACCACACCCTACCATCACCCAAGAAAATATAAGGAAGAAATTGAAAAGGCCATTAAAGAATTGTTGGAAATGGGGCATATCCATCCTAGCTCTAGCCCCTTTGCTTCGTCAGTTGTTCTGGTTAAGAAGAAGGATGGTACCATGAGAATGTGGATAGATTATAGAACTCTTAATAAGAAGACCATCAAAAATCGGTATCCAATTCCTAGGGTTGATGAATTGATAGATGAGCTCCACAGAGCAGTGTACTTTTCAAAAATAGATCTTCGTTTGGGATACCATCATATAAGAGTAAAAGTAGAAGATGTCCACAAAATAGCATTTAGATGTCATTATGGGAACTTCAAGTTTTTGGTCCTTCCTTTTGGACTCACGAACGCCCCCACCACTTTCCAGTCATGTATGAATCATATTTTCTGAGGGAAATTGAGGAAATTTCTACTTGTGTTCTTTGATGATATCCTAATCTACAGTAAAACATGGGAAGAGCACCTTAAGCATATAGATGAAGTATTGGGGATCCTTGAATAACATTCGTTGTTCACAAAAGCATCTAAATGTGAATTTGGGATGGAAGAAATTCTTTATCTGGGTCATAAGATTAGCGCTGAAGGGGTGAAAGTTGACGAAGAGAAGATAGAAGCTAGCAAAAGCTGGCCAAAACCCAGATCTCTTACACACCTAAGAGGTTTCCTAGGGCATTGTAGTTACTATCGAATATTTGTGAAGGGTTTTCCAAATTAACTTCCCCTTTAACAGACTTAACTAAGAAAGGATATTTTTCATGGTCGGACATAGCACAAGCGGCCTTTGAGAAACTGAAGGAAGCAATGAGCTCTTTCCCCATTTTGGAAATACTAGATTTCTTGTCACCTTTCAAATTGTACTGTGATGCCTCAGGAGAAGGTATTGGGGCCATCCTAATGAAAAAAGGAATCCTATAGCCTATGAAAGTAGGAAACTAAAGGATACAGAGAAAGCCTATTCTGTGTATGATAAAGAAATGTTAGCAATCATGCATGCCTTGGAGAAGTTTAGACAATACCTCATTTGTGGGAGATTTATAGTAAAGACGGACCATAACAGTTTAATATTCTTTCTAAATTAGAAGGATTTGAATGAGAGATAGAAAAAGTGGGTAAGCAAACTGCAAACATATAACTTTGACATTGAGTATATGAAAGGGAAGAATAATGTCTTAGCCGATGCTCTCTCTCGAAGACCTTACCTTGGCTCTCTAACTACAATATCTACAGATTGGAAGGAATCCATAATTGAGGAATATGCTAATGACACATTTGCAAGAGATCTCCTTGAAGGGATAGTACAAGATAACAATTACCAAGTCGTCGATGATCTTATCCTATATAAGAATCAAGTATTCCTTGTCCTAGGATAAAAAATAAAGACTGAAGTTTTGAAGGCGTATCATGATAGTCCCTTGGCAGGACATCAAGGACAATACAAGAACTACAAGTAGATTAGAGAAAGGCTCATCTGGAAAGGGCTCAAGGTTGATGTGTTGAGATATATTAGGGAATGCTTGAATTTTTAAAGAAATAAAGGAGAGCATGCTTTCCCAACAGGATTGCTTCAACCATTACCAATACCCAACCAAAAGTGGAAAAGCATTTCTATGGATTTTATAACTGGTCTACCCAAGGTACAAGGAAAAGATTGTATCTTTGTAGTAGTGGATCATTTGACCAAATACACACATTTTATACCTATGCCATCTGATTTTAGGGCTCCCCAAGTAGCCGATATCTTATTTACAGATTTTTTTCAGATTGCACAGATTACCTAGAAATATTGTTAGCAACAGGAATAGCGTCTTCCTCAGCATCTTTTGGCAAGAGTTATTCAGATTGGCTAGGACAAAACTAACCCCAAGTACCAGTTACCATCCGCAGATCGATGGGCAAACATAAATTGTAAATAAGTGGATAGAAGGCTATTTACATAACTACATTATAGGTCAACATAAAGCTTGGACAAAATGGCTTCATTTGGATGAATATTGCTACAATACTTCTCATCACATGTCTATACGGATGAGCCCATTCAAGGCATTATATGGATATGAAGCAACTTCTTTTGGAGATTTAATTTATTCAGAAAGTCATGTACCAGTAGCTAAGGATATGATTCAACAGACAACAAACATCATGAATGTTCTTAAAAATAACTTGCAACAAGCCAAGAACCAACAAAAAAAAATGCTGATCGTAAAAGAATTGAATGAGCTTTCGAAGTAGGGGACATGGTTTTTCTGAGATTGCAACCTTATAAACAGTCTTCTCTCAAATCAAGTGGGGTCAAAAAACTCAAGCCCCAATTTTATGGACCCTATAAAGTCTTGAGAGGAATAGGGGAAGTGGCTTATGAACTATAACTACCAGCACAGAGCAAAATTCATAATGTATTTCATGTATCTCGCCTTAAAATAGTATTAGCGCAAAGGGTTGTACCCAGTAATAAATTACCTCCACTTGATCATGAAGGGAAATTGATTCTTGAGCCCAAAGTCATCTTGGATTTTCGAGATAGAAGATTGAGGAATAGGATCGTTCGGGAATACTTAATTAAATGGAAGGACCTTCCTACGGAGGATGCTACTTGGGAGGGTGATAGCACCTTGGATCCATTAACTCTTTTAGCGCTTGAGGACAAGCAAATTTGAGAGGGGAGGACTGTCATAACCCTCCCAAGTTATTAGGATTGTAAATGTAATACTATTGATTATTAGCTATATAATAATTAAATGCTTTAATATTGAAAAATGAAAAATATCTTTCTTATAACAAGGTCAATTTTGGAATACTAAACAAAAGTGTAAGCAAACAATATTTGGAGTTATAAAAATTAAAAAAAAAAAAAAAATTCCTTGGCTAAGTAAATCTTCCTTTGAGAGCCCACGTCAAAATTGATATCTTTACACTAAGATGTTATTTTATATAAGTTACCTAGATAGTATTCGCATATTTAAAATGACTTACGAATTATTTCAGTGAAACGCAATAAAAATTCGAGGGTAGGATTTGTAAGTTAAATAAACCTCAGTTTGCGTCAGGCCTCCAACTCTTAATAAACGCATATTAAGAATTGTTCATAAACTGAGTCACTTGAGCAAAACGACGCAGCGAATTCAAGTTTTGAGTCGGTCAATAGCCGAAGGGTTGCAGTGTGGAGGTTAAGGGACACGACCTCTCTTTGGTTGGAACTATATTTAATGTTTGTCTTCTGCATTAGGGTATGGTGTGGATGAAGTAGGAGATTACGAACAGGAAAGGAAAAAGTCTTTGTAAGCTGGATTGCGATAGAGGTAAGACTCCAGGACTTGCAAGTATGAGCCTATGATTTTATGTATTCAATTTAGAAAGTATATAAAACACTGAATGTTATCTCTAGGCGGGTGCCGGATTGCACATATCACTCTGCAAAAATATATATATCACAGTGTGTAGATAATGCGTGGTTACCAACTAATTCTTGCTTAAATGATCAACCCTTTGATGCATGCCTAAATTAGCATAAAACTGTGAATTTATTTGGGAAAACAATATTAGTCCCATTATGGTAATGAATGGCATTATCATTTCCTTGTTTAAAGTTCCTTTATCAATCTTAAGGGATGGCAGGTGAGTGGTGCAAATAGGGATAACAGGTGCTAGAGACTCACCCAAGTACGCCAACTCACGATGATGACTGAGGGTCTGCCATTGTGGGCCAAGGGGGCCTACAGTAGCTGCCTTTGGGCTTGGGAGAGCAACTCTATGGGCGCCCCATTGCAGCCACCCTACTTAACCGTACCCCTGATTGAAAGACGAGCAACTTCAACAAGGTGATGGGTGATGATCATAAGTAAAAATAAAAGAATAATGAAGCAAACTTTAAAATCTTAGAATAATTGATTTAATTAGCATAATTAATTTAGAATTTGATTTTTTTTCCTTTTGTTATTTGCAATTTGTGTTAATAGGACTCATAATTAATTAAGGGTCATTACAAAAAGTTTCTAAAAGTAAGTTGTATAGTTTTTGTCAAAGTACATGTAACTTAGACTAGAGAAACTAACAAGTAAATCTAAAAAAAACCATAATATCTTTTGAATTGTTCTTCAGAGAATGAATGTTCTATACGTCAATTCAAAATCTATAGAATACCTAAGCTTGAAAAAACATAATCAATTCAATTTAAGGAAACACAACATATTGAGGAATATTAACTTGCATCTTCCTCACAAAATTTAGTTCATGTATAAAAAGACTAATTTCTAGTAAAGGTAAAAGGTAAAGGGTAAAGGAAATTTTTTAAGTTCCACCCCAATTGACACTTCTATTTGGAGTAAAAGACCACTCTTAGAAACAAGGGAATATATTCAAATGGACTAGAAGGATTGAAAAGGCTCTATTTCAAGGATGATATCTCATATGCCAAATTTGGCTTCAAGCATGTCTATAATTTTAAAAAGAAAAAAAAAATTACCCATGAAATTACCATGAATAATAACAATAATATTAGTTGGCTTGCATTCTCTCTCTCACCCCACTCAGCAGTACAGGTTGGGGATCATGGGGATCCTCCTCATAACTCCCCTACATAGTTAGCTTCCATAGCTTTTGTAATTTGCATGCTTCCTCCCATATGCTTCTTTGAACTCTCACTTATCGCAACTATGGTGAAAGTGAAGGAGGACCATTTTACACTAGTATGACCTTGAGATTTGATGGTTCTCTCTATATCATGGAGATCATCATCAAGTTCCAAACAAAAGGTAAGGAAGTTGTAGCCAAGATACAAGTGAAAAAAAAAATCAACAACCAAATCATTGTGTTATCTTTATGAATATTTAAACACCATAGCCTTGACATATACTCTAGCAAGTCTTATTTTGTTATGCTAAAGGCAAACAAAAACCCTTCTCAAAACTATTGGATGCATGTGAACATGAGAGACAAACTACTGAAGATGCCCACTAGACTAGTTATCCTAAGCTATCTTACCAATCAGTCAAACAAAATATCCACTACACCATTCCCACAATCCCCTTACAAAATGACTATGCCTAAAACAAAGCTCTAGCTAAGAAATTCATGGCTTTAAAAGGACATAGGGACCTTCTTGTGCTTCAGTCCCACAGGTAGTTGATCCTTCTCTTGACACATAGAACAAGATCAACAAATACACAAAGTGAGCGGTAAACAATATTTCACTAGTGCCTCCTCCGACTTCGTACATGATCACCATGAAATACAAAATGAAGGGCACCAAGTACAAAATTATTTTAGAATTAAATAAAACACCACAAGAAATGGTATGGCCATATAGAGAATCCTCCCAAGAAAAAACTAGGACAAGGGATTGACCTCAAGATTGTGCTTTCAACAATGCCAATGAGAAAAAATGGGCAGAGTTTGCAAGAAAAATATTTTGAAACCCTACCAAAGACCATTTTTTTTAATAAGACAAACCAAAACCAATCTCCCTACAACTATTTCAATCTATTCATAACAAGTAAAAAGTAGGTGTAAAAATATTGGGGTTTAAGAGATAAAGACAAGATTTTTGTAGCCACATTTTTGGTGAAAGAAGTTAAGGTTTTCCAACAAACAAATCCCAAAAAATTATTAGTGGCAATTGGTTTCTCGGCAGGTAGTTTTCAAGCATGAGATATGTTTTATAGTGAAACATCAAACTATATGTAGTTTATCAGTTAATTAATATAAATATAATTTAATTAAAATAATATGTTATATAAAAAAAAATGAAATTATCACAATTTTTTAAAACAACATTAGAAGAAAAAATAAATTCTATTGTTACAATATTCAAAAGACAAATATAAAGCCACAAAAAAATATTTATTTAAATATATGTTTATTGTGTTTGAGTTTCTTTAATGTATAGAGTCACACCATGTTGAAACATGTGACTCTAAAGTGTTTCTTGGAATAATTATAATTATATAATATTATTATATTAATTTATAATATATATAAATATGTTAATATAAACATTTTAAAAATAAAATAAAACCAATATAAAATTATTGATACTTGTTAGGAAATATAGCATTCAAACCTAGAATCACAAATCATTTCCCACATAACCCAAGAGAGATTAGCATGTATACAAGTGTTCCAAATGCATAGATCAAATAGACAAGCCACAAGATAACACAAGATTTACCCTGGGAAAACCCTCAAGAGGCAAAAACCCAGCCTCTAAAAGCATCCATACTCCATCATATTAATCAACCATAAGCAAATACAAGAGTTACAATGAATACCTCTGAAACATCAAGCCCTCCAATGCACTTTCATGTGTCGAAGAATGAATCCACACATCCCATGCCATACTTCACAAATGCACTCTTCAAGAAGACTCAATAATCACAACCAACCTGCTCAGCCTATTCACCCCAACCCAAAACCACTACATTGTGTTTGCTTTTATAGACACAAGCTCACACAAATACAACTAGTGGTAAGGTAAAACCATGTACCACAAAACCATGTGAATACAAAACCACTAACCCCTTTTCTAATATTGGGTACTAAGCTGTTACAATATTATATTCCCCAATATTAAATTACTAACACATGTCTCCTACACAAATAGTAATACAATGTTACAATACAATCATTACGTGGGACCAAATAATTACCTAGTGTGATTATCCACACCACCAAGGTGTATCACAACTAAATAATTGTTTAATTACAATAATAGAATAAAACATTTTATGCAATGGTGTACAACACCATACCCCAACATTCTCCCACTTGTTGTATACATTGCATAAGGGATCAATGCATGATATACATCATCATAGCCATCCATGAAACCACATGAATCTATAACATGCTCTCATGCTCCAACAAGATACTTGCAATAAGAACAAAATGGCCACCATCAAAAGAAAGAACTCCTCTCATCCTCCAACATGCCACCTATGGAAGAAAAGGAACATGCCAAGGAGAAGATGCACCAATCCATGAGCACTAGCATCAAATCTAAGTGATAACAAAGGCTCTGCCAAGCTTTTGTCATGAAGAAAAAAGCCACATGATCAGAAATAACATCCACAACACATGATAATACATCCAACCATCCATACCTCCAAGGTATCAATACATCAATAAACTCATGCCAAGAACATATCCAACCTGTAAATTGCAACCAAGCTCCTTGTATAAAACTTGTCAATGAAAAATATACATATCCAGGAACTCCCATTGCATAGGTAATGTCAAAGCATATCAAGTCTATGAATCCACACTATACATCAAGGTGTGATAAGTCAATCAAAGCATGAAGTACCAAGAACAATAACAATGATCCACACATACAACCCAAAGAGTTGCATAATCTCTCATAACATGTTGCTACCATCCTCCCAAAACATGAACATCCAGGAAGGAACCATGATGAAGAGAAACCTGTAAACCATAATGTACTTCTACCAACACCTCAAAAAGTGTACCATTGTGTCAAGTATGATCTCCTAAACAACCCCAACTAAAAAGCCTTAACAACATCCATAGTTCATCCAATCTCATAGATCAAGTACAACATATAAATCAATGTAATAATGCCAACATGGGTGTAAACCTCTCAAAACAAGAAGATCAAACTCCTAGGTAACCATCCCCATTAACTGGAAATCAGCCCATAAACCATCTCCTAACAATCCTCATCAAAGAATGATATCATAAACTCAAATGCACAAGGATATAACCATGCCATAACATCTCTCAAAATGAATCCTCCAGAACTAACTATCCATAGCTCAAGATCCATGTTTATGAAAGATAAAGCATATAAAGCACAATACATTTGAAAGATATAATGGGCAAATACCTCTCAAATCATAAACTGCCAAGTAGAGCAAGTGTGGGGAATGAGAATGCTCCTCCAGGATAACCAAGCCATCATGAATCACTCCAAGAATAATCTCCTCTATCTATCCATCATGAACTCGCATCCATATCTAGGTGAAGGCTCCCTCGGTCTTCCTGTTGAAACCTCCAAAGAGTAATCATCTCAAGCAAATGTCTCTAATCACAAAAGAACTCCAACCATCACGTACATCTTTAAGTATTCACGAGCAGCTGTAACCAATCAATCCATTCCAAACTCCAAATGCAACATAACACCATCATGAAGTAATCAAACAAATGATCAATGTACTCAATACAAAGAGACTCACACACGATCAATGTCAAAGCTCCAACAGTAGAATCAAGAACCTATCATGACAATATGATCTAACCATCTCCTCCTAGGAGATCACATGCACCATAACATACATCCTGGTCTCAAGAGAACATGTAATATGCCAAACTCTAATCTAGAATCAAGAGTGTACCGTGACATCATAACAAACACTCTAACCCAAGAAAAACATATCCCCAATCACATGAAGATAACCATACCAATGTTGCATCCACGTCACTACCAACAACTCCCACTGCACTATGATACGAGCTACACGTGGCATCATGACAACCATCCTCTCCATAAAGATCATCTAGGTCTACACACACTAAACTGCAATGTTAGTAACATTCAACCGCCATCAAAACATCACAAACCAATCCAACACTGCCAAGTCATCACTGTCAAAAGCTCCCACTAAAAGTGTATAACCAATAAATGTACCAAGCTATCATGACATCGTGATAAAACCACATGCTACAAGTCCCATGAACTGACTAATCAAGTACTCAAAACATCCATCCTCTCAATCCAAAACAACATACCAATGCACAAATGACCACATACAAGGCCAACTAATGAAATTTGCACCAACAATGAATCAAACTTGGTGCATATAGACAATCCACATCCAAGTCATCCCACTACAAATGAATGAGTGGCCAACCCACACACCTGCATAACTCATAGATCCAATCACTGAAACATGCAAACTCATTATCACATTAGTAACTGCAAACCAAGATATCAAAGAAGATAACCATGTAGACATCAAGACTCAAACACCAAATCAACCTTTGATCTGATTTTCCAACCATGTCCACAAATGAGTAATCATAGTCAAGGAACCAAATAAGCATCAAGAAGATAATACCAATCTCCTAATATCAAACCATATCACCACCAAACACCATATACATGATCATGTCATGCCAATGCATCAAATGAACCTACATATCCATGACACCATAACCATAGCCATCACTGTACCTGCACTCAACTATCACCCATATGAGACTCCAAGTCTCAAACAATGTCCAACCATGTCCTCAAAACCAAAGACAACCTGTGTACCTGTCACCATCAAATTCCTAACTTTGAAAATCACTTGTAAACCTATACCAGGAAGTACCAATCTAATAATCAGCTATAACATCATAAATAACATATAAAAGCATGTACTCCCTCAAGTTTTTGCTTCTTGACTCATCTGGATGCTCACACAATCACACCCCAAATATCAAGCTCCAACAAGCAATCAAACAAGTAAAAAACATTTTCTGCAATACAAAATGATAAAAAAATCTGAACCACTATGTAGTACACTACAAATTCTCTCCAACGCATCTTTGAAATTGAAAATACGATTTCGTATGCAAAAGATATGACCAAAACCGTTCAAATGAGAATATTTGACTTTCAGGCTCCAAAAACATGTCAAAACGACAAAATCAAGAAACCAAACCTATACCACAGTGTATTCCTTGGAACCAGCTTTCCAACGACTGTAAGAAGTTTAAAAGCCGACACCGTGAGTGGAAGTTATGCTCATTTGAATAAAAGTTCTCCAATTTGCCCTACTGGTGGCTCTGTGGTGGCGCCCGAGTGGCGCTTTGGTGGTGGGAGGGTGGTGAACTTAAAAAATATTTTAAATACAATTTAATTTTCTCATTTTAAAAAATTTCTCCACCCCCTGCATACAGATCCGATGCAGTTATTAACTATGGCTTAATTTATATTGAAATATGGCTGAAGGCTTTTAATCGATAAAATTTATAAAGCGGATTTTATTAAAAATTCCTTAGGGTATATGAGGGTGGCTGACTGGACTACCGAACCGACGGCCAAAGGGCCATGCCGACCGATAGTCGGCAGGCACTGGCAAGGGGTACCGATAGTAGTACCTTGCCGGTACTACTGTCGCAGTACCACAGTATCCTGTGGTACTCAAAGTAGGGGCACGGCGAGGGATGGGGTTTGGCCCCCAACCACTTTATATATACTTTTTTTTTATTTATTTCAAAAAGATTTTCTAACTTTTTTTTTTGGTTTTATAGGCTATTTTTAATAATATTTTTCAAAACCCCCGACAGCGAATTTTTTTCGCAATTTTTTTCAAAAATTTCAAGGACGAGATTTTTAATTTTTTCCACATGCAAAAATGAGACTTTTACTAAAAACATTTTGCATTTTTTCAACTTTTCCAAAATAAGTCAAATTTTATGTCAAAATTCGTCTCTCAACCAACCTGAACCCAACCATGAGGTCTGTTTTGTTTAAGAAGATTATTTAAGAAATTTCCTCGACAAAACATTCACATGCAAACTCAAACTAAGAAACCCTTTTTCACCCAACTTTAGAAAACTTTAGATTTGCAATAAACTCAACAAATCTTGACAACCCAAAAGCCCAAATCTGCATAAAAACACCTGCAACATGTGTTCCATACCTTGTAATGCCTCAAATCCTACATGCATATCCATGGCTTCAACTTTGCAAAAAACTCTCAAACTAGGGTTATAATAAAAATTCTTCAACCATGAAAGCTCTGATACCACTTGTTAGGAAATATAGCATTCAAACCTAGAATCACAAATCATTTCCCACATAACCTAAGAGAGATTAGCATGCATACAAATTTTCCAAATGCATAGATCAAATAGACAAGCCACAAGATAACACAATATTTACCATGGGAAAACCCTCAAGAGGGAAAAACCGAGCCTCCAAAGCATCCATACTCCATCATATTAATCACCCATAAGCAAATACAAGAGTTACAATGAATACCTCTGAAACATCAAGCCCTCCAATGCACTCTCATGTGTCCAAGCATGAATCCACACATCCCATGCCATGCTTCACAAATGTACTCTTCAAGAAGACTCAATAATCACAGCCAACCTGCTCAGCCTATTCACCCCAACCCAAAACCACTACATTGTGTTTGACTTTATAGACACAAGCTCACACAAATACAACTAGTGGTAAGGTAAAACCATGTACCACAAAACCATGTGAATACAAAACCACTAACCCCTTTTCTAATATTGGGTACTAAGTTGTTACAATATTATATTCCCCAATATTAAATTACTAACACATGTCTCCTACACAAATAGTAATACAATGTTACAATACAATCATTATGTGGGACCAAATAATTACCTAGTGTGATTATCCATACCACCAAGGTGTATCACAACTAAATAATTATTTAATTACAATAATAGAATAAAAAATTTTATGCAGTGGTGTACAACACCATACCCCAACAATACTAAATATACATACTTCCTCATTCATTCAGTATTTGATATCTACTTATTTTAAAAACTTGATATTTATTTTACTACACATGATGGATAAGTGACAATGAGTGATCCATATATATTTAAAAAAATTGACAACTTAAGTAATTTGAAGTTTGAATTTACAATGAAATAAGTATTCAACAGCTCAAATACATTAAAATTGTATAGGAATCCATTAGGGCTGATTGTTGAATATATCAGGGGAAAGAAGGGCATCTGGATCTCCCGATCTAAGCCTGCTCGGTGTGAACACTGAAAAGATTTCTCTTTTAACGAACAGGGGGCTAGTCATGGACTGAGTTCTGCCCGACTGCTCATGCATTCTCAAAATTGGGGGGCTCAAGGCGCCGTCTCTAATTCTACTAATGCTCCCTCCTCCATACCTAAAACCCCTTCAATAACACCTGTGGCTATAATTTCTTGCAAGGGACATAAACATTGAAGAGATTTTTTACAGCATATGTGGAAGAGGCCAAATCCCCTTTGGTTCTGTTAAAAAGAAGAGAGCTTAACAAGAAAATCCCACCGCATTTCGAATTAAGCATCTTGAATGCCTTCTTCCACGGTGAAGAAGAAGAAAGCAGCAGTTTCTGTCAGCAACAAGGAATCAAACGAAGCACGAGCCTGGTATTTTTCCTGCGCTCCATCGATCCCACAATCCTGGTCATCTTGTGATTCATGATTGGGAGTCTAGGTCAGTAGTCAACCTCTCCAATGTGCGTTTAGATCCCCATAGCTTAAAATAAGTTAAATCCATCATAATCCATCATTTCTTGCTCATCATTTGACAACGAGCTACCAAGAAACGCCTAGTCCCCTCAATACACGTGACTCCTCACGTATATGGAGTCCCTAAAATTTACAAAAGGGGCATTCCTTTGAGACCCATATATACCATTGGCTCCCCAGCTTACAGTTTAGTTTCTCTCCTAGCCAAATTAATCTCTGATGATGTGGGTAAGTCTCAATCCCACATTAAGGATTTCACTTAGTTTGTTTAATTTATCAAGGATGTCAAATTAGATAGCAATGACCTCTTAGTGAGCTTTGATGTTGTCTCTCTTCACCAAGGTGCTCATCCCTAACTCACTAGAGATTGTCAAATGCAAATCAAATGATGAGAATGTCACCCTTGTGGAATTTCGCTCAAGATCTACTTTTTTTCGTTCCAAGGCACATTTTACGAGAAAACTATGGATGGTGTGGCTATGGGTTCCCCTCTTTCCCCAATCATAGCCAACCTTTACATTGAGCATTTTGAAGAAATTTCCCTTTTTTCCTTCCCTCTCAAACCAAAATGGTGGAAGCATTATGTGGATGACACTAACGTTTGTTGGTCACATGGTATGGAAAAGTTAGAAGAATTCCATGCTCATCTCAATAGCTTAGCCCATTGCATCTCCTTCACCAAGGAGATTGAAGTTGAAGGCCAACTCCCTTTCCTTGAAATCTTGCTCATCAAAAAATCAAATTGCTCCTTAGGTTGTCATGTCTATCATAAAGCTACCCACACCGACCTCTACCTCCACTATTCTTCTCACCACCACCCTAGCCAAAAAATTGGTGTCCTTAAAACCTTAGCCATGAGAACCTCTCAAATTTGTGATGAAGACAAATTAGACCAAGAGTTAGCTCACCTTCATAAAGTCTTCAGCTTGAATGGGTTAACAAGCAAAGAAATCTCAAAATCCCTCAACCAAACCAAGGCTACTCTCTATTCTAACACCAATTCCTCTAAACCCAAGGTCCCCCCTACTGCTTCCCTTCCCTACATTGCAGGCATCTCCCACAAAATATCAAAGATCCTTCTCAAAAAAATTCTTCATTATGCCTTCAAGCCCTTTTTGACTATGAAAAACCGTGTTCCCTCTCTCAAGAACTTTAAGGAAATCATTATTTTGGAGTCTACAAGGTTGTCTACTCATGTGCCACACCTTATATAGGCGAAATATGTCATTCTTTTAGCACAAGAATCAAAAAACATATTGCTGACATCAAACATGAGTGGGTCCTTAAATCAACCCTTATCAACCACTTTTCATCAACCAAACACCATATTTTCTTAGAAAAGTTTCAAGTCTTGTACAAAGAAGAAAAATTCTCAAGAGGAAACTCAAAGAAGCCATGGAAATTAGTAATCATCCCACTAACATCAATCGTGACAAGGGTTGGAGCCTTAGACATTCTTAGAATCATTTATTATCCAAACTTAGAAATAGGAATCAACCCCTTCCTTGACCCTCCTTTGGTCTCCTTGTCTTTCTTTCTCTTTCCTTTCTAGTTTCTTTCATTGTCATCTTTTTGTGGTTTTCATTTTAGTTTCCATTTTAATTTATTGCTATTGTTTCAATTAGTTTAGCTTGGATTTTAATCCAAGCCCCCTTTTCACATGCTTATTTCTTATTTTTAGTTATTAACCCCCATTTGTTATAATCACATTAGCATTTTTGGTTTGTTTTATTATCTCGTTTTTATTTGTTGTTGTGTCTTTAATTCTTTTACTTTTAAATGTTTTGGTTTCCTTTTCCCTTTTATAAATTTATTTGTTGCCTCTTGAGGGATTGATTTTTGAATTTAATTCTTATTTTAATAATAGTCAACATAAGAACTATATTAGTAATCTAGCCCGGGTCTAGTTATATATCTTTTGGCCTTGTTTATTCTAGATTTAATTCTACCTTTTTGTTAGGCTTGTTATTTAAAACTAAATATATCAAGATATTTTATTAGATATACTTTTTTTTCTTAATTGATTTAAAAAAATCATCTTATTAAATTTAGTGCTTCATTTATCTTGATTCTTTATTTTATCCATTCTTAATTCCAAATTCCTTTATTTAATTTCTCTAATTGTATGTTTTCTTTTAAATATATAGAAATAATTTTCTAGACATTTCTTTGTTATCTTCTTATTTATATTTTTACATCTTAACCTTGATTTTAATAAATTATCCATTAACATAATTCTTAGATCTATATAAAACTATTTAGATATAGATAGACATCGAACCATATAGATAGTCTTTTTTAATTTTTATTATTTGGTACCATATTAATTTTTGTTATTGGGTATTATATAAAGTCTTAATTAGTTTTGTATTTTCTAATATTTTATATTGAACTTTATTAATATATAGAACTATTTTTCTCTTTTTCTACTATTAGTACTTTCTCTAGAGGCATAGTTCTTAATTCACTTTGTTAATTAGTTTTTAATAAGTTGGTTTTGAACCAACTAAAAACTAGAATTTTATGCTTCTCAAATATAATTTTTTTTTTTTTAAGTGAACATGTTAAATATTTAACTTTCAAATTTGTAAAAAATATTTTTCTTGAACGTAATTGGCTAAGAAGTTTGGGGTGTTATGGATGAGTTTGTAGGGAAAGCAAGGTAAAGTATTTTTTAAACACTTTTTTTAAAAATGATTTTTCATTTTTTTCTTTATATAAGAGGAATCTATAGTGACATCCATCAAAAATCATTGTAAGGAAAAACTCTTCAACTAGAATTTCATGTGCACAATTGACATAGATATTATACTTACTGCAAAACAAATCAACTTTATTATGCATTAAAACTAAAAGCTAAAAGATAAAAAAAGGAAAGAAAAAAAATAAGTTCATCATCCATTCATTGATCTTCAATGATCTTTCTTCATTTTCCAACCATATTCGCTATCTCATAAGTATAACTGCAGATTTCCGATCGTGGAACTTAACAAGTCTACTTAAACCAACAAAAATTGTTAAGAAAATCTATTACAATAGCTTCCTACCTTGCTTAAATACCTTGATTTTATGAAGCTCTTCCCTTATTTTTTATTGTTGTGTAGTTGAAGGAATCATGGATGCGCATATAATTTCATATTCGACATCTCAAAGGGCCTCTCCAACCATAATACTTGACTAGGGATGTAATTGCTTTCATCTCAACGTAATCATGGTGTGCCATGTGAACAAAATATGGGAATCTCTGGTTGGAGAGTCCAGGAATTGAGATAGACAATGAGAGAATTGGTACATTGGCTGCTTCCCCAAGATCTGATATAAATGGCACAACGTCATGTTTATGTTTCTATTAATGCCACTACTTTGTTGGCCAAAAGATCAACACCTGAATTCACCCATAAAACTATATCTCAACTAAACACTTTTGAATGAAATTGGAAAAGGAAAGGTTTGGATCTTTCACCTTCACTATATCTTTACAACATGTCAAAAGGAAATTCGGCTATACAATTCTTTAATTTTTAATTTTATATTTTAGTGTCAATTTGCAAGCGTAGAATTGGCCTATTCAATGCATGTGCATAGATGTGAACGAGAGAGGTACTGTAGTGGAAAATAAATTAAGTGTATCGGTGAATGAATTAAGTTTGTTCTATCTCCAAAAGAAATGCATGAAAGAAATGATTGAAATTGTTAGTGTATACATTAAATGCTTACATACACATAGGTTGACCTAAGCCTACTAAGGCATTTATTGTTGTATGACTTATTGACATAAACTAGATATTTTCTAGATATTTTGTCTAGCACTTGGATATTTCTCCTTTATAAGGAGACCCTTGACTATCTAATAATAAGAAGTTGAGTTTACTGTCTAATAATAACAGATTGAGTTTATGTATTATATCTCTAATGTGCTTGTCAAATATCTATCTCTTTGTTCTTTCATGGTATCAGATCCAAACAAAGAGTTATCAGGCCATATAGTTTTTGCATTTTCCCTTCACCGTCTAACTCATTTATAGAGCATGCATCTGTGATTGGTGGCTCTGATTGGTATGCATCACTGAATCACATATTCAGGGAGTGAATACGCCACCAAGGTCTAGGCTTTGGCTTTGCTCGACCTATATACAGGTTGAATAAAGCAACGACACCCCTGCATACAGGCTTTTCTTGACCTACATACAGGTTGCATAAAGCAACAACACTTAGCCTGATGTGGTATCCACGTTAGAGAGGCCACTAATGCCACTGTCTGCCCCTCTTCATAGCATGATTTTCAGCTAGAAAGAGTTTTTTGGTGGGGCACGGTTTATTCTCAGAAAGAGACCCATGTTCCTGCCACGAGTGATCACCTTTGTTCCGGGTTTTTTGCAAGCCATAAAAGGAAGCTGCGGGTCTATTCTAAGAAGTTTGTTGTGATTGGAAGTCGATCCATCCAGGCTATGAAATCAAGAAAGGAGTGAGGGAGGATTGATATATCTTCCCCCAGGCTGGGAATCGTTCGTTGGAGGCCCATTACCTATCTTTGGTGGCATGACTTAATCTTCTACTAATTGAATAATCTCTACCATGATTTTGTTGTCAATGGGGCAATTTCTTGTTTGGTATTAGACCCCTTAACTCAGCCAGCTTGGGAGCACACAAGGAATTTGTGTAGTGCATGGGGCGGGTCATTTCTTCCTATTGAGAGAGGTGCTCATCTATCTCTCAAAAGGCAGTGAGGCACAAATTTTTCTATTAAGCTACGATTTTGATCTGCAGTATGGGCATGCTTTTCATCTACAAAAAGCTATGTTTTTGATCTGCAAGAAGGGCACAAATTGCACAGAAGAGGAAGGCATGAAGACCATGTAGCTCTCATTCCCCTTTGATTGACCTTTGTGGTAGGCCATGTGGGAAAGACAAGGATCATCAAACATATCATGCCTCATTACCTGTTGTTTGGAATTCGGCTTGGGAGAGCAAGGGATGGATGCAAATTCACTATGGAAGTTTGCTATTGTGCATTCCACCATAAGAAGCCTTGATGCCAAATTCTACCAGTGGTGTGATTGAGTCTTTGACTTGGTCTCATATTGTTCTCCACCTGGCTCTTCTACACCTACAAGCAACTTTATTTCTAATCTATTGACCTCCTTAGTTTCATTGACCTGGCCAATAATATTCAATAGGACTCTTTCTTGAATATTTATTTCATGAATAATTATTAGATCTTTATGCTAATATTATTTATTATGTATTCTTGAAATATTTTCTAACCTTCTGTGGTTAGTTCAAACCATCAAGTATTTGCAAAGAGAAGGTCTAATATTGAATAAATTTGTAAGGGGGAGTATTTTTCTTCTTTTAGCATGAATGTGGCAAAAAGGAAGTGATAATAGGGAGGTTAATATTTTTTGTCATAGTTAAAAATTTTCAAAAGAAGAGTGAATTTCTTTCTTTTGAAATGAATGTGACAAAGGGGAAGTGATAAGGGATTGGTCAAATTTATTAGAGATTCATGCACACTAACTTATAAAGTGCCAAAATTGGGGGGCTCATCTAATTTGGAAGGGTTCATAATGTATTAATTTTCTATTGTCTTAAGGAATTAACTTGTTTGTAATCATGGGATATGAAACTCTCTCTTCTGTAATTAACTTAACAATAGTAAACTATAAGTCTTGGTGTTAAGGAATCTTGAAACATCTCAGGTTCCATAATCTCATGCCATATCTATATGGACTTATCCCTGAACCAACTAAACAATATTAGAAGGATAAATGGTTTAATATTCGTGATCATATTCATGGATTAATTAGTTTACATATTCCAGATGACTCTTTGTATGTCATCATGGATATTGAATGTCCACATGCATTATGGATCAAAATTTGGGAAATACATGGAGACTCCAATGTTTCTCCCTTCCCACATGATCCTACTATGATCACAACTCACATCCCACATCATGATTTAGATACAAAGAATCTAGTTGACATAGAGGAAATCATCATTCCTCCACCTCCTCCTATTGCTTTATCATATTTCAGATTCGTTTCTTTGAGAGCTTCCAACACTTCTTTGCAATAGGATATTAGTCTTCCTAGCATTGTTGATTGGGATACATATCTACCTAAAATTTCATGTCTTTTCATAGAGTCCCACATTGCTAACATGGAAGCACACATTAGGGTGATCCCACAATAGTGGTTTACAATTTTTGGCCAAACTAGACACTGAAATCATTATTTTTAACTAAATCTTCACATTCAGGCATCAGTCTTCACTAGACAAGGCTGATGCAACTTTATTGAAGTTGTCTTCACTATTGTTGCTTCACCCATTAAGGACATCAGTCTTCTTTTTGATGACAACTTCAATAAAGTTGCATCAGCCTTGTCTTATTTAGATATGATTGCTCTTCCTTCACCTACACCGGCTTCTATAGTGACAGTATCAGATTCTTATGGTTCCAATTATTCCCATACATCTATGGTTCTGGTGGTCCTTGTTATAGAATCTTCTATGATACTTGATTCATTCCATCAGTATTCATCACATGTCAGCATTGGCTTAGAGATTCCTAAGCAACATTCAAAGACATCATGAGCACCATCACCATAATTCTTGGATGAGCTTCAACAATATTCAAGATCATACATACATCTTCTCACAAGGGAAGATATCCTGCATCTTCAATTGGTTTCATTTCTTCCCAAGGGAAGGAACATTGTGAAGCATTCTTGGAACTTCATTTGCATCCTATGTCACTTATCCAACTTTAATGTAGTAGGACATGTATTATGGGGGGGTCTCATAGACCTTCTATAATTTTCTCTCTTATGGAGGAAATCATATATTGTACTTAGTGAAAGAAGTAGTACTTCGGGTGTATAACTTTCATGCATCTTTTCTCTCTTTTGGAGGGTAGTTTTTTCCCACAAAGTTTTCTACTTTTCTCCATTTCATGAGATTACTTTGTATATGGGTACCTCACCAGGGTAGTAGCCAAGACCCATTTTATCCATTCCCACCTAAGTTATTCTTAAGGGGGGGTGTCAATGTATACATTAAATGCTTTCATACACATAGGTTGACCTAAGCCTACTTAGGCATTTATTGTTGTGTGACTCATTGACATAGACAAGATATTTTCTAAATATTTTCTTGATATTTTGTCCAGCACTTGGATATTTCTCCTTTATAAGGAGACCCTTGACTATCTAATAATAATAGGTTGATTTTATGCATTCTATCTCTAATGTGCTTGTTAAATATCTTTGTCTCTTGGTTCTTTCAAAAATTGAATCTACTCCTCAAATTTTGTGCAATCTTGTATATGCTTGCTTAGACATAGTTGGACATTTATATTCGCATATGTGAATGCATATACATATACTTAGAATTGATTATATAAAATTTTGTCGTGAAAAGGAAGGGAACTTTATTCAATAGATTAAAAGATCAATTCAAGTTGTGGTATTGATGTTTTGTATTTAGTTTAGATTTTATTAGACTATAGAAAATCATCGATATTATTCTTATGTAATGTGTTGACCTGAAGACTTTTGAGCTTTGCAATTGTGACTCATGTGAAAGTATCATTCACAAGTTGCTTTTGTGGATTTCTTTATCAAGTGTGTAGTGTATGGATATGAAAAGTAGTGGCATTTAGATGGATGTTTGCGAGTCTCTATCTTTTCATGTGTTACTCTTAAATCTCTATCTCTTAAGAAATTTAAGATGAGAAAAGGATTTCTCTCAACTTGTAACATGTTATATTAAACACATTTGGCTAAGTGTGAGGGAATTTTATTTGAATACTTCTTTCATTCATATTGGTTCTTTTCTTTTTCATTCAATAGAAAGTGATTTCATCATTAGTAATTAGATATGACCAGATTTTTGAAGCATCAAAATACATGATTTGTTGTCATTGTTCAAGTTTTAAATCCTATAGATAAATTTTAAATTATTTTTTAATCAAATAAAATCTCTTTAATATAAATTAAATTATTATAATAAACTTTGAGTCTATTTTTTTAAAATTATTAAAACCTAAATTATTTAACTTATAATAAATTTATTATTATAATAAACCTTAGTGTCATTTTCTGAATGCAATAGGCCCCTCAATAATGATAACTTTGGGGTATTTTATATATATTAATATTTAATATATGTATGCTAGTTAAATCTTTTTAAAATAAATAAATGTTACTTATTTTCTTAAGAATTATTTTTTAATGTATGTAGTTTTTAATTTTTTACTAAAGAAAATCTCACAAAATCCATTAGCTATTTATACAAATTTGGATTCACACTATTAAAATAATAAAATAAAATTTAAATTAAAAAAATCCATAAATTAGCAATAAAAATAATCCTCTTGGAGATTTGATTTTACATAATTAAAATAAAATTTATATTCCCACTTTTTAATTTTCCAAATTTTATTAACTTCAAAACATATATAAATACAAAAAAATTAAAATTAAAATAACTAAAATTATTATAATTATTAATTAAATTCTAATTCTAATCCTGTTATTATTAATTATTATAATCTTAGCATTATAATTAGGATTAGGATTAGAAGTAAGAATAAGGTAAAAATTATGGTTAAAACTATTCAAAATTGAAAAAATAAAATAAAAAAAATATTACTAATAAAAATCACTAAAATATGATTAATAGATATAATGCTCCAAAATTTTATTTATCTAATATATTTAATTTTATTCAGAGACTTTTTTTGTAATGTCACTCTATAATTCTTTATTGTTAGGGTTAGGGTTACAACCATAATTATGGATAGGGCTATAACCATAGTTAGGGTTAGAGATAGGTCTATGATTAGGATAATGGTTTAGAATTGATTGTTAGAGTTAGGGTTATAGTTAGGATTAGGGTTAGAGTTAGGGTTAGGCCATGCAAAAAGTAATTTACAATAATAAAACACTATAATTAACAAAACTTACTTTTATTTTATTCACATTAGTAAAACATAATTTATTTATTTTCAAATCTAGAAAATAATAATTAGAATACTATAAAGGAAAGTACTAACACTAGTTAAATATATTTTCATTTATTATTTTTCTTTTCTTTATTAATCTCTTATCTTAATTTATACTCCTTAACTTATTCTTTTAATAAATTCTATATTTATATGTTTCTACTTTATTTTTTAGATCCATGTAGAACTATATAGATCTAGATAGATACAAATAGATATAAAACTATATAGTTATATTTTTTAATATTTTTTATTATTTAGTATTATATATAGTCTTATTTGATTTTATTCTCTTTAATGTTCTTGTTCATTTATATAGAGCGATATAGCTCTTCTTTATTATTAGTTTATAACTATATAGATCTTCAATTTGAACAACATTTAGAACAAATATATAAATTAAATTTAAAGTGATAGAGCTATATATTGTACTTGATATTTTTATTTATTATTATATATATTTAGTTATTCATTATAAATTATATTAAAATAGTTACTAAAATATATATTAATATCTTTATTATTAGTTATCTTAGCATGCTCTTGTCTTTTTGTTTTCCTTCTTGTCTTTCTCAATTTCTTGGTGTATTTTAGATCAAAATGGTCTTGATAATTTTTGTATATCAAGATCTTGATATCTCTTTAGGTCCTATTTTATTTTCTATTCTTTATCGTTTTCTCTTTTTTTATCTCTTAACTCTCTTTTTTCTTTTCATTTTCCTAAATTTCATTTTTCCTTGAACCATGTGTAACTTTTTCCCCTCTACTCTCTTTCCTTTTAGCTGTGTATGTGTGCAATAATCCATTTCTCTTCCTTATGTTCTCTTTCATCCTGATGATGGATCACAAAGTGTGATATGAAACATTGATGGAAAAAATATTGACAATTAGATCTAGAAACAAAATTTAACATGATGGATTGTGTAAACTTGATATCTTTAATTAGACTCTTGAAAAGTTGGGATGTTCATCATCTTTAATAATTGAAAGGAAAATTAAAAACTAACAAGGATGACTATCCCATAGGTTATTTTAGCCTCGTTAAAAAATAATTTTTTTGCATTAATTTTTTTTATTATTATTTTAACTAATCAAAATTCAAAAAATTGAGAAACAATTATATAATCTACAATTAATTTGATTATTTAATAATTTTTAAAATACCATTTATCTTTCTTTCTATTTCAATTCATGTAAGAATAGAATGTGTAAAAATTAAATTATTATTTATTATTTTACAAAATTACATGTCTAATACGTATGTAATTTTTTGGATCAAATTTCAACTCTATTAATGACTCGAATGACAAGAGGGTGTAGAGTGAATTAACATAAAAATAAATTTTAAATTGGATTTCTGATTTTAAAATTATTTTGTCTCCTTGAATTACATTTCTAACCTTAGTGAAATCTATAAATTTAGATATGCACAAAAAAAAATTAATATTTAATTTTAATAGATCAAGTTATATTTTATAACAATTATCACTCAAAAAATAGTTCACATACAAAAAGAGAACATTTAACTAGTTGAATCATTCCTTGAAATACTTGAAAAAAAATTATAACTCACAACTAATATTTTCATTAAAAATTCAACAAATTTTTCATCTCAAGCACAAGAATTTAGTATCTCTAAAAACATAATATTTTTAGATCTACTTTTCATTTACTGTGAAAATATTGAAGCATCAATTGTAGGGATATTAGTTTTGGTTTTTCTCATTTAAAAAAATCTTCTTTAGTTGGGTTTCATAATATTTTTTTTTTCAAAATTTTCCAACTTTTTATCTTCGACATCATTGAAAGCATGATACAATTTGTGCAAACTCTTGTGGTAAGTCACTTGCCTTGGTTTTGAAATGAGTTTTTTTCCCTATTAACCATACAAGCCACAATATAAGAAGATTCCAATATAGATTCACAACAAATTACTGCTTCACGATATCATTTACAAATGAACTTGACATTATGTAGATGCTAAATGTTGTAGGCATAATTTGTGGTAGGCGCAAAAAAAAAAATGAGGACATTTTTTTGTTGTTGCAAGAAATAATGAAAAGGTAACTAGTCATTTTATAATGCAAATCACTATTGAAAAACTATCAAATGATAATAAAACACTATATCTATTTTTATGCAAAATCTATATAAATAAATGTCGAAAGATATATTCTTACAAATGTTAAGTTATATTTATCATAAAAAAAATTACATTAATCATATAATAATAGTTAAGATTAATTATATAATAATATTAATGTAGTAATGAATTTGATTTTGGAAAAGATAGATTTGTGATGTTATGCAGAGAGGCAACAAACCATCATTGAACTCCTAGTAAATGGTGCTTGTTTATCCTCACATCAAGAATACATGGCAGGAACGCCATGCCAGACTTGGTTCTAGAGTGCCTCATTAGTTCAAAGAGTTTAAGGTGGATTATAGTAAATTATGGTTATGATTGAATATGCTTGAGTTAATTTATGACAGTCAAAATCTACCTCATAATACCATGTTGCTTCTACTACAATACTTTTTAGGTGGCTTGTTGGAGCTTGTGAGGTTGAATGGTTCCATAGAGTTTATATGGCTCTTAGTTCAAGAATATATTGGTATTGCTTCTTGTACATGAAATTTGATGTATGAAAATCTGGCATCTTTTGTTTCTCAGGTCAAGCTCTATGTAAAAAAATGTAGGTAACCTTTAGTTAGAAGAAGCTTAAAAAAAATGAAAATGTATTTTATTCTGACAAGGAAATATCATTTTTCTAACTTCGTGAATATCTGATTTAGCCCATTTGAAAATAGTATGTATTTACTCTTTTATTTTTATTATTTAACATAATCTCTATATCATAAGTCAAGAGATATCTGATGTAGACCAAGGAGGAAAAACTTCCACAATCACAATTAGATTAGTTTCAAACAAACATACAATCACCAAAGTCTCAATTAGGAGTTCTACTCACCAATTATTCACAATTCCTTGTAGCATTGCAAATGATGAAATTTGAGCATAACTTACAGAAAACTCTGCAAACCCACAAAATAAATAACATTCTAGATACCCATTAAGTATTTCCTTAACATTTCTAAAAGGATTATAGACTTGTTTCAGAACAACACCTCTAAAAATGGACTGGTGCGTTGAACAGGGGCTTAATTAGCCCACTTTTACAAAGAAACTCCCTCTAAAACTATCTCCTAACCCCGAGAATCCATGGATAATCTTTCACTAGGTTACAAACACCTAGATTCCATAACTTTCATCAGGAAAAATTCTCACTAAATTAACTTAACACAAAACCCTCATTTGAAGCCATTTCTAAGGGGGTTTATTGAGAATCCACCTTCCCAACTTCTTTACACCTTATCAATGCATCAAACATGCTCCAATAATTCTTCCTATTCTTAAGAAACCATTATCCAACCTTTACCATAAAAGAAATCAACAAAACCCTACTTAAAAGCACCATTTTTCAACTCAAAACTCAAGAAAATCCAACTAGGGCAGCACTCCAAAACCCTCCATCCGCCTTCCCTACTCATGAGAACAAAATCAAATAAAATTATACACCTAAGAGTTTCATTTAACCAAGTTTAAACCAATTACCCAAGTGGAATTTCTAAGATTCACATTTTATACTCTCAAAACTACAAATTTGTAGTTATAGACTCACCTACAGAGAAAACTCAATAAAACTCTACAACCTCAATGGGAACACCCCAAACCCAGTCCTAATGATAGCTAGAACACTCAAGAAACCATTCCAATTAGTTTGAAGTCACCATTAAGCTATGCAAGCCGTGCTTTGCAACAACAAGATTGATTGAAAAACACAAAATGTTGAATGGAAAAATAGGGAATTCTTGTTGTTCGGTCTTCAATTACAATCTCTAACCCATTTCCTTGAGGCTACTAGAATTTTTAAAAATTAACCAACCTATTACAATGGCTATAACTTTCCTTTGAATTCCCCTGACCGTTGGGCTTCCTCAATTTGCATGTTTTTTGCATTTTGAACATATGACAACATTGGAAGATTTTACAAACTTTCACAACTTTTAACAAAATGACTCCTAAACTGACCAAAGTGACTTATTACATTAAAATATGGTCTATGATGATCTTATTTAAATGAAAAAACTCAAAACACACTTAAAACCTATCATTAGACCTTGTTTGACCAAAACTTGCAAAATGAACTTGGTGCCCCTGCACCATACACCCGACTTGAAAAAGATTCCAAGTCCCTTGGAAACTGAAATGCAGCTTGTCCACCCTTGAACACTTCATATTTTTGACCTTCAAAAGCTTCATTGTCTGGAAATCCTTTTCATTGTATTTGGTACTGCATATTTGAATCATTCTTTGATCCCTTGAATTGTTTACCACCTAAGCATTGATCCACTTTTGCAAAATGACTTGAAAGATGTTCTCTTACCTTTCCACCACATGAAATTGATGTAGAACTTGCCTTTGCACCTAAAAACAATCATTTTCCATCTTTATCTCTGACTGTCCACTCCTTCCCTCTTTTTCATACTCAAAATCACTCCTTTGGCCTTGCCTTTCACCTTGTTTTATTCAACCTTTCTCCTTCATCATTGTCACCAGATTCTCTGCCCTAAGAGTCCCTGTATTATCAGATTTGCACACCTTTGCATTAAGAAAATCTGACAGCTTACTACCTTTCTTTTAAATGATAGAACAAAGTATTGTTCCCACCATAATCTTATCATCCTTTCCTAACCCATTTTGCATGCCCATGGTCAATTCATCCTTGACCTTCTCTATCTCATACTTTGACATGAACTTATCAACTCTTTCCTCCAACATTGTGTCACTCTTCAAATTCTCAATCCTTGAAGTGGCTACACACTCTTTGTTTTTGTCTTCCTCAAGATTCACAAACTCCTTTCCAAACATAATCACTTTTGTTGCCTTACCCTTTGCTTTATCATCCTCCTGCAAGTGTGTTAGTGTGAAAGTATTTCGATCCTTTTCAATGGTGTAAGTATTATCTCTTCCATCGTATATGGCATGTCTATCAAGCTGCCATGGCCTTCCAAGTAATAAATGGAAACAATCCATTCGTAAAACATCACAAAGTATCCTATCCTTGTATCCACGAATTTGAAACTCAACTAAAGCTTGTTCATTAACCAAAATGGATTGATCATCATTCAACCAAGATAATTTATATGGTGTTTCATGAGGAACCTTTTCTAACTTCAGTTTGTCTACCATTTAATTTGATACCATATTATTTGTACTCCCTGAATATACCACAACTTTGCATACCTTACCTTTGCATTTATAGGTGGTCTTGAACAATGTCCTTCTTTGAGTCATCTCCTTCTCCTTAGATGTTTTCAGTAGTTGTCTTCTCACCATCAATGACTCTCCCACTTCTGGAGCAGCAAGTTGATTAGGAGAATGCACACTTACACAATCATCTTCTTGTACCAATTGCACTCTTTTGTCACCACCACTTGAAGTAGACCCTTGCTTCTTAGGACACTTGAATGTCAGATGCCCAAACTAATTACAATGATAACATCTACTTGAAAATGAGTTTGAACTTCTACCTCCACCAAATCTTCCTCTGAAACCTCTGAATCCACCTCTTTGATTAGCAACTTGTTCCTTTCCTTTGCTTGCTACTTCTTATTCTTCATAAGTCTGACTTGATCTTCTTCCTCTATTGGTGCTACCTCTACCTCTTCCTTGAATTTTTTATCTTCTTTTTAGTTTCTCCTCTGCCTTAGCAACCAATTGAAAACATTTCTCAAATGATCTAGGCATATCCAAACTTAACTCATCTTGGATTTAAAATCTCAACCCACACATGTACCTTGCAATCTTTTCATTTTCATCCTCAATATGACCAGACCTTATACTTAACTTGTGAAACTCTTTATTATATGTCATGACATCCTTCTCTTTCTATTCTAAACTTTGTAGCTTCTTGAAATTTTTTATGGCATGATCACTTGGCAAAAATTGTGCTTTCACCTTTGACACCGTCCTATCCCATGAACTTATTTTTGTTTTCCCTTTCTTCATTCTCTCCTCTTGAATGTAATTCCACCATTTATGTGTAGGTCCTTTTATCTTTTTCTTAGCATACTTCACTTTCTAATCATCAACAACCTCCTTAAACTCAAAGAAATTATCTTATGCATCTATCCAGTCTAATAACTGTTTAGCATCTGATTTTCCATTTTACATTTGCACATCTAGCTTCACATCAGAAGAATCTCCTTTTATAGCCTTGAGAATTTTTATCATCCATCTCTCATCAGGATCCCAATTAGCATCTTGGGTTCTTGCACTTGGAGGGTTTTCTTGCTCACCCTCTTTCTCTTCCTCTTGGTCACTTTCCTCTTCAGTGGCCTTTCCTCTTCTTTGCTCTTTCCCCATTTCTCCAAATCTGGATAATATGGCTTCTTGTGACTATTTTAACATCTTAATCTCCCTTGCAAGAACTTCACTACCTTTATGAGGCATTTTGTCTTATCAACTTCCCACTTTTCCTTCTTCAATCTTCCACTTTTCACCCTCAAAAGATCTAATACCTATGCTCTAATACCAAATGATGCAGAGCAGGGAGGAAAAGCTTCCACAATCATAATTAGATTAGTTTCAAACAATTCTAAAATCACCAAAGTCTCAATTAGGAGTTCTACTCACCAATTTTTCACAATTCCTTATAGCATTGCAAATGATGAAATATGAGCATAACTTACAGAAAACTTTGCCAACCCACAAAAGAAATAGCACTCTAGATACCCATTAAGGATTTCTTTAACATATCTCAAATGCTTATAGACTTGTTTTGGAACAACACCTTTGAAAATGGACTGGCACATTGAACAGGGGCTCAATTAACCCACTTTTACAAAGAAAATCCCTCTAAAACTCTCTCTTAACCAAAAAAATCCATGGAAAGTCTTTCATCAAGTTACAAACACCTAGATTCTACAACTTTCATCAGGAAAAATGCTCACTAAATCAAGTTAACACAAAATGCTCATTTCAAGCCATTTCCAAGGGGTTTATTGAAAATCCACCTTCCCAAATTCTTTACACCTTATCAATGCATCAAACATGCTCCAATAAGTTTTCATATTCTTAAGAAACTATTATCCAACCTTTACCACAACAAATTCAACAAAAAACTACTTAAAAGCACCACTATTCAACTCAAAACTCTAGAAAAACCAACTAGGGAAACACTCCAAAACCCTCCATCCACCTTCCCTGCTCATGAAAAAAAAATTAAATCAAAGCCTACACCTAAGAGTGTCATTCCACCAAGTTTAAACCAATTACCTTGGGTGAAATGGCTAAGATTCACATTTTATAATCTCAAAACCACAAATTTGGAGTTAAAGACCCACCTACAAAGAAAACTTAATAAAACTCTACAATCTCAATGGGAGCACCTCAAACCCAGTCCAAATGATAGCTAGAATACTCAAGCAACCATTCCAATCAGTTTGGAGTCACCATTGGACCATACAAGCCGTGCAAATTCTCTGCAACAACAAGATTGATTGAAAAACACAAAATTTTGAATGAAAAAACAAGGAATTCTTGTTGTCCAGTCTTCAATTACAATCTCCAACCCCTTGCCTCAAGGTTATCAACCTTGTTAAACATTAACCAACCTATTACAATGGTTCTAACTGCCATTTGAATTCCCATGACCTTTGGGCTTCCTCAATTTGTTTTTTTTTTTTGCATTTTGAACATATGACAACATTGCAAGATTTTACAAACTTTGACAACTTTTAACAAAATGACTCCCAAACCAACCAAAGTGACTTATTACATTCAAATATGGCAAAACTCAAAACACAATTAAAACCTATCATTAGACCTTGTTTGACCAAAATTTGCAAAATGAACTTGGTGCCCCTACAATGATATCTGTTTTAAAGATGTATGATGAAATTAGTTTGTAATAAAACTATACAACTGGATATTCTATGTATTTGCAAATGTTCATTGAATATATGCAACAGCCATCATGGCTAGTCCTCGTCCTCTTCCACCGTTGCCCCTCCAACGCCATCCTTGTACTTCAACGAGGACACGATCTTTAACATGTCTAATGTACTTACAGACATGGTGGAGGGTCTCATGATTACGCCAAATTTGCTCAATCATGGGATTTTGAACAGAAAAAATGGGGATTACTCCATCCCTGAACCATCCCTATGGGATCCTTAAATATTTGCTACTTTCAAATGCTTTTGCTGCTCATGTGGCTCGCTTGTATCAAACATATACCACAGTAAATTTTAGAGAATATGTTTGAATCGAAATTTGAAGTAATGCTTGCTTCTTGTAAATTAACCACACATTGTCATTGACAGAATTCAGAAGAACATTCTATCAAATCATAGTAGAGAATCCACTCCAAACAAAAGGCCTTACATTTCATCAATCCAGCTGCTTTGTTCTATCATTCTGCTTCCATGAATTTTCTATCGACAGAGAGTGTAATGATTGTTGGGTGCAGTTCCAGAGCAGAAGACGGGTTGAAGCATCCCATGCCATGAGATTTAAAGGCAGTCTCGGGGCACCTAGTTTAAATGAACCATTCGCGTTGGCAATGGTATTGGGGTGGAGATTGCTATTAAATAAAGGAAGTGATTGCAACTCAATCCATTCCTTGCAGTGTGACGGTGGTAAGGGCCCAGAGACACCATGTGGAGAGTGTATGCGTCTTCCTTGCTTTCCATCATAGCCTTTGGCAGACGCAAACGCCTGCTCACTTTGGTTTTCTGTTGCCGCTTCTCATTCTTTCATTTCCTCACAAATCACCGCTATTGAGAAATGACCAGTATAGAGACTTACCATCTGTTATAGCCACCTGAACGTCAATTTCAATCAAGTGAATAAAAATGTACATGGAAAAAATGCCTTTGTAGTGGAAACGCCTTTCAGCATTAAAAAGGTAAATTAAAATACAACTATGTTCAACAAATCTTCACAATAAACCAAAAATCAATATGAAGAAATTAGATACATACAACCAAGTAATTGCATTTTGAGAATCTATTCGCTATCAAAAACAATAAAAATGGTTACCAATCTACTCTATGCAAAAATGTAACTTTGTGGAAATTTTACTTAGATTAGAGCCAAAGATATGGAGTATTCATTGAAGTAGAGGAATTATTTCCAACATTTAAGATTCACACAAGGACTCAAGCTCCTAAGATCACTTGAAAAACAAGAAATAACCTTCCACAAGAGAGTAGCAAGAGAATAGATTGCTTGATTACAGATGCAAATAATAATACAATGATCAAATAGATTAATGATACTACATAATATGCATATGAGGACTTGCTTATATAAGCAAGGTGAGATAATAAGTAAACATAAGATTGTGACATGCGTCATAATAATGAAACAATTTAAAGAGACAAGGATCTTAAATGAACCTCGAGTAAACTCAACTAGTAAACGTGAATAGGCCTTATGAGGCAATCTAGCTAGGTAATATCCTTTCTCACACCAACAAAACATAGATTTAAGAGTAAAAATGTTGAATTAACTATTTTCAATTTTGTCACTTGAGATGATAATCTCAAGAGATCGAATATGATATCTATAAATCTAAACATCTAGTTTGCTGAAATGTATGATTTGTGTATAAAGAATGTCAAACTCTTAAGTTTGATTATATATATACTAGTTTTATATTTTTTAGGGTAAGCATTCTTGGAAACATATATGTCATTTGGAAGATGTCATTCTATTTAAAATAATTAGTAAAATTATTTAAGTATAAAATCTAATTGTTTTAATTTCACTTTTCATTATACACCTTGTGATTTCTTGAAAAATATTAAGTATCCATGAACATACTATGTATTTTTGGATACACACAAAGAAATTTAAAGTGTTTTTTCAAGCATACCACTTTGATTTCTATTGTAAAAACATGCAACTTAATGAAATACAACTTCAATAAGTGTGCTTGAAGAAGTATAGATATTTAGGAAAAAGTAATTTCCACCTAAATCTTTTCATCTTCCCACTTAGGTCATCTCAACAAGCCTTCTCATCTAACAGTAGATTTTAAATTTACAACTCAAAAGAGATAATGGAAACCTAATACATGGGAGAAAAATTATCATAATACGGGACTTGATAAGGAATTTCAGTGTCTTGTATATGGATGAGAATCATCGTCTTCACTTGCAAATAGGAGCACCTAGGGTGATTTGAGCAATCTAAGTAGCTAGCATGTGTCCTCAAATCAATGCTAGAACATGGGCTCCTAATAAGGGCAAGGAGAAAACTAAAACCCAATTATAACCAACTAAAAATCAAGTATACTATGGAATCTTAATAATATGATCCATGTGGTAGAGCACTATAGTGCCAATTAGGACATCTAGTTTGTCAATCATAAATTTGTGAGTGAAGATCAATAGAAATTCATTTATAAAGTTAAATTGAAAAGAATGAGTAGACCATGATGAAAGGTTATAGAAATGTCTCTAAAAAAAATTTGAGCCCCAAAAATTTCTCCCAAAACCCAAAAAATTGCAAAATATAGTTGTTACCTAATTGTGCTTTTCAGCCCAATTAAGTTAGGTTGGCACAACACTAATGTTTTCTACTTTGAAGAAGGCGAAAGGTACACAAAATATTCTACTAAATTTACTCATAAGCATGCAAATAGTGTCATGAAATGAATTTTCAGTTTTCATTATGTAATTACTTTACAAAAAGAAGGAATAGTACACAAAATTTTGTATAAAGTAGCTATTTAAATTCATTACAAGAAATATGCTTATAAGTTTTCCACACAAGCAGTGGGAGTAACTGAATACGATGCAATAAAAGATAAATTTTACATCTAGAAGTAAAAGAAGACGTGTAAGAGAAAAATGATCCACCATTGCCTAAATGATGAACCCCATTGATGATCAACTTCATCTTCAATTCCTTTGTTGATAGCTCCAAAGGTTTCTACAAGGGATGGAGAAACAGATGTTAGAGCTCAGGATTCCATGTCTCTCATATGTCAAACCATCAGATATACAACCTTTCTCTTGTTTAGTATCAAATTAGAGAGTTAAAGGTGTCTCAAGATCAAATACATAGTTATCCTAAAGATCCAAGAAAATTAAAGATCATCTAATCATCATGAGAAGATTTGGGCTTCTTAGTTTTCTTAACTTATTTTTTTACTATGTAGGTATATGTTTAATCTTATCATACAAATCAACAGAGAATTCACAGCCTTGGAACCTAATGAAACATAGTCATATTCAAGAGCATCATTGCAAAGATAAAAGGCAATCAAATCAAAGAGAAATAAAGGATAGTGCCTAGAATGATAAAGCATAATCACCTCATCAATATGAGAAGCCAATCCTTAGTGAACATGACCAAAAATAATGAAAAGATCATTCATATAAACAAGAAGGCATATTTAGGAACAAGCAATGACTAGATAGAGTACCATGCAAAAGGTAGTCAAAGCAGACCAAATATAAGAGGACTATGCTACAAGCTAGTAAAGAGAAACCATTTAGTTTATATAGCAGAGATAGGGTAGTCAGGGCCATGATATGTTGACCTCAATCCATTCAAGTAAAGGTAATAGTTAAAGGAAAATGACAATAGTCAAACCTAGAGGGAGAATCATTTGAGTATATGGTAGTCAATAACCATATTTATAGTCACTGATGCAATGAGCGATATAACCTACAGATCAAGAGAACATGTTTAATGTTCAAGTAATATGATACAATGGTGAGAATAATTTTAGACCATACACATTTATGAGAATGCACTATATATTGATGAGGGTGCAAAAAAAATGAAAGGGACAGCCTTAAGGAAGTCTTCACAAGTATGATGAAAGAGCGAGAACATACAATGGGATAGTCAAACCTCCAAGGGACAACAAATTTGACTAAAGCTATTCATCATAGTGAGTTCCAAGCATAATACATTGAAAGCAATAGTAGGGTTATGCATTGGGTAGTCATCAATAAAATAATGTATAGTTTGATAACTAGTAAAAAATAGTCAGTAATTTAGTGATGGAAAGTTTTAAAAGAACTAAAGCATTTTTCCTTCACAAGTCCTCTTTTACGTATGATAGTCTAATGTAATGAAAAGGGACTATCACCTTATAAGAAGACTTGTGACGGATTGCTTAAATAATTGACTTCAACAATGTTTTCTACAAACACTCTATTCCAACAAGTTTCAATGGACATCAAATTGCAATAAATTGTTCATTCTTGTTTTAATTTCTATCTAGGAGCCAACTATGGATGTGCTAACTCAATCATAGTGGTCAGGCTTCAAAGTAATGAATGACGATCACTAAACAAAAGATAGAGCAATAAAGAAATGACTATTATGAAATTTAAGAGAAGGATAGTCTTAAGATGTCAATGCTCGAGCTTTCATTGGAAAAAGAAGACAATGCTTATAAAGTATGACAATGGATAACCATTCAATGATAGGAGCAACACCTATAAGGGTAGATTTGGAAAAGAGGTGAAGAAAATTCTTTAGAATTCGAGGAAATCTCAATAGTTGTCAAGTAACTTAACACAGGATTGAAGAATTATAACCATGACCATGGTGTTTGAGGGGAACTTGGAAATCATAAGATCTCACAACAAAAAAAGCTACCTATAGATATTCAAGACTATAGATAGAGGTTACAGTCGCCTTTTATATTTTACCATAGTTTCCTCATACATAAGAGAAGAATAGTGAGGATTGTATCTCAAGGGATTAAGGCACATTGATCAATTAGATTTGGCAGGGGAAACTTCTACAGTTGGATCAAAGGTATAGATCTAAGGGAAAAAAAGTGAATACTTCAATGTATTGTAGTGGTAGGATCATTTGAACACTATAATACAAATAGATGGTAGCGAAGATGTGTTTAGCATTATACAGGATACATCCAGTCGAGAGTTTATCTTTTATGTATGCACTGATGTTTCAATCATAAAAAATGGCCTTGTGAGAGCATTGTCTATAGGAAATTGGCCTCATCTCCACAAATTCAATACTAAATACACAGGAGTGATGGAAAATATCAAATCAACAAAACCATTACAAAATCTATTTGAGATGCATAGAATGTAAGGTACCCAAATCCTTCCTACTTGGGCAGAGTTGCTTCATCTCTACTTTGGATGGGGTAAATTATGGACTAGTGAAGAATTTGTCTCTGACATGCATTAAATCAATGTGGAATCACACAATATGATTAGCTTTAATTATTAGATTCAAAAGATGCTTACAAGAAGCCATGACTAGAGGGTTTTTTAATTTTAATCTTTTCTTTCTAGGAAAATAAAGAAATATGTTATGTTTTCAACAAAGCATGGAGAGATAGAAGCAAAGATAATTATTAAGAAAGATCAAGAACCTGTGATCATGAAAGGAATAGGGAGAATAGAGCATAGGTCTATAATGTTTTCTTTCACAACTCTATAAGAAAAAAATCTCAGCATTTTCATTCAAGAGAGTGGCTTACCAATGATAGAACAGATTTAGCCATCCAAAATCCTAGAAGCTTCAAACCCTTGGTTGCAGCAACAATAGATGAAAACATTACGTTTGAAAATGAATGCAAAATAAGCTTGTAGGTAGGGTTAGAGGTTTCTTTTTACTTTCACAATGAAACCCTAATTTTGGCCTACCAAAATAGGTAATTTTCACTTTTATTTCATAAAATGCATGATGATTAATACCTAGGCCCTGGTCAAGACTTTCTTGACATTTGTCTGGTGAGAGGTATGGAGTCCACAGTAGTTAGGACAAAACAATTGATTAAATGTGCCCCTTGTATTTTTGAACGAGGTTAAGACAAAAATAAGTATGTAAAAAAATATTAAAGGTGCAAATTACTTTTAATATTTGTCATGTAATGCAATAAATAAACAACTACATAACACTTATTAAAGTAAATCATAATTGATTGTATTTAATATTTTTTCAAATAGTTTATTCTTGTCCCAAAATCATGCAAAAACAAAAGGAGTGGAACTGAGGTGCTATCCATACATTTGGAGTTCTATCTTTGACTTCAAGTCAAACTAAAGCATTTTTGGAATTCTCTTTGGTCAAACAGCTTGAGAGGGTGAGTTTGGAGCTAAATTAGCTCCAATTGGAGCATTTATGAGCTCCCCTTTTAGGGATTTTATGTTTTTCTCGTACAACATCTTGAGATGGATATTTTGGAGTGAGTTGATTGTAGTTGACACATCTTGGCACTGTGGGACTGATTTTGTATTAAAAGAGAGAAAGCTTATTCTTTTTCCTCAATTCTTGTTTTTTGTCCTCTCTTGCACATTATAGAGACTTAGATTTTTGTAGCTCAGCATATTTTTACAATCTCAATACAACAATAGATTTTTCAACCTTTTTTTCATTATTGCAAAGATTATTTTTATTATTCAATAAAATTAGGTGTTTACCTTCCCTTTTTCAGGTGTTGTCTCTTATGAATGATCTTGATAAAAAATTGGTGTGTTTTAGCATCAAATACTTTCAATTTTTGTCTCATTCATAGTTGTATGTATACAAAAGTAGTTAATCATCATAGGTCATAGGTTGCGCCATTGATTTGTCTTATCTTCCAAGTTGTAAAATTGTTGTTTTCCTTCAAAGAAGATAGATTTTTCAAGATTTTTTATGAAGTATTTATGTGATTAGATTGCCCAAACTAAGCCGTGTAAATAGATCTTTTGAGAAATAATTGTGAATCAAGTTGTACGTTAGTTACATTTTGGTTCATCACCTCCTAGAATTAGTTTTTCCCTTTTATTAGCTATCCTTTTTCCCTTTTCCCACAAAATTCATTAGTTTCTAGGAGATCTAAAGGGGAGCCAACCCATAATCTTGAGATTCATCTTCATCATGAGCAACCCACAGGCTCAAAGATGTTTCCATGTTTCATGGGATTGTTGAGCTTCATAGCTTAGCATCTGGGTGCAATCCTCCATGACAACAATAGTCTTGAACAATATTTAAAGTATTGATCACCAAATTAGTTCATTCTATTTACCAACTTAGTTTTTTCTTTTCCATAAGTAACATATAGAAGTTTAAGTATCAAATGAAGAAGATCAACTACTCATTTCCCATATTGGTTATCTTGCTTCTACAATAATTTTGTTGTTATTTGTTAAATGAAGGCATTGGTTCTATGGTTCTACTTATGGTTGTTTTTGTATATGATATAACTGTAAACACCTAGTGTTAGATCCCTATTTGTTTCTTCACATAGAGATAATTTGAATTGTAAAATAAAGTTTATGTTTATTTGATGGTTTTAATTTTTAATTTATTTCCCCCCTTTTTCTTTAGGTTATTTTCTCACAATTTTCTTGACAAAATTATTTAGTATTGAATGGAACTTTCAACTATTATTGATGCTATGAATGCAATGATTGCTAAAGCTAGTTTCACATAGAGTGAATAGTATAGAGCTCTTACAATCTTTATATGTTAAACTTATTATATTTTTATTCACAAACCTCATACATTGTTCAACATCTTTCTTCATAGATTTGTGCCATTATACCAACTTTTGTAATTTAAAGACCAAATTCCACAAGGAAAGGGATTAACATGACGCAAAATGAATATTTTTAAAAATATGTTGATTAAGTGACAAAAAAATTGATTTTCTAGATGAGGACATCCTCTCACATGGTTAATTACTTGTTTAGGATACAATTTGGTACAATTAGGTACCAAATTGATTTTGATATATATTACATTCTTTTTCAAAACCACGTGTCTATGCTACTTCAACAAAAATAGGGATGTTATATTTGAGAGATCATCATCCTAGAAACAAATAGAGATAACATCTCTATCTTTGCATCAATTTTTAATGATTCAAAATCCTTTTGAAAGAAATTATAGACATGATTGTGTCTAGCAGGTATATCCTTTAATATCATCCAAATTTGTTCTCTTAGTGTTGTTTTCCATTGCAAGGCACAAAATAGTATCCTCTAATTTTATTTATATGCGTCCCTAAAAGGTTTTAGCTACTTTTCACTACAAAAGGATGCACAATATTGTTTTTTCTTAGAATCATTTTCCACAAGTAATGTTCGTGAATCTTAGATTCTTTAGTCTTATCTTGATTCATGAGCTCTAATGGAGAATTAATCAACATAGTACTATTCACTTAATGTATTTATACTTTCTAGTCTTGTATACTTTGACACATATGTAGCCACTAACATTAGGTCTTGGGCCCCTACCCATTATTCAATTGATAGAAAATATGAAACTTATGTCCATTCTTGTCATATAGAAATAACTAACCATTAAAGGAAAATATGCAACCATTAATGGAGTAAATCTGAAAGCATGAGGTAAATTTTATTATCTACTCTTACATATCTTTGGACATGATGGATTATTCTCAAATTTCAAATAAATTTTATTTTTATCTCAAAAATTGAGAAAAGAATCATACTGTTAACATATTCTTCCATTATAATTTGGTGTGTTATATTAATTATCATCTAGATATGAAAATTTTCTATGTCTAATGAGAACCATTAAATCTTATAAATGGATAACTTAGGATGGTAGTAAAATACCTTAAATATAAGTTTTATAATTAATGTCTGTGAAATATTATTAGTAGTTATCATAGATTGCAAACCAAAAGGCTTTGGTGGTGGCCAAGAGATTGTTTTATTGGCCAACCTTTGGTAGCCATCACATAGTCTACAAGCTAGAGGGTATTGGTTGTAAGATGGATCATAGATTAAAATTTTAAAAATTACGATAAACCAAAATATAATGATCAAGTAGGTGGTGGTTTTTTACAATACAATAAGTTTACTATTTTTTCTTGTATATATCTATGTTGACTAAAATTTGATGGAGATAATTTATAAATGTATTTAATTGCATCATCAACACAAATGTAATTGGAGAAATAGACAGTGGATTACAAGATCATTCAAAAAGAGATATAATAGAAAATGACTTCAAAGATAGCTAATGTTGATATTTAAAAGATTCCAATTACTTCAAGAACAATATTGTGTGTTTAATTGATAAATGTAAATTACATTGAAAAAATCACTCCAAAAGGTTGTATCCCTTTGTTATAATTTTCTCTTTCTTTACCCATAGCTTGGAAGCATGTGTAAAAGATATTTTCACAACTATGATTTAATGATTTAGTTTATAAAAAATATATGGATCTAAAAAAGATATAAAGGTTATTATGTGATTCTTGTGAGGATATGTAAATCAAAATATCATGGAAAGTTCTTCCATATTTTATACTAGTCATATAGTGGGATATTTGTCAATGATTTGTGGTAATTTGTTAGATGATTGTCATGATCATTTTAACTTGTGATATTTTGGTTATTGTGGTGTTATAGTTATTTTTTATTGGCATAAGATGATCAATTAAACACCAATATCATATTTGGATGAGGCTAGAGGTCTCTTTCTTATAGGGATCATGTGTTGAAATGACGACTCTTTAGTTAGATTTCAATATGAAGACCAAGGATCTTACACCTAAAGCTATATGTGAGATCAACATGAACTTGATGAGGAGATCAATTTCATGGAGAGAATCATTGTGGCTTAGTACACCTCAAAAGGAGAAATATCATTCCCCACTCTTGGTCCTCTTGGTGTGGAATTATCTAATAGGTGAACTTTTGTAACAACCCAGGTGTTCAACTTAGTAAGCTTTCAATGTTTTCACCTCAAGTGAATAAACCATGATGGCATAACATAGCAATACATTTTTTTCTTTTTGAATATGTAAATTATATGCATGGTTGATATAAACACTATTCCAAACTTTCATTGCATCTCAATGTAATTTCACAAATCTTTCCATAACATAGATTTCATATTGTGAAGATAATTACTTAATAGAATAATAGAATGGTGAGACATAATGCTATCATTATCAATGCAATGACTGAAAAACTAGATAAAGCTCAATAGGGATCCTTGATTATTGATTTGGAAGAGGTTAAAGATAAAAACCACAAAGAGGACATACGGATTTCGAAGAGAACCAGGGCTAATCTGAAAAGGAAGGCACCTCCCATGCCACAAATGATTCAAACTTTCAAGAAGGAAGTCTAGGATATGCAGGATCTGGAGGCCAAGACCGAAAAAGTTCTAAAGACTTTGGATTAGTTGCTGCTGGTTTTTTGGTTTGCACCTCGACTAGCTCTTTGGTGGTCCGTTCTGGCTTTTTTGGTTGGCTATTATTTTTTTAGGGTTTTTCTTTTTTGCAACCTATTTAATTCGATGGAATTTTTTGTCCTTTCCTTTTTTATGTTGTAAACTTTGTGGTTTTGGGTCCTTGTAAAACCCATTTTTTCCTTTATCAAAAACATAGATTTCATATTGAATTAACTCAAGTATATCATTCAAGAATACCTCCTTCCATACAAATGGGTACAAGATACATACATAGCTCTTTTGAGCTTCATTTGGTAATAGAAATACAAACTAGTCCTGATGTCACCACATTAGTGCATACATTTTAGATGTCCTTGCTCATTGGTGCATACACTCTTGTTGTCCCCAATACTAGCACAAAACATCTACAAACCTCGGCCACCAATCGATGAGGAGAAGAATCACTCAAGCGCTTTTTTGCCAACTATGGACTCAAATGTAGTCCCCCCACACATCTATCATCTGAAAGATATCCCTACCCTTCGACAAAGAGATTGGTTGGTAAAATCCCATGTAACAATAGCCTTCCTAAGCTTAGTGTTGTTTCCTACAAACTAGAACCTAATCATACGGTTGTTACGAACTAGAATGCATAAAAGGAACACAGTGAACTGATAGTGTAACCAGTGACAAATTACACTACTTTGGTCAAAGTATTCTCACCCAATACTTCAAGTGACAGTCTTCCTATTGACATACACTTCCATAGCTCAGTTTAGATTATGGTTGTTCATATACTATGCAATGAGTAGGATCCTCATCAACCTTGTGAATGTAAGCCCAACTCTTAAATCTTAAGAGGATTTTAAGTCCTTTTCAAGAGTGTGTTTCACCTACCCACGTTTGACTTTTGATCCACCAACAATGTTGTTTAACATATGATCTAACATAGGCTTTGGGGTGTCACTATTTTCACTTGCTTCTTTTTGGTAGATATGATGTAATAGGAAACTTCATATAAAGTAATATTTAAGCCATCAATTCATCCACAAACAAAAAATATAATAATATTTAAAAAAAAATTATTGAAAAATAAAATAATTATAACAATACATTATGATATCTAATTCTACAATTTATAAAAATACAAAAAAAATGAAAAATTATTTAAAATTATTAAATACACTAAATAAACAAATTAAAACTTCGAATTCATTAACCTTTTTCTATATAAATGACTATGAAATTATAATAATATTAAAAATATATATTTTACTAAAATATAAAAAATTAAAATAATAAATTATAATATCTAATTCTAGATATTATTTTTAAAAATCCAAAATAATAAATTCATAAAATTAATTAAACACACTAAATAATTAAATTGAATCCTACAATTCATTAGCCTTTCTTCTCTATATAATTTAGATTGTTAATATTATATAATTCTAATAATATTTAAAAACTTAGCACATATATTTCATTGAATTTTCTCAATGCAAACTTCCAAAGATTAATATTAATACTGTGTTAAGAACAGTTGCTCAGTATTACAGTCACCTGATGTAATTTGGTATTTTACAGTCAGCTCGATTCAATACCATAACGTTGGGAGAAAAAAAAAAACATTTTGACTCTTAATTCTGAGTTTTGTTAAATTTCATAAACTGGTTGTATACAGTACTCCTTTTTGTTTTGAAAAATAAAAATAAAAATTCCACTTGGCATTTTGGAGGGCAACCAATATATTTAGAGGCTGCTTTTATTAACTAACGGAACTATTTCTGTCAACTGCATTTTTCATAAGGGATGGTCATTTTGAGGAGCCAATCTAATCAATGCTGCAAAAGTCACTATGTTAGAAAAAATAATTGGAATAATATTTCTTAAACATGCTAAGAAATTAATGAATTTGACACTTGGAGAGTATACCAATATTCTTGAGCAATTATATAATTCTACAGCTGTACATATTCTTTCGTATGAATAAAAAAAATCAAAGGAAATATCTATTTATAGTCCACGATATCAAATAATATAATGAATAGAAAAAAGGAAAGGAAAGATTCATTTATAGTCTACGATACCAGGTGATATATTACCTGTGGAGGTTGATACATCAATTGCTGATCTGGCATTGAAGGCTCTTGAGAGATAAGCTGCTGAGACAGGGCATGGGTGTAGGCCATGGCGTCCTTATACAATTGGGAAACAGAAAACAGAAAATCAAGATAGGTTTTCAGAACTTATACGTAGTTAGCAAATTTCATGTCATACAAAACTACCAAATATTCTCATTTATCTATGCATAAAATTCAGCTGAAAGCAATCAGTACAGTCACTCCATACAGTGTGAAGGCTGTGATGGTAAGGTTGAGAGTTCATGAAATGAAAGGGCATACCTCCGTATGGCATGGATTCAACATGAGGAAAGTCAGTCCAGTGTCCCCCATATTGCTCATCCTGCGATGTAACCAATTGTGGTTTAACCAACAACAAAAGAAAACATTAAGAAAGAGGATTTCTTTCATGAGTAGCGCAATTTGAGGAATTTCTCTTTGCAGTAAGTATTACAACTATTGTATGAGTTATTGTCTTCCTAATTGTTATTTGGTTGTCTGATACCGAGGATTTGTTTTGCAGGTATAGGTATAGGGTAGATGTATGGACCAATAACGATAAGTGGTGGAATGAAAGGAGAAAAATGTCAATGTGTGTGGGCGTGAATGTACCAAATTGTGAAGATCCCATGTTTACATTTTAAGGTAAGATGGACTGTACACCTAAGTAGGCCTGGTGGTGAAGATCCCATTGTTCCATAATGCAAGATGAAGTTTACCCATGAATGACTCCAATGGTAAAGATACCATGTTTCCGTCATTAAAGAATAGGTTTAATAGAATTTACACCCTATTTTCTAAGAATAAACCCTCAAAGTAGGTGTCTAACATGCTTGCAGTGAAGATGCATTGAGCAGATGATAACTTTTTTTTTTTGTCTTCTACGTAACGTCATCTATCTTTGGGATTGCGAGGATCTAAAAATAGGGTGACCATGAACTACAACACAGTCTCTTATTAAGCAAAGTTGTTCTAAAAAATAAAAATAAAAAACATTAAAAGTTAGACAAAAATGTAATTTTAAGAGCACTAGAAATTAAAACAGAGCAATGACCCCAAAATCATTGCCAGTAATTGGATATGAAAATCAATAGTTCTCTGGGGCATCATTTGAGTGGTATGCAGGGCATTATAAATCATTGGTCTCATTCAAACTGAACCCAACCTGGTGTGCCATCATGAAGTATCCTATCCTAATAGCCTTACTGTATCATATTTTCCATGTATTTATATTTTTTTCATGAAGATGGGTCTCGAAAAGAGACTCAAAACGTTAGAATAAAAATTTAGTACAAAGTTGTATCTAAACCAGGATTACATGGCGTTGCATCTTCCCCCTCTTTCCTACCCTGACCCCTCTATAAAATCCTGTGTATCCATCCCTTGTCCCTAAGGTTTAAGTCGTTAGGTGGTCTTACCCATGAGGATGTTTGACTGTGCCTTTCTTTTCTTTAAAAAATTGTTAAAAATGTTAATTTCTATAACCCAACAACAGATTAATTGCACAATAAACTCTCAAAAAGAAATCTGATTTATAACAATTAACATAACTGGGCTAATTAACAACTAATAACAGCAGAAGCGAGAATAACAAGAAGACAATCACAAAAAGACAATAACACAAAATAACCCAGGAAACCCCAACGCGGGGAAAAACCTACAAATGTTGGCTTCTATTCAACCTAACAGCAAACTTTTCTTTCGAAAATACAATATGAGTTTACTACAACAATCTTATATTTATAGAGCCCAGTTGCTTTACTTAGTGTGCAAGGAAAGAACCTTTCCTTGCTTTCTTTGGCTTTAATTACACATAAAATCACTCTTGGATTTATCTTATCCTCACAAACTCAAAAACATTCTATTAAAGAATAAAAATCCTGATGTTGCTAAAATCCAACTCGAATTGTTTTAAGGCATATCTAACTCGAGTTAATTTAAAGTGATTTAAAGCATATCCAACTCAAGTTGCTTTAAAACAAATCCACATCCCACCTTTCGAGTTACAAAAATCAACACTCCCTCTTAGCAAGGAAGGTGTTCTGCACCACACCCAACTTGTCCCTAAAGAATTCAAACTTGCTCTTCATCAAGGCCTTCGTCAGGATATCTCCTATTTGTCCGTCCATAGGAATGTAATGGAGCTTCACTATCCCCTTCTCCACACAATCTATGATGAAGTGGTACTTGATCTCAATGTGCTTTGAATTGTCATGAAACATTGGATTCTTAGAGAGTTTGATACAACTCTGATTATCATAGTAAATGACTAAAGGATCCAACTCCTGATCAAAGAGCCTAGCTAGAAGTTTCTGAAGCCAGATAGCCTCACATGTAGCCATATTGGCTGCCATATACTCGGCCTCTATATAACTCAACGCAATTGAATTTTGTTTCCTATTGTACCAAGAGACTACTCCTGATCCCAGACTGAAGCTACACCTTGAAGTGCTCTTCTGATCAGTTGTATTGCCTACCCAATCTACATTAGTAAACCCCTCAAGCTTCACTCCATCCTGCTGAACATACTTCAACCCATAATCAACTGTTCCTTGGAGATATCTCAAAACATGTTTCACAACTATCCAGTGCACACGTTTAGGTTCCACTATAAATTGACTGAGTGAGTTCACTGCAAAACAAATGTCTAGCCTGGTGTTGACTAGATACATAAGAGAGCCTATCAACTATCTATATAAAGGCGGGTCCACTGCCTCTGATCTAGAAGCATCAATCTTCTTCCAATTGGTCACAAGTGGCGTTGACATAGGTTTACAGTTTTCCATCATGAATCACTTCAAGATATCAATTAAGTACTTCCCTTGTCCAAGGAAGATTTCTCCCTCTTTCTACCACAACTCCAATCCCAGAAATTAATGCATCAACCCCAAGTCCTTCATCTCAAACTCTCCTGCAAGATCCCGCTTGCAGTGTGCTATGAGCTCCTCTGACCTTGTGAGAAATAGGTCATCAACATATAACAACAATATGAGAAGTTTTCCCTTCACCTAAACATAGTACAGGTTTGGATCCGCCTCACTCTTGATGAAGCCCACACTCTGCAAGTAACTGTCGATATGTGAATACCACACCTTGGGAGCCTGCTTGAGTCCATACAGTGCTCTTTTCAACCTACGTACATGAGAATCCCTCTCATGTGCTTCAAATCCTTCTTGTTACTCTACATAAATCTCTTCCTCAATCACTCTGTTGAGAAAAGTTGTCTTTACATCCATCTGGTGAATCCTCCAACCCATTTGTGCTGCTATAGAAATGATAGCTCTTATGGATGAGTACCTGGCTACTGGAGCGAAAGTCTCGTCATAGTTGACTCCTTCCTTATGAGAAAACCCCTTAGCCACAAACCAAGCTTTGAACTTCTCCACACTACCATCTACAGCATGCTTAATCTTATACAGTCATCTCGAGCCCACCACAGACTTATCTTTTGGTCTTGGTACTACCTCCCACACACGGTTCTTCATGATGGAAGAATACTCTTCCACCATGGCATCTCTCCACACTTGGTGCTTGGATGCCTCCTGAAAGTTGGAAGGTTCTACTTCAATTAATTCACTCATAAGTGCCACATACTTAGAATAATGTCTGGGAGCCCTTCTCTATCTGACTGAATCTTGAGGATCACCTACATATTCTTGAGCCTCTCTCAGTGTCTGCTCAGCTACCCTGTTTCTCCTCTTTTCTATAATAGGAATATGAGGTTGAGGAATTATTTGTTCCTCTATCTTATCACCCTACTCGGCCTACTTGCTCTGCTCTCTAGCTTGCGTGAATGAATTTTGAGGAATTTGTGCTACCTCAATCGTGGGTGATTGTTCCTCATTTATCAAGTTGCTTGACTTCTGAAGAGCCCTCTCTTCCTCAAACTTCACATCTCTGTGAAACACTATTTTCCTAAGAGTAGGAATGTAAACCCGATAAGCCTTAGAAGTTTCACTATACCCAACAGGGATACCCTTTTATGTAGTAGGTTCCAACTTGGTTCTCTTCTCAACAGGAATGTGACAATACACAAGGCATCCAAAGATGCGAATGTGCCCCAAATCTAGTTTCTTACCGATGAACGCCTCTTATGGAGTCAACTTTCCCAACACTTTGTGAGGGCTCCTATTCTACAAATACATAGTTGTATTGCAAGCTTCTTCCCATAAGAACCAAGGCAGATCTTGATCATGAAGCATGGCCTTGGCTGCTCGAACTATAGCCCTGTTCTTCCGTTCAACAACCCCATTTTACTAAGGGTTGTACGAAACTGTCAACTCTTTCTTGATACCTTCCTAAGCACATAAATTTTTGAAGGAATTTGAGGTATACTCGCCTCCATTATCAGACCTCAGTATCTTGATCTTCTTCCTAGTGTGGTTCTCCATGAGAGCCTTAAACTCTTTGAACCTATTGAAGACCTCATCTTTATTCTTTAGAAAATATATCCATGTTTTCCTGGAGAAGTCATCAATGAAAGTAACAAAATACTCATATCCATTCAAGGATGTTGTTGACATGGGCCCACACACATCTGAGTGTACAAGATCCAAAATCCCTTCAGATCTAGTGTCACTACTTGGAAAATTAGTCTTGGCATATTTCCCAAGAGCACAACCCTTGCGCACCTCATTCTTTTATGTCTTCATCTCAGGCAGACCTGTCACTATTTCCTTAAGAATATTAAGTTCTCTATGGTAAAGGTGAGCCATCCTCCTGTGCCATAATTCTCCTATCCCTTTACAACTACTAACCAACACATGTGTTGACTCAAATTGTAACCAAAACAAGCTGCCATGTCTAAATCCAATCACTTTTGCAACCTTGGAATCTTTGGGACGAATATAGACTTTTCCCCTCTCAAAAGTCATGATGTCCTTGTCTTCCAAAGTATAAACTAAGATTAAATTCTTAGTCATGCCAGGGACATACAACACATCCTCCACCAACAAAGGTTTGCCAGACTCCTTCTGAAACTTGATGGTGCCAATACTAGTTGCATGGTACTTGGCATTTTCTCCGAGCTCAATATAGAAATCCAACTTCTTCTCCTCCAACTTGGTGAAACATTCTCTGACTCCAGTCATGTGGCGAGAAGCCCCACTATCAATATACCATACCCTGTTGGCAATTGAACTTGAGAGATAGGAAATGAGTGAAAACTCATTCTCAAATCGTGATGCAAACACATCCACCTCTGTTGTAGCAGCAAAATGCTTCCTTTGCTTGTCCTTATTTTTCTTATTCGGACATTGACTGGCATAGTGACCCATCTGATGGAAGCAAAAACATTTAATCTTGCTCAGATCTTTCTTCTTCCCACTCTTGGAAGAAGAACCTTCTGATTGCTCTTTATTGGACTTCTTCTTACCCTTGCTTGCAAGAGCAAGATTTTCTTCATCTTGACCCTTCTTCATCTGATCTCCCCAATGAGCACCTTCATGGATCTCCTCCTGAACAAAATCATCCCAAAGTCTTGCCCAATCAGGTAGTCAATCTCTACCGACAAGACACTTGACAAACACTTCCCAGTGCTTCAAAAAACCATTCAAGGTTGTACGTACCAACTCATCTTCATTAATTGTCTCTCCAACAGTAGGAAGCTCATCCCTGACTTGTGTCAACTTGGACAAGTAAGAGGTCACACTCTCACCTTTGGACATCTTGGTATTATTCAATTTGTCCTTGAGCATCATCTTACAACTCTGATAGTCGCTCTGATAATTTTTTGTGAGCGTATCCCACATCTCCTTGGCGGTGTCTTTCCATGATAAATGAGGAATTAAATGATCTCTTACTCCATCTAGGATAATCCTCTGAGCTTTGGCCTCTTTGACTTCATGTGAATCTAAGGCAACAGGTTCATTTGTTGGTGGTGTCACTTTTGTACTAGCATAGATTCACAGCCTGTACTCCTTGAGAATGGATGTAATCTGAACCTTCCACTGCAAGAAGTTAGATGCACCCTCAAGCCTATCCTCGTATCGAACACTGGTTTCCATAACCACAAAAAGAACTAGAGACAAAAATCTAATGATTTTTTTTCTTGAAATCTACGTCACAAATCTTGGCTTTGTAGTAAGAGTTTAGTGCTCTGATACCATGTTAATTTCTATAACCCAGCAACAGATTAATTGCACAATAAATTCACAGAAAGAAATTTGATTTATAACAATTAACACAACTGGGTTAATTAACAACTAATAACAGCGGAAGCGAGAATAACAAGAAGCCAATCACAAAAAGACAATAACACAGAATTACCCAGGAAACCCCAATGCGGGGAAAAACCTGCAAATGTTGGATCTTCTATTTAGCCTAACAACAAACTTTTCTTTTGAAAATACAATATGAGTTTGCTACAACAATCTTATATTTATAGAGCCTAGCTGCTTTATTTAGCGTACAAGGAAAGAACCTTTCCTTGCTTTCTTTGGCTTTAATTACAAATAAAATCACTCTTGGATTTATCTTATCTTCACAAACTCGAAAACATTCTATTAAAGAATAAAAATCCTCTTGTTGCTAAAAATCCAACTCGAATTGTTTTAAGGCATATCTAAGTCGAGTTTCTTTAAAGTGATTTAAAACATATCCAACTCAAGTTGCTTTAGAACAAATCCACATCACACCTTTTGAGCTACAAAAATCAGCAAAAAATAAAAACAAGAGAATGAAATTAAAGAGCATGGGGACCCACAAACTCCTCATGCCCCTTATCAAACCCTAAACTCTCCTTATAATTAACCCCCAACATCTATTTGCAACTCACAATTACCTCAATTAATTTGTATTTTACATTTGTATCTGGGAAGAGTTGTATATTTTTATAATTATAATTTTTCTGCTATGTCTATTGCTAGACATTTGCATTTTGTATTCTTGGGTCTTTTATAATAATGAAAGCAAGAAATTTCAATTTCATGTTTCTGTTATCCTTGATGAACAAATATTGAACATTGAATCTTGAATCGATGCAAACACCATGTGGAAATATACAAAAGGCAAGTGAATATTTCCTTACCATGAACTACAACATAGTTTCTTATTAAGCAAAGTTGTTCTAAGCAAAGTATTCTTATTGGGATAGAAAAAACTCAATTGTTTGTTTGAGTGTCATTCTGCACTAATTGGCAAACTATGGATAGAAACTAGTCATTGTTCATAAACTACAGTAAACATAGTGTAATGTGATTTAATATGGTTAAGTATAGTTTGGTTTATTATCAGATTGATTCAGTCATGCATGTTATCATCCTAGCATAGTTTAAGTAAAATGCCTTACCCAAAATACAAAATTAGGCCTAATGATGGTTTATTATTAGATTGATTCAGTCATGCATGTATTTATTTTTGAACGGAAGATTCTTCTAGATTTAACATTTTATTAATCTTAATATTTTTAAGTATTATTATGAACTTTTTTTTTTTGCTTGGAATGTTGTAGAAACATTATTAAGTGTAGTCTAAGTTAATACTTTTATTTTCTTCAATCTTAATATTTTAAGTATTATTATGAACAAATTTGAATTTAGTTTTAAATATGAACTTATAATAAAATTAAATTATTAAACATAAAGAAGTTTCTAAAATTAAAAGAATTAATTATAAAAGAAATATGTTAAATTATTAAACATAAAAAGAAGTTTCTAAAATTAAAAAAATAACTATAAAAGAAATATTATAAATTTACTATTTACACCTAAAAAGGGTAATTTTCAATTTTTAATTTTAATTTTAATTTGTAAATCTTGAACTCACCTTCTTATGACTTGTAAACATGGGTTATGTTCAAGTTCTTTAGTTATTCTATGAGATTTTTTTTAATTCTGTTAAATCATGCTATCCAACTTTTTTTTATGATTTTTTTTTTTTGTAATAATGGATTCATTCTAGGCATAGGCTTCTTGTTCACTTTCTCATACACTATTATAATTTCCCTCTCATACCTATTATAGTCTTCCCAAATAATTTTCAATTTATTAAACACAACTAATTAAAATATTTCTATTCTATAACTTTTTGGTAGGAACTTCGCTGCCCTGCAACTCTTGTTTTAATTTTTACTCTCATTTCACAAGTACAGTTTTTACTCGAAGCACAATTTATGCTTTGATAATCACACACACAATTTCTGCTTTGATAATCACACACACAATTTCTGCTTTAATAATCACAAACACAATTTTGCTCTCATCATCCCAAGCATAGTTTTTACACTCATCATCGACACACATTCTGCCCTCACCAACAATACAAGATTTACATCTTGCTAAAGTCGTGACCATTTCTTCAAGTATGTAAGCAATGCAATTCTTTTGTGTTTGCAAATAATTAAGAATTTATACAATTTTTTGCAGCCAGCTTGTCAATGAAATAAAAGATGATGCAATCTTTTCCTCCTCAGCCATACTTAAATATTCCTATGGTTGTATATGCACTTATATTCTTTTTATGTATGGAAAGATTTTCAATAAAATTCAATATGAATTAATATATTTTTATTTTAATTGATATTTTAAACATGTTTTAATTTATGGTAATCAATGTTGTTTATAATAAATTATTTTTTAGATTTTAAAAATAAATATTTTATAACTTTAGATAAGATTTTTAAAATTTTAATATAAATTAACTTTCCCTATTTTCAAATTCAGAATTAGTAAATACTAACTCTAACCTACAATATATCTAAACAAATCTAAATAAAAGATTAATATATTAGATAAAGTACAGTTGGTATTATGATTATATACATGCATTAAGGTATATATGCTAAATAAAAGATTAATTTTCCTCCCTATGTTATTCACAGCCTCCCTTTTTACTCTATGTTGTTGTGCAAGCGCTATTCACCCTTGTACAACCCCTTTTGTCTGTAAAAAATAATGATTTTTTATATTGTTATCTGCATTGTATTAAATCTGCATTTTGGCACGGGGTTCCTCTCTCTCCAACCGCCCCTCCATTCTCCATTTGCAATGTAACATTTTATTGTCTTCAAAAACCAGTGGGAAATTATGGCACTAATGATTCAGAAGATTACACACCAATTAGTCTTATAGATTTGACAAGTGATGCTGAAGATTGTACACCAAACATCCCACATCAAAAACCTCTCCAAAATAATCAAATCTAATGATTCAATTGATTTGGTCAATTTAGAAGAAACAAATGTAGAAAAAGTTGCTAACTACGTTTCATATCGTTCTATTGAGATTCGAGAGTTGATTCATACAGATAGCTTGCACATAAATAACATAAAGGAGGGAGATGGCATTGCAATGAACCAAGAAATGGACAATATTCATGCAACATGTGATGAAGTTGTATGCTTAAATGATTTTATTAGAGAATTTGGATACTATGAATATTATGGAAGACATGATATTCATGGTTAAAAGGATCTGTATACAATTTAGACAATAATGATTGTTATGTTAATATTTTACAATGAATTTTTGATAAATTTTTATGAGTTTTCACACAGTTTACAATTAATATATAGTGTATTATTTTATTGTTAATAAATGGATTATTATATTTTCTTAATTTAAAAAATAAAATTAAAGGCATAATATTATTTCACTTCATATACAATATACTATTTTTTTATCATATAAATTGTATTTTTCAACGATTATTTAAATGTTATAGCTCTTTTCAACTATATTTTAATTTTTTAAATTATCTTAATTTTATTTTGTATATATGTGTTATCTCCCTTTTGAACATTTAAATTATTGATTTGTATTTCTCAACCATTACTTAAAATGTTATAACTTTTTTCAATTATCTTCTTATTTATTAAATTCTCTTAGTTTTTTTATCAACAATATATATTTTCCCCTTTCTTGAACATTAAAATTATTGATCCACAACATATGTTCTTTTAGGATTTGTAACATCCGCCGTGCAAACCCCAGAGAACACACACATAGAAATTTTTTTTTTTTTTTAAACAATACCATTGAACATGCAAGAACATTAACCATAATCACATAACACATTACATTACACTATTACACTTAGCTCTCTGGGGCACGCGAGATTACTTCACAAACAACTAATCAACGAAAGTAAACGATAACAACATAACTATTAATATTATAAACCATGAACAAGAATACATCTAATAACCAAGAGTGAGAATATTAATACATCACATAATACAATCATAATGAATCTATTTTAACAAATTACAATTGATCCTAACTATTACATCACTTTAATATTACATTACAAGCTCTTAATTAATAATTATATCAAATTTCTCAAACATGTGGGATAATATAAATACAATGAAATCTGAATTACAAAGAAATACTGGTACAAATCCAACTACAGAAATGCTGAGAAGATAGACTGCTGATGGGGAACCCAACGGGTGAGGAGCATGTTCCACCCAACCATGTGAATTATAAATAACTCACCCCCCGTGCTCAGAGGTGACAAGGAAGAGAACCCGACCATGAATGTCAAACCGACTTCAATAACCACATAGTAGGAGCACAATTACAACTCAAGGTTACAATGACATAGACCACAACATTCACGAGTCAAGCATAACAAGACAAAGCTATGAGACTTACCACAATTAAGTAAAGAATTATCAATGAACAAGTCACTAAATAACAACCATAAATCAAATTCACAAGGTTTAGATACAACATAAAGTTTACTATTTCAAAGGCATCCAAAAACTAAGTACAAGGGTATCTAGTGGAGAGTGTCATCACATAACTCTCATGGGATCTACTGGCCCTTCCCCCAACTGTGGCGCTGCCCCCCACGAAAAGCCACTCTCCCTAAGACCCCTAACATAAAACAGATCCAGGCAAGGGTTGAACTCAATAGATAAAGCACATAACTCAAAATCAAGCCACGTAAGGCATAACTCATCTCGCGATAACTCATAACAAAATTCAACAACCTGTACACCCTTCCATCATAAAACCAATAAGTTCAACTCCAAAAGTATAACCAAGACGAAGATGACATTAAAATTTAAACGTGCCTATAGAATAAAATTTCACAAATTACAACCAGGTTTCCACATCGACTATACTAAGCAATAACTGTTAAGGAAAAGAACTCAAAATTAACTTTATCAAATTGCATCTTAAAAATTTAAATCATTCTCAACTCACCAATAAATCAATTTTCTCAAATCGTTACTATTTTCCAAACAATAATATCTAGACATTCAAATTTATAATAAATTTTCAAAAATACAATTTCTTTATATTTGTAATAATCTTAAAGATAAATTTATATTTTAATTTAATCATAACTTAATCACCTATTAATATATTTCTCTAACCATAAAAATAAATAAAAACAAAATAACAATTATAATTAAAATAAATAAATATTTAAACATAAATATAAATAAATATATATATATTATAATTTAAACATACATATAAATATAATTATAAATATTTATTAAAAGACAAAAGTAAATAAATAATAAATAAACAAAACAAACCATACTCCATTAAACCAACGCAGCAGTCAAGGACTGCTGCGCCAGTCCATAGGACTGCACACAGCAGTCCTTGTGACTGCTGCGCACAGCAGTCAAGGACTGCTGTTGCAGCCCATGGCTGGCGACGGGGAGGGGCGGAGAGTACGGGTAATGCCGACCTTCCCTCCGACCAAAAATAATAAATTTATTTTAATTTTTTTTATTTTGTAACCATAGAATAAAATAAAACCCATTCCTAATATAAAAAGGGTGCGTACGGAAATAACGTACGGATTCGGCCTCAAACGAAAATCACATAACATTTAAAATTTTGATTTAAACAATATTTCATTTGAATGTATATATAATATAACAGAGTAAGATAGAGAGGGACGAATGAATACATTCGTATATAAATATATTTTTTTAAAAAATTTCAAATTCATTATCTTCAAAGAATAAATCAATTTTCTCAAAATCCCATTATAGACAAATTGGACGTTTCAGAAGATGGAGGTTTTTGCTTTGACAAATTTAAAACAATCAACTATATTCAATCATTTGTTTAATTATCTATTTATTTATTTATTTATTTTCTTAGATAACCTATTTTAATCTAATTCTCAGAAGGATTTTCTTTTACAAGCAAAGATTGATTCAAAACACATTTCTATTCTTTTTAGAGATTCGAAAACAATCAATGAGAGAGAGGGTGGAACCTGTAGTCCTACGCGCTCGAGAATCTGATGAAGCTTGCTTGATACCGATGCCTCTACGAAGAGCCTCAAGTTCCTGCTTTGACAACCGTCTCCAGAATACTATAGACAAATTTGAATCTCAACCTTTGTTCAGAAGGCTCTCTCCAGAATAACACCAGTAATAGATTGAAAATCCCTTTCTAAACTCTCCTCAAAACATAGCAAAAGATCGAAATATCTTTCCCCCAAAAACTCTTGAAGACTCAATAGTATAAAATAATTAACTTGCACCACTTCTGTCTCAGCAATCCTCTGTGTGTGAAAAACTTCCAAAAATTCTAATTAAAAATAAAAGATATTACCCATCTCCTTTAAAAGCTCTCAAAAATCATAAATAAAAGAAATTATATTTTTAAAAGCAAGCTTTTCAGTCAGATCTGAGTTCTCATTCGTTCACACAACTTTTTTTCATTCTTTTATTTATTTTTTTGTTTTAATTTCTATTTTTATAGCTTTACTTACAAAGCACATTATCTCATTTAATTAAATAAGTTATTCTAACAATTATCCTCAATAAGATAATTAATTAAAATAATAAACACAATTTAATATTTAATTTATATTTAATAAAACACATGACTTTTTTTTTTAAATAAATAAAACTTTTAAATATTTTCATAAAGATAAATCTAACATTAAAATAAACAATTATTACCAACATTTAATTAAAATAAATCATAACTTGTAAAATACCAACATCAATAAAATACAACAATACATAACCACAAACCACAATAACATCAATCTACAAAAACATACAATACCAATCAACAAGACGGTTTGACATCATGGGATGAGATGACTTCATTGTCACCTCTGTTTCAACATTATGCGGTTGGGTTATTGGTGCTCGCCCTATCCTACCGAAGCAGGTGGAATCAAGACTATGTACCTGCAATCCTTGTATACAAACAAAGTCGTGTACATGTGCATGCATATATAAATTCAAAGCATTGTATTGTGAGAAGGAATCGCAGCGTAGCAGGGCACCCGCAAACGAGTGGTGCCACACTGTCCTTCATCACATCTATCTAAACAATATAATATAACTGATAAATTAATCATTTCTAAACTAACAAATCATATCGTAACATAATTTACTAAATTAATGCATCGCAATGTTACTGAAATCAAACTAATATCACCAATCACAATACCATATCAATAACCATGTCCTCTAATGTAAAGGCATAAATAATAAGGTCTACTAACCAAACCAAACAATAACAGTCTCATCACAGTATCAAAGTACCAAAACAACACATAGAAAAACAAATCTAAACCTTAACAGGAGGGGTACTACAGGATTTATTATACAAATCAGGCTAAGTTATTCTAAATTTATATTTTTAAATTATTCTTTGTTATAATTTTTAGATTAGTTGTATTTGTAGATAAGTTTTTATGATTCATTATAATTATTTTAATGCATAGCTTTCTTATGAAAAAAACTAAAAGAAATATTTTGACTTATTAGACAAGTTTTGTAAATTGTATAATAGTAGTAAATGTTATTTTAATACAAAGCTAACCATAAACCTTAACTATACCCCTAACTCAACAATAACCCTCACAATAGCACAAACAATAAACCCTAAAACTATTGTATGTCACCTTTTACTTTTAAGTTCAATATATTATTTTACATTTAAGTGTTACATTATTTAAACTATAGTATGTAATTTTTATTTTAGCTATGGGCTAACCAAAAAAAGTCTTTGAATTTGAGGAACAACTAAAAGAATACCAAATAGAATACCAATGAAAAAATATTGAAAATGTCAAAAGGAAAAAAATGATAGATGTAGAAAGGGAAGAGCATAGGCAACAACATAATGAAGTTGAACAAAATATTCTAGATAATAGCAAAGAAAAATCTTCTAAATCAATAGAAAATGTGGTAGAAACCCTTTGAAATTTAGGTGAACAAGACTTGCATTTTTCTTCAAAACTAGAAGAAAATATGGAAAACCCAAATGGATTACTTGTTAGTGATTTTAAATGAATACAAATGGTATTTCATCAACATATAGATAAGCTGGATTCACTGGCAATGTGTTATATTTGTGAAGAATGCTACATTGGAATAAAAGTCTTCCACATGCTACAAGGTCCAGTTTGCAATAGATGGAGGAAAGAAAAAGGAAATAATAGATTTTATTATGAAAATAATATGGATCCTAGTTCCCAACTAGTTGAATTTACAAACCTCACTCAAGTGGAAGAAATATTGATTTTACATGTCAATCCAATTTTGCAAGTGACACATGCAATTGGTGGATAGTTTAAATACTAAGGCCACACAATAAGCTTCCCCAAAAATATAGAAAATGTGTCAAAACAATTACATCCTTTTAAAGATCTTCCTCTTATTATTGTTTATAGAAATGATCAATGTGACATGAATTATAATTTTACAGTTAATAGAGACCGTGCATATAAAGCACTACATTACAAGATTCAACATGACAAGTTTTATTTTGATGTTACTATTGATATAAATTCTCTTGATAATATATCAATTAATTCAAACCATAATATTTTTTGTCAACTCAAAATAGTGAACATGGAATTCGATTCAAATGTCAACGACATTGTATTTGTTGGTCCATTGATTGAAATAGATGAGGGTAATATAATTATCACACTACATCGATGGCATCAAAATTTCCAAATGCATAAAATGAAATGGAATTAATGCATGCATGGATGAACAATCCAACTAAAAATTCGATAACGTTAATTGAATGGCCTTCTATTGGTGAATCTCTAATAGATGAGTATGTTACTACAAGTTTGTTTGATATGGAATTTCTAACATTATTCACTGATGGAAAATGTGATTGGTTGGAACCATGTCTAAGGAGAGTACATCCTCACGAATTTTTCAAGCACCTACTTTGTCATAGAGAATCACTTTGATAAGCATCCAAGATCTAGGTATTACATGATGAATATGATTATGAAATATTGTGCCCAAAATTTGTCATCAGTTTTTGATAAAAGAAGTCTATAGGACATGCACATAATAGCAAATGATCTATGTGAACACATGGAAAATATGAAAAATCCACATTTAGGAGACAAATTGATATGATTTGGAACCGGTTTGAGAGGTACACGATCATATTGGGAAAAATGACATGTAGAGTTGACATACATTCTTCATCGGGTTGGCACACCTACAATATTTTTTCCCTTGAGTGTGGCTAATTTGTATTAATCGGATTTACTTGCATTAATGCCTGGAATGCCACCTACTAATACACGAGAAGCACAAAATTTGAGAAAATAAAATGTCATCAATTACCCACACATTGTTGTGCAATAAGTGCATTTACATCACACATACTTCCAAAAAGAGATACTTGAAAAAGGACTGAATGTTAAAGATTATTGGTGCAAATATAAAAGGCAACATAGAGGTTCAACACATGTTCATAGATTTATATGGATGCAAGGAGCACTCAATATGGACAATATTGATTGGGCTAATCAAGAACAACAAAGAATTGTTGAAACCTATTTACACTATATTGTTCATGCATGGAACCCTAGACAAGATATGCATCAATGGAACATATAGGTATGTTCAAAAGAAGTCAAAATTATATATCTTATCATCTATATCTATTTATTTTAAATAATAATAATCAATCTAAACATTATGTCATACATTGTAGGTATTTCATAAATTTTCTCAACATCCATACCTTAAAAATACTAGATAACTAGCCGAAACAAATTGTGACATTGACTATGAAGAGATACTTAACACTATTGAGAGACACACAATGTGTAGAGAGGGTGTATGTCTAAGAAAGAAAGCAAGAAAACCTGTCTTTTGGTAAATAGAGCATGCTTTTAATCTTAATTAGTGTACATAGCTTTTTATTGTAGTATAATACTAAATATATAAAAATAATTATTTGTTAATTGAATTCAAGGTATAATGCTCCATGGATGTTAAATTTGGATGAATCAAAAGTATATGAAGATATATAAAATAGTGATAAAATATTTACACCATTAAGAAATGACAGCATATTAAATTCACATAATCGATACATACTCCAATTATGGAGAGAAAATATTGACTGGCAACCTATTCTATCAAAACATGTTGTAACTAAATATATTGCAAAGTACATAGACAAAGTGAAAAAGAGCTTATAAATATACCACCAAACGTTAATGTGCTTAGCCAACATAAACAACCTTGATGATTTAGCAACAAGAGCTTATAAGAGGCTTCTCACTGAAACCATAGTAGAAAGGTATATAGGATCTCAAGAAACAAGCCACATGCTCTTGGAACTTACATTAGTAGAGAGCAGTAGATGGTTTTTCAACTTAAATGTATCAAATGAGGTCTTCAAACATGTAGTTTTAAATGACAAAGATGATAATGAAGAATAAACAATATCAGTTATTGACGCATACAAAAGAATACCTGTAAGTATGGAAGCAAAGAAAAGGATTTATAATCAAGAAAAAAAAGGAGAAAACAAATGGAATGCAAGAAAAACTACAACTGTAGTAAGAGTATTTTGTAGATTTTATTTGATTTCAACACATGAATCAGACAAGTGGAATGATTTTTTCTTTTTTGAGTTAATACTGTACAAACCATTTTGAGACATTCCAAGGGATATTGGCCATGACAATGAATCCATAATGGAAAAGTGGGACAACTTCAATTACAATCAATGACATTTACAATGAATAGTACCAACACAAAATAATGAAAATATTAGTGACTTTGAATCTAAAGATAATGACAATGCGAGCAAGGAGCCACTACATAAAATAATGGGAAATTATATCTTGACTTGATCATGGCCAAATATTGCAAGTTTCAGAGATATATATGCTAAGTAGAATAGATATAGATAGACAGACAAATTGGTGTCAAGGATTACAAGGTAATGATTGCACAAATGAAGCAAAAAATTTTACTAACAACATGAAATTTAATGGTTGCCTCATTCATGACAATATTCCACAATGTGTTGACTATGGAAATCCCAGCAAATGACAACATAAAGTATTCAACATTATCATGATGACGCATTACCAATAACATGAAAACACATTTCCCCTCCACAAGATAATACACAAAATTGTAGGACCAAGTAAGTATTATGTGATTGGTGCCATTTCTCAAGCATTAGAAAATTTATCTTTTCCCAATCAATCTCCACTATTTCTAGTCATATCAATTGGAGTCGCAACATTCAACATTGGTGCTTCAACAATTCATTCAAAATTAAGAATTCTAATAAGATATTTCAATGAATTGGAAGGGACAAGACTTACAACTTTCCAAGAAGATGTATCACATGTAAAATACATATTGATAGATGACATGAGTTTCCTTGGAGAGAGGTTACTTGAAAGCATCAATTCCATATTTCGGCAAGCATTTCTAGAAAATTCTAATAAAATTTTTGGAGGTAAGCTTTCAATTAAAATTGTAAAAATTCTTTACTTCACATTAGATATCATTTTATTAAAAAATTATAATTCCTTTTGTACAATATGTTTATTTTTTATTTAGGCATATCTATGATTTTAGTTGGAGACTTGGGACAATTACCTCAAGTAAATAATAGAGCTCCATATGAAAGCAGAAGATGGGAAAATCTACTATGGAAAGAAATCAAAATGGTTGTTACATTTGATCATGTTTTTAGACAAGATGGACAAAACACAAAACAACAAAGATTTCATGAAATTCTAACAAATATCAAAGATGTGAACCCTATAATTAATGATTGGATGTTACTTATGACAAGATAAAATGCAAAGATGAATGCATCAGAGAATGAAGAATTTGAAAGTAGTGTTCACTTATTTTCAACAATTGATAATGTTCACAATCATAATACAAAAAAAATATGTTCATGTTATCAAATCTAGTTGTCATCAAAGTTGAAAGCCTTAGTGCCATTGAAGGAGGTGAAAATGATGAAATTGATATGTAATTACTACTCAATAATGATGCAAGAGTGATTTTAACATCTAACTTATGGATAGAAGCAAGAATTGTAAATGGAGCACTTAGATATGTACGAAGAATTATATATACACCTGGCGACAGACCACCCCAACCACCAACATATTTACTCGTTGAGTTTGATATTTACTTTGGAATACTTTTTAATGATCGACACCCATACACATTACCAACTGGAAAAATCCAAGGGGGTAGCACAAAATAGATACCATTACGATTAGCTTGGGCTTTAATAATACAAAAGTCATAAGGACTAACTATACAAAAAACCACAATTGATATAGGACACATTGAAAGAACTGGATTGACATTTGTAGTAATTTCACTTGTAAATTCTTTGGAAGGACTATGAATTATGCTATCATTTACGTATGATAGATATGAAAAACATGAAGAAAGAAAAATAACTTGCAAAGAGAAAGGAAGAAAAAATGAGACTTCAAGCCTTGGAAATTAAATAATTGAAGATATATTGTTAGATTATTCATGTAATCACATTTATATAAAAGAAATATTATAGTCAATTTGGATTTCTATATTTCGTAATGTCTTCAATATAAAATTGTTTTCATAATATATTGTTTAATTATTATTATAAATTATTAACTTCAAATTAAATGGACATCTTCAAATATACTATGGTAATATCTTATTTGCATTATATGTTTATATATATAATTTTTCTAAATATAACTTAACATTAATAACTTTATTGTATCAAATAATTAGTTAGAACTAAAAATAAAATATTAATATTAGTATAAAAAATATAATATTATAAAATTGTATTAATATTGCACTAATAATTTGTGGGTGGATGGCGGGCGACTCTCCACTATCCCCGTGGAGGGTTTGAGGTGGCAGTAGAATGTGGTAGGATGCAGTGGCATGAGGCTCGTTGGATCTTGCTGAGCTAGATGATAGGTAATGATGAAGATTTTAAGATGGAAGATTTCACAGGATCGATTGTCATGTCCTCATTTATACTAGGGGTACGACATTCCTATTTGATGGCCTTGACATAACTCCTCGACAGCTCATAGGGTGGCACATACACATGGTACAACACACCATGAAAGGGTGGCAGGTTGGCATTCAATTTATTCTAGTGAAGGTGATGATCTTCACATTATTCATTTGCTAAAGTTTTCGTTCCAAAGGCTTCGCTTGGGTGAGAAAGAATTATGGAGGAGGATGTAAAGTATGCAATGTTTAAATTGGCCAAGGTGATATTTTCCTTTGGGAACTACACTCCTATTTTCTTGGATTATGGTGTGAGGCAGGGTAGTTTAAAAAAACTCAGACTAGAAGCTCAAATAGATTCTTCTAGAATTTGATCCCCTGATGGTGGTTGCGGTCAAAATGGTTTTGGCCCAAGAGCATGTGGCCTACAATGAAATGGTTCAAGTCAATTCCCACATAGTCTCACATTTTCTAGCATCTTTGCTTGATCAAAGCACCCCCAAAAATCTGGATCGGGCAATGATGAGCAAGTTCTTCAAGCCCAATTTGCTAGGTGGCATGGAAGAGGTTATTTCTTTCTCAATTCTTAGCTTCGGGGTGCCATGTCTGAAAGATTTGGAGATGCTCAAAATTCCTAGTGTGGTGGTTCAATTATTTCCGCTTCTATTGGAGTCAAAAGGATTGGTGCTAGTCAGGCATCAAATGGTGGCCACGGTTGAGGTGGAGTATCTGAAGAAACCTCTTAAGGTGGTGGAGACTGAGGATTTGGGGTGGGTGGAGGAATTCAATGACTTTTCCCACCTCAATGGCTACCTGTGACTTAGGGTTTGTGGTTGTCTGATGCTGGTTTTTGGCCTTCTTTGGTCAATGGTGGCTCCTAGTGGTGGTTCAGTGAGTTTTTTGGTGATGTTTAGTGGATTTCTTAGCCTCTGGTGAGGCACAAAATGGGTTTGCTTTGAGTAGCCTAAAAATTATGAAGCATATTTCTTACTTGTTCGTTCTGATTTTTTGGCTGGTCAAGAAATCTATTGCTAGGGTTTCATGAATTCCTCCTATAATGGCAGACAAACTATAATTTTTTGAATTCTATTAATACAATTTCCTGCTTACGTACCAAAAAAAATATTACACTAATAATATTAATAGCATTAATAATAAATATTATTATAATAATATAATATATTTAATTTAATATTCATGATATTATTATCAATATTTAAAATAATTTATTAATTCATTATTTATAACTCCCATTATTAATAAATTATTAATATAATATTAGTAATTTAATATATAGTATAATATTAATATTAATATGTATTAGTATTCATATAATACTAATTTTTTTAATAAAATTATATTACTATTAATATTAATCTAGTTATAGGAGAAGTATTTAGAATCAAATGTCACCATATGTCCTTGTGGTATCATCCCTGATAGGTTATTATAGGACACATTAAAGTAACTTAAGGATGTGATAAGTTGTAGCTTAGTAAGAATATCCCTAGATAGGTTATTTTGTGAAAGATCAAGTGATTCAATTAGTGTCACCTCCCCAATAGATTTAGGAATTTCACCATTGAAATAATTTCTTAAAGTCTAAGTACAAATGGCACAATTTGGCGCATTGGAGAAAAATTTTGTAGGATTCCAGGATCGACAAGAAGCAGGCGACCACGATAGATGGTGGTGGGGTGATGAGCCCAAGGAAAGGGTCTTGGGAAGAGAAGGAGCAGAGGCGGTAAAGGAGAAGGAGATAAACCATATCGCACAATGGGTTTTCTCGAATGTAAGATGGATCGACATATGTGACCCAAGGATCTAGAAATGTGAGGAAGAGCAAGGAAAAAAAAGATACATAGACATAGGGAAAGATGGATTCCACAGTGGCCAGAAGGAAGGAAGATGGGGTAAACAAAATCCCCGCAAATGGAATCAGAAAGAAAATGAAAACTATGGAAATTTCAGGAGTGGACAGTTTGGGAAAAATAAAAACCCTAGGGAACCAATGGCGAGGCAATGGAGAGTCAAAGAGGATAGGAGAACCATTTGAAGTAGAAGTCCTAGGAAGGAAGAGTCTTAGCAAAGAGGAAGAAACGGAAACAACAAGCCGAGCTACCAAGGAAATCGCTCGGAAGGAGAAAATGTGCATTGGGATCGATCCTCGCAATATTGAGCCCACTGGAACAAGAGGAGACCTCCAAGAGGACCTAACCATTTCAACCCTCAATGCAACTGGATGAATGGAGGGGAAAATAGAGGGAAGAGAGGAGAAGAAAGAGGAATGGAAACAAGCACTAAACCATGGGGTAGCAAGCTCTTCTCAATGCCGATGTAAATCATCAAAGGAAGAGTAGAGAGATTGCAAGATCGAGCCCTCTTTGCGAAATGGTGTGGGCAGGAGATTCGAAAGAATAAATCATGAACTGGTGGTAGCAAGACTTCAAAGACCAGGTAAGCATAAAACCTCTCCCCAATGCCTTTTATCTAATAGAATGCATAGAATGGGAGTTGAAACAACAAATAGTATATGGTAAACCCCTTTTCTTCAAAGGTTACAATTTCCATTATAAAAAATAGGAACCCAATTTTGACCCATGGCATTACAAAATCAAACAAATTCCAACATAGCTAAAACTAATAGACCTACCATTAGAATACTGGAGTGTGGAGGCCATGACCAAAATTGGGGATACTCAGGGGGTCTTCCTGGGAATAGATGAAGATTTTGTAAATGGGAAGAAAGGTGCAAAGGCAAATATTCTGGTAGAAATAGAGGAAGGAGTAGGGGTATATAAAAATTTGGAGATCCTATCAGATTTTGGTAGTTGGATTCAAAAGGTTGTCAAGAGTGAAGGAAAAAAGATAGGGAAGGAAGTGCCTTTTATATGGAAGAGGAAAACCCCATGGGTAGTAAAAGCAAAACAAGAAACTCAGTAGAGGAGGCTGGGGACAATGGAAACAAAATTTCCCTAACGGATGAAGGCCTGAAGCAAAAAAATGGGAAGAACTCCAAAAAGAGGAAGCTAGAAGGAAATGAATGGGCAACAACTATAATCCCAAGACAAAGAATGTTGGATGAAGGAGTAACTCTGCAGGCGAAATAGGAAGTACACTCTTGAAACACACCAAAGACTTGGAAAAAGTCATAACCACACAAATAGGGGAAGTCACAAACAAGAGAATGGACCTTGAGAACACAATCCAGGAGGATAGGGAAGCACAAGAGGAGGAAGCATGGGAAGCATAGGAAGGTGAAAAGGAAGCAGATGGAAGAGAAGAAAATGAAGCTCAAAAAACTCATCAGGAGGAGAAGGGGGAAGAAGGAACTCATCTGTCAGATAATGAAACAAATGGATAATGGCAAACAGATGAGTAAGAGTAGGAGGAAGTGGAAGAAGGGGAGTTGTGGGAGGAAAGAACTTTAGAAAAAAATCAATCTAAGCTAAAAAATCCAAACATAAAGTGAAAGGGAAAGAGAGGTCCCAAAACTAACAAAGCTAAACTGGAAATAACAACAAATGCAGGTGGCCAAACAAAACTATGGATGGGGAAGGAGACACTCCTTCCCCAAACACAATGAGGATAATAACATGGAATGTTAGGGGCCTAAATGCCCTTAACAAATGGCATCTAATCAAGCACCAAATTCACCAATCCAAAGAAGATATATTCATACTACAAGAAACAAAGTGGGACTTAGAAGAAATAAATAATAAAATGAATTGGTCAAAGCAACTGAAAGATGCTTTGTAGGGATAGAAGGGGCCTCAGGATGTCTAGGGGTTATATGGAATCCACTCTCAGTAACAGGTGAACTGATGGAGGAGAACAAGAATTGGATAGCAATAAAATGTAAAATGTTACAAAAAAATAGAAATTCACATTAATCAACACATATGGCCCTACTCAGATAGGAGAGAAAAGAATAGTTTGGAAAAAAATCTCTCAGGCCATAATGAATCTCAAGGGAGGAAAAGGAATCATAGCATGAAACTTCAATGCAACCCTAAATTGTGAAGAACAGAGAGGTGGAATCTAGGGAGAATCACAAGAGTCCAACAAGACTTTTAGGAATTTGTGGACAACAACCACCTACTGGACATAGCAACAAGAAACAATACCTTTACCTGGAAAAATTGGAGGAAAGGATTTACAAACATATCTAAAAGGTTGGACAGGTTTTTCATGTTTGGGGATTGGGGAAGAATAAACCAAACACATGAAGCCACTATTCTGCCCTATGTGGGATCAAACCATTTCCCAGTGTAGCTACAAATCCAACCAAATGCCACCCTAGCGGGCTACCCATTCAAGTTTGAGAAAAAGTGGACCAAAGATGATAAGCTCCCCAGTTTGATTAAGGAATGGTGGCAAGAATTACAAATAGGAAATCACTCATGTCTGTACAAACTGAACAAAAAATTGAATCATGTGAAAAATAAACTCAAAGAAAGGAATAGAGAACACTTCAAAAGCATCTTCCAAGAAAAAGAACGGGTGGAAAAAGAGCTAAGCACACTCAATGAACATATCATAGAAGAAGGAATGGATGTGGTGGATTTTGAAATGGAAAAGGCCCTAAAAGAAGAATTGATAGAAATCCTGAAAAGAGAAGAATTCTTTTGGAAACAAAAATCAAGGGAGACACGGCTCAAAGAAGGTGATAAAAATATGAAGTATTTCCATAGAATGATAGTAACCAACAAAAGCAAGAATATAATAACATCCATAACAAGAGAAGATAGCTCAATAAAACAGTTGTTGGATGAAGTCAATGAGGAGGCAATGAATTCCTACCATGCAATTCTAAATAGACCAACAGGAAATAATGAGGAAGTTAGAAAAAAATTGTTGGCAACAGTTCCAAGGATTATAGGAGAAGAACATTTAATAAAATTCTATATAAGCAAATAAGCAAAGAGGAGGTGAAAAGGGTGACTTTTCAACTAAACCTAGACAAGTCCCCAGAACCAAATGGATTTTTTGCATGCTTCTTTCAAAAGTTTTGGGAAATAGTGGGGGAGGACCTATACTTGGCAGCAGAAGAGTCAAGAAAGAAGATGACCATGTTGGGAGAAACAAACCACACACTTTTGGCATTGATCCCTAAGAAAAAGGATCCAGAAAAGATGGGGGATTTCAGACCAATTGCCTTACACAAAATAGTGTACAAAGTAATTATGAAAATAATATCAAACAGATTGAAGGGAGTATTAGGGCACATAATCTCGGAGGAACAGAGTGGGTTTGCTCCAGGTAGATCAATTGTTGAAGGCATAATAACAACTCATGAAACCTTGCATTCAACTAGAAAGGAAAGAGAGTCATGTATTATCCTCAAGTTGGATATACTTAAAGAATATGATTTGGTGGACAGAGAGTTCCTATTGGAGGCACTCAGGAAATTTGGATTTCAGGAGGAATGGGTAAACTAGGTGAAAAGATGCATCTCCATGACAAAATTCTCGGTGTTGGTAAATGGGACAGCTCATGGATTCTTTACATCCATGAAAGGGATTAGGCAAGGGGATCCCCTATTCCCTTTCCTATTCATCATCATGGCAGAAGTAATGGGAAGGGGAATAACAACTCTAATACAAGCAAGCTAATGGAAAGGTGTGCAAGTAGCTAATGGTGTTGAGAATACAACACACTAGTAGTTTGTTGAGGATACAACTCTATTTGGAATGGCAAGTAGAAGAGAAGCAAGAACCATAAAAACCTTCTTGTATGAGTATTGCCAGGCATCAGGGAAAAGTATAAACTAGCATAAATCAGAGGCATTCTTTCTCAATACACAACCGAGCCTTCAGAGAGATCTGGTGAGAATTTTGGGCCTGAGAGTGGCAAATTTCATAGGGGGATTCTTGGGTACTCCACTATTTGTGGTACCTATCAACAAAAAATGTTATTGGAAAGGCTAATAAATAGCTAGAAGAATAAAATGGGGACATGGAAAGGGAAATTCTTATCATCAACTAGGATTGATGATGGCAAAGGCAATGCTATCAACCATTATGATATACTCAATGGCATGCCTAAGGATCCCAACAATAATTGAGAAGAAGCTCAACCAGATATTTATAAATTTCTTTTGGAGTGGTGGAGGAGATCAACAAAAATTTACCCTAGTGGCATGGGAAAAAGTTTTCTCACCCAAAGAGGCCGGAGGAGCAGGTATTAAGCAACTAAGACTGATGAACTTGGAAGTGGGTACAAATTTGGTCTGGGACATGTATGCAAGATGAGAGAAATTATGGGTCAGGATTCTAAGAAGAAAAAATTTGGACTTGGACTCTTTAATCCAAATTCTCATAATTGAGAATTCTCCTACAGGCTTAGCCATCTGGAACTATTTGATGGAATGTAGGGATATAATCTCAAAGCATGTGACATGGGAGATAAGAAATGACAAATCAACATCTTTTTGGAAGGATTCATGGAATGGCAAAAAATCCTTGGCAACCCTACCCAACTTGGATCTAATCAAAGAAGAAACTACAAGAACTTGGGGAGAGAAGGTATGCAACTATGGAAGGATGATAGAGAGGGAGGGTGTGCAAGAATGGGAATGGAATTCTTTGCATACTCTAGAAGCCCCACAAAACTAGAAGGAAGCCTTGGCTATAATCTTAAAGGAAAGGAAATTTTTTCCTTCTAACTAGGAAGACACCATTAGATGGTGCGGCTTGTCGACAGGAGCATATGTAGTCAAGCTTGGCTACAAAATCAAGGAACAAGCAGAGGTAAGAGAAAATTGGCCAAGTACACTGCTATGGGGGAGGAACTTCCTTCCAAAAGCAGGGGTTTTTGCTTGGTTGGCAATTCAAAAAAGAATCCTAACAAAGGAAAGGTTAGCTTCCTATGGAATCGAGGGCTTGGGGAGATGCATTTTGTACAAAAATTAAAAAAAATATATAGAACATCTATTGTTGAATTGTCCATACTCAGAACATTGTTGGAAGCATTTCATGGGGAAACTAAGTTTGCAAAACCCCCTGCCAAACTGCTTATTGACATGGTTTAATATGTGGCCCCATCCAAGAAGAAATGTAGTGTTTGATAGCATTTGACCTATAGCCCCGTCAATAATCATCTGGGAAATTTTGAAGGAATGCAACAGAAGGATCTTCCAAAATAAGGAAATGACACCAAAAAGGTTGTGTGAAAAAATAGAAGGAATGGTCACTGAAACAATGAATGAAGCAATACAATCAAACAAAGGGGAGCAAAGCACTTACAAAAAATGGGATGACCAAATGAAACAAGCCTTCAAGGGACTAATCATACCTAAAATAGCAAGCACGAGCCAATGTATGTCACAAAAAAAGAGAAAGGAAGTTAGATGGGAACCCTCAGAAAAAGGCTTGATCAAGATCAACTTCGATGGGGCGGCTCGAGGCAACCTAGGCCTAGGAGGCACTGGTTGTGTGGCCAGAAATGAGATGGGGGAGATAATAGCAAAGAAATCCAAACCACTAGGAATCTGCACAAATAATGAGGTGGAGTTCCAAGCAACTCTATTGGGAATTCAAATGGGAATAGCCATAGATGTAAAGAGAATACAACTTGAAGGAGACTCCCTCATCACTATCAACTCGATAAGACAGAGAAAATATCTCAATTGAAAATTTAGCCATTGGCTTCAACCAATATCACTTCTGGGAAGGTTTGAGGAATTCAAGGTATCCCACATTTACAGAGAAGAAAATCAAAGAGCAGACAACTTGGCGAAAGAAGCTGTAGAAAAAAATCAATGAAGAAAATGCCAAGGGCATTAAGGAAGGGATTTCAATTAAAAAAATGGGGCAATTAATCATAGAGCATGATGGTCAACAAACACTCCACATCCTATCCTACATGGACCGTACAAGAGGTGGCAAAGAATTAGACCTACCAAGGTGTTGAGTGGGAAACATTCCAAGTGAATTGGCACAAAATCAAAGAAAGGAACATGTACATGCAGGCCCCATAGGGGCGGAAGAGTTGGCAAGGAAGGTTGCGAAAGATGACTTGGTGGCGTCCAACATGGGTGTACCAGGAAACATGAGATGAGCTCTTTATTGCTGGCTGCTGGCAAGATTGAATCAGAGTGAAAAGACCCAAATGAGTGAGAATTGTGAGGACGGTCATTTGTTAAAGCCACATCAACAAAGATGAGTTGGGCTTGGCATGACATCCATGAAAAGTACTCATTCGTAACAAGCTGGTGGCAAGTGGACATGACTTGTAATAATGGCTCTGGCAGGCTTTGGAATTAAAGCCCAAAATAGTTTAATTCTAACAGCCCAAAATAGTTTAATTCTAACAGCCCAAACAAAGTCTCTCGAGAAATTTGCTAACATTTGCAAAAGAAAGAGCGACATGTGGAGTGTGGGTGACGTGGGTTGTTAGTAGCTGAAAGCTATTCTTAGGTAGCATAAAATGGAGACACCGCTATCACTCAACATAAATAAGCAACAATAGGCCTTCAAAGGGGCGATCACAGACAAACGACTCTAGGGGTTGTTTTCCTCTCTGCACCTAGTAATCCTTTGGGCCACAAAGAGAGTCCTGTGTCCTGAAATTTTGAAGGCCTACCATAGGTCTAGTTCCAATTTAGAGATTCCTGCCATGTTTTTGGCAGTCCTTTTGCATATGGGGGTGTTGAAGGAGGGTGCCAAAAATCTCACGCAAATGGTTTTTGACCATCTGTGGCTGTCAGACATCGATGCGGTCCTGGACAATGTTGATGAGAGCAAGCACATACCCATGCCGCAAAATTACTACTTGAGTTGTATGCATGGCCGGGAGGTGATGAAATTTCCTTTGATCAGAACCATTGAGCCTAAAGCCTTTCAGAAGCTTTGAGATGTTCGTGAGTATAACATTTTCTTCTTGCTTCGTGCTACGAAGATGCTCACTAATACACCACGCGATTGGGCCTTGCGCTATGTGGAAGATGAAGAGCTGGTGAAAGAGATCGTGGTTGAAGACGATGAGGACTGGAACCTGGGGCTAGGGGAAGAGTGGCACCAAAATGATGGGAGGGGCGGCCAAGAGCCCAATGCATGTCAATTGCAGCTTAGAGTGCCCTGTGATTGCCAATTTCAAAGCCTGGCAGAAAAGGTATGACTCAAAAGAAGATAGTTTTGAATAAGGCTGGCAGGCCTGGTGTTTGTCTATTGTCTTGTCAAGTAAATGTTTGAAATTTGGTTAAATGATAGTAGGGGTTAAGGAATCAGTCCCGGTGGTATTTTCCTGTGAATCATACCAAGTTTTTTGATGTCATTTCCATCTTGAGTCAGTCCCAGTTTATAAAAAAATGAAACCATTCTTAGCCTTTTGCAACTTGCCCTAGAAATTTTGGATAGATGGCAAATAAGATAGGTCTATTGTAGCCATATCAGGGGTAAGAGTCTGGTCTATGAACACCATTTTCAATGAAACTACAAAATGTAATGTTTTTTCTCAAAACAATATAGGGTGTTGCCCCAAATAGCAGCTTTTTTTTTTATTCAAGGGGTAAACGCTTTTGACCGGAGCTATGAACCGGATACAACCATTCAACAATAACACCCCAACGGGGTTTGAACCTTGGTGGCAAGAACAACAATGCCACCTATAAACCATTACACCATGCCAATACCGGCGCAAATAGCAGCTTTTTAACTATAAAAATAAAATAAAATAAATCTAGTTATAAAAATATAATATAATAATTTTAACATATATTATTACTACATTATACTTAATGATAATATTATATCAAACGATAAAGATATTAATAATTTAATAATATTATGTAATATTAGTATAATAATAATATTAATATATTATTCTTCATATAATACTATTTTTTTTTTTTTGTTGCTACAATTATCCCTGACCCAGCTGAGTGTCCAAGGGGTGAGCTGAGGTGAGAGTAATCCCATATGGGTGGGCATGACAGCTTGTAGGCGGTTAAGCCCAAGAGCGAAAGTTGAATCCAAAACATATGAGGAGCGAACCCATGGCCCAAGCCACCCATGTAGACTCATATAATACTAATTTTATTAATATAATAATATTTAATATATATTATTAATACATTAAATTTAATGATAATAATATAATATTATTAAAATTATAATAATTAATAATATTAATTTATTATTACAATTCTAATTTTAATAATATAATAATAAAATATTATTAATATTAACTTATCTATCTAATTTTATTTCATCCCATTATTTAGCACTTATTATAAATTGTTTGATAATAAAATATTATTAATATTAATTTAATATTATTATTTAGCACATAGCTAGATTTTGCATGCATCCGTGGAGGAATGCATACTCTCTATCATATTACACATAATTTTCTATCGGCCTAATCCTTGAACATTCTTTAGATGCAAGTGCTAGTTATTTGATTTTGAAATATTTGCATACAAATTTAAAATATAAAGCAATGTAAAATGAAAAAGAAAAGTTACCATTAAATTGTCAAAAACCACTCCAAAGGGAAATAGAATGTTCCCAATTGAAAAATAAATTTTTATCTAGCTTTTACATGAAAGTGAGATTTTAGAAGCTTTTACCACTGATTTACCATTAAACAACAATTGATTTACTATTAAATGACAGCAAAAATTTATTTTCTGACAACTCAATAATTATTTGCAGGCGTGAAACTTATTTTACACTCTAATTATATATAGACATTTATACATCTGTATACAATCTTAATAGTTTAACTACCAACGGACAGTAGCAAACATACATACGCAACGCTGTGGATATCATAATATTTGTGAGTGAAGTAATTTTGTGGAATAAGTAGTTATAAGCCAATTATTACCAACAAACTGAAGTTTAAACACAATAAAAATATCTTTTTACTAGTATAAACGGGGCATGCAAGCAAATGTATATAAATTGTAGGCTTCAAGCTATATATGCTTTGCCTGCAAACCTATAAATATTCCCTCTCTCTGTCCCATGAAAAACAAAGTTATAAAGCCTGCAAAATCCAGAAGCTGGCCATACATTTTGAATGCTGTTTCTAATTTTAAGCTTGTCAGCTGTCATTTTTTCTATAGTACTTAAATCTTGCAAGCTGACAACCATCCTTCTATAAATAGGTTGTTGAGTTACAGATAATATTCTATCTCACATTCACTTCCCTTGAGCTTTGTGGCTTTTCTTCATAACTTACATTAATGGAAGGAAGCTACCCACATCTTGAAGGCTCACCGATGCAAACTTTTTCACAGCCTCAGCTGTTACAGCAGCAGCCACAAATGTTTCTGCAACAGGTTTTGGAGCTTTACTTTCATCTTCTTTTGTAATGGATTTCGAAAGTTTCTGTGTATCCATGATCTGGTCTGAAAATTTAGACTTGGGTAGTAAGTGTTGTTATGTATATCAATTTGACTCAGAGTTGAAGATAAAGTTGTAGTTAGTTGAGATCTATAGAATTTAATGTCATTCTAATGTTGAGAAAAGATTTCCTCTGTGATGGATTTTGAAAGTTTGAACATAATCATGGTCTGGTGTGAAAATATAGAATTGGGTTACTAAATTTTCTTATCCATCTCAGCTTGACTTGAATCAGAGCTGAAAGTTTTGATTGTTAGTAGAGATTCATAGAATTAGGTGGTATGACAGAGAATAATTTTCATTTGGGTGGATGTGATTGACTTTGAGATGGTGAGGGCATAGGCTCAAATGCTAGCTAACCCATGCTTCGTTGTAGTGAAATTATTCAAGAGAGTATAAATATTTATTGCTTTTGTTTTTGTTGTATTCATTAGAGATTTTACATAATTGGGGTATATTGAGATTTCAATAGACAATATACTTGAATTTGGGATGTATCTCTTTGTATTGGTTTTGACTCTTTGAGTTAGTGAAGCTCATGGCTCAAATGCTAAACCACCTTTATTGGGTGCCTGAATTGAGAGCTGGGACGTATACAAATTAACGTGCAGGGCATAGTTATTTTTTTTGTTTTGGCTGTATTCAGTAGAGATTTTGCAGGGTTGGCTTGTATTCAAATGTCAAGAGAGAATATTCTTGATTGAGAAGAATTTGCTTGATTTTGGTTTTGAGTTAGCAAGGCTCATGGTTCAAATGTTAAGCTATGCTTATTGGGTTGTATGAGTTTAAAACTTGGCTTCTTAGACATTGTTCAGCAGCGTACAGGTGTTATTGTTATTTTAGTTCAGATGTATTAACTATTTTCTAGAGATCTGCAGAATTTCACTGGAGAAACAATCTGCTTGATTTAGTTCAGTGTGTTGAAAGCTATCCCACTTTTATTAAGATAACCAGGTTCAATACTAGGCTGTAGAAAAGCTCTCTAGCAGGGAATGGGTATTTCTACTGTCTTCATTGTTTTTAGTTGAGACTTTACAGAGCTTTGTTGTATTGAAATTTCAAGAAACAATATGTTTGATAGTTGATTTTGACATGCATTCGTTGATTCTAATTTTTTATTTTGATTTGACGAGTTTCATGGTTCAAATGTTAATCCACATTTATTAGGATCCCTGAGTTCAAAGTTAGGGGCTGTACAGAAATTTCACAGCAAGGAAAATGGTTGTTATGTTTTCTTTACCTTTTTTGTATAAAGGGAAAAAGTACAAAGTGTTAGCCAAATTAGTAAGTTAATGTTGATAAATGTTGTTTTCTATGGATATTTAGCAATTTCTTGTGGATAGCTATAGTTGATTTATTTGACTATAAGCTAATTAAGGAATCTCTAATTTTTCCTTAAATGCCTCTTCTTTTCCTTCATAGGTAAGGTTTCCTCCTTTCTTGAATAAGTTTTCTTAAACAAGCTTTCCTTCTTAAATAAACTTTCTGCTTTATTGCATAGGCTAACTCTAATTGAACTCCATACTTTATATGAGATCTTGGGTTAAAGCTAGTTTGAGTGCAAATTCGTTTTATATTGCAGGGTTGGAAATTATAGAGGTAGATGTGAACATTTATCTGTACATGCACTATTTCCCTTTTGCATGTATTAGGTTTGCATTTTCTTTTTGATCTCTCCACATCTTTTCCATTTCAGATCTTTTTTCTCAATCAACTTTTGCTTCATAGATTCCAAAGTTGTGTGTGAGTTTTTGAGTGTTCCTTGGCATTAGGTCTGATGTTGTTTTATCATGATTCCAACGTGAGTCATTCAATGACTCTAATACAGTTTCTAGCAAACAAATTATCTTTCCTTGCTTGTCGGATTAAGGATTCCAATGTTACTCCAAAAGTGTGCTTCTAGTGCATAACTATTGTTGCTTTATTTGACTATAAGCTAACTAAGGAATCTCTTTGATTTCTCCTTAAATGCCTCTTCTTTTCCTTCTTAAGTAGGGTTTTTGGCTTTCTTGGATAAGCTTTTTTAGATAAGCCTTCCTTCTTAAATAAGCTTTCTGCTTTATTGAACAGGCTAACTCCAGTTGAACTCCATACTTTATGTGAGATCTTGGGTTACCTCATGCTTTGTCTTGCTCTATCTAAAGCAGTGGCTCTTTGTATATTTTAACATGCACTCTCATTTGATATATAAAATACAATTTATTCTAGCATATTTTTTTTATCATGCTTTCTTAATCTTTTATTGTGCAATTGTGTAATTTGCAACTCAGCTAGTATTCCTAAAATTCTCACACAAAGTTGTGTCACACTTTCGGTTAACTAAATAGTTCAAAGAAAAACTGTTTCAACTTAAACAATTTTGGTTGGGTTTCGTGACATCTATGTGGCACATAGAGTTCAATTTTTCCCTTTGCCACTTTGAAATGTGACTCATTATATGCGTAGAGTTTCGATAGAAAGGGTCTTGACCAAAAAATTCTTTCGACCGAAATCCTTTCTACCGAAATTGTCTATGTGGCATCTTAGTTCGCAGCCAACTCAAACTTTTTCAGAATTTTTTATAAGAGCACATTTTTATAGAGCTGGGAATGGTGAATCTAAATATGTAATTTTTATAATATTTTGATTATTTTTAATACAATTTTTTTTAATAATATAATTGCATTGTTAAAGTTAAAAAAGGGATTGATTCGAAAGTAAAATAAAATAATAAAACATATTAAAATTTTTGAAAATATATATGATACACTAGGAAAAAAAATCTTTTTCAAAAGAATATAATTTTTTTTGTTTATAAATAATTAAAAAAGTAGACAATTGTTGATGTGAAATACTAACCCACTTATTAAGATGTCTAAGTTCAAAGCTCGACAGTAGGGAAATTCATCAACAGGGTAGTGGATACAGGCTTTTTGTCATATTTAGTAGAGATTTATGCAATTGGATGGTGCTGAGATGCGGGGAAATAATATGCTTAATTGGAGTCCATGTGTTACATTAATTTGATTTTGAGTTGGAAATTTACTGGCTCAAATAATAATCCATGTTTATTAGAATTCCTGGATTCAAGTTGGGCTGTAGACGGTAGAGAAATTTTCCAACAGGGAATAAGTGCTTTTATTGTTCTGAATCTCTGATTGCATTTAGTAGAAACTTTAGAATTACATGCCCCTTGATATAGAGATGTCAAGAAACCATATGCTTCTTTGCATAAAAATTTATTCAAACTAAAATAGAAAAAATAATAAAGCAAGGGCATTACACACTCCTGTCAATCTCTACTAAGTAGTTCAACTTTTGAAACAAGTCTGAGATAATTGACCCCTATCTATAATGTTCCAATTCTGCATGCACGAGTTTAAATTTCCCTTGTAGAGCAATTCTACAGTAAAGAACAAGCTGAAGGATATCCTTATGATGATTTACTTTCTCATGTACCTAAACAGGGACCTGTAGACCAATCTATCTAATTCAAATTTGAAAGTTCCTCCTACAGGGGTCTTCCCACTCTCATCTTCGTTCCATGCAAATCCAAAAACAACATCTTCAGAGGTTTTGGCAACAGCAAGTGCAGGAGATGAGACAAATTGCAGGTAATCTTAGTTTTTCTTTGCTGTTCACAATTCTAACTATTTCAGCACATTGAATTTCCTTACTCTGTATGATAATTATCCTTGGAGTTTCTTCCCTTACAACATTTGAAAATGGATGCAAAAACATTGGAAGTAGTGTCTGCAGTTAGACCTCAGTTCTGAGTCTGTGTGCTTGTGTTTAACACAGTTGGATTACTCATAGAAGTTCATTGAGGTTTTTGTTTCTTCCTTGGCAGAAATCAAGCAGCATCAACTTCCTCTTGCAAGGATCAAGAAAATAATGAAATCTGATGAAGAAGTGAAGGTAGGATGATGAGATGCCTCCCTTATTAAGCCTTGTTGATGATTGAAACTTCATGTTAGGATTTGTCTCAATAACATAGAATTGATGGTCAGATGATAAGCGCAGAAGCTCCAGTCTTATTTTCAAAGGCCTGTGAGCTTTTCATTCTAGAGCTCACTTTGCGTTCATGGTTGCATACTGAGGAGAACAAGAGGCGTACATTGCAGAGAAATGACATTGCAGGAGCTGTGAGCAGGGGTGATATACTTGATTTTCTTGTCGACATTGTTCGTAGAGATGATATAAAGGCATGTTTTTGGGTCCTCAAATTTTGGTCATTTTTAGACATTAATGCAATTTCATATCATTTTATTTTCATAGAAATCAGTATTTTTCTAGTTTGATCAAAGAGTCCAAAGCATTTTTATAATATTTTTTTGAAATCTGTAACTTATTTTCAGTTCTAAATTCTATTAGGATAGAGACTCAGGGTACTTCAGATAAAACCCCAGTTTGGTCTTTGGGCGCAGATTTACAATTTGCAAGAAAATGATCTATTTTATGATCTATTTTCTCAAGCCCTTCTTTATTCTTTCAATCATGGCTGATAGAATGCTTTCCAAGTAACTACGTGAAATTAAACACAAAAGTTGTGCATAGTGGTATTAATTGTATTCATCTGTTTAAACAGCTTTGGATCACAGATTTGAGATTTCAACAGCTGAACATAATGGTATACGTCTGGATTTATTTTTCATAGCATTCCTGGGACAGGGATAACAGGAGACATGTAGGATGGCAGTCTGAGAGGCCAGTTTTGGGGAGGGTAGTATAAAAAAACCCAAAATTTTAAGGGTCAATCAATTTTTTACAAGTTCAGCCGTACATGACATCAAGATTCAAGTATAAATATTCAGATAATGCATCGATTCAAGATTCAATGTTCAATATTTGTTCATCAAGGATAACAGAAACACAAAATTAAAATTTCTTGCTTCCATTATTACAGAAAACCCAAGACTACAAAATGACAAAATGTCTAGCAATAGACATAGCAGTAAAATTATAAATATAAAAATATACAGCTCTTACCAGATGCAAATGCAAAATACAAATTGATTGAGGTAATTGTGAGTCGTAAATAGATGGTGGGTTGATTATAAGGAGAGTTCAGGGTTTGATAAGGGGCATGGGGAGCTTGTGGGTCCCCCATGCTCTTTGATTTCATTTTGTTTTTTTAAACATTTTTATAAAGAAAAGAAAGAGACAGTCAAACATCCTGGGGTAAGACCATCTAACGACTTAAACCTCCGGGATAAGGGGTGGGTACGCATGATTTTGTAGAGGGGTAAGGGTGGGAAAGAGGGGGTAGATGCAACCCATGTAATCCTCGGTTAGATACAATTTTGTACTGATTTTTTATTCTAACAGTTTGGGTCTCGAAGGGTCAGGGCGGGAAAGACGGGGGCAGATGCAACCCCATGTAATCTTGGGTTAGATACAACTTTGTACTGATTTTTTATTCTAACATTTTGAGTCTCTTTTCGAGACCCATCTTCATGAAAAAAATATAAATAGATTGGAAAAAATATAAATAGATTGGAAAATATGATACAGTAAGATTATTAGGATAGGATACTGCATGATGGCATACCATGAAAAGGTTGTGTTCAGTTCGAATGAGAAAAATGATTTTATTACAACACCCTGCATACCACTCAAATGATGCCCCAGAGAACTAGTGATTTTCATATCCAGTTACTGGCAAAGATTTTGGGGTCATTGCTCTGTTTTAGTTTCTAGTACTCTTAAAATTGCATTTTGTCTAACTTTCAATGTTTTTATCTATTTTTTTAGAACAACTTTGCTTAACAAGAGACTTGTGTTGTAGTTCATGGTCACTCTGTTTTCAGATCCTCCCAATCCTAAAGATGGATGCTGTTACATAGAGGAGAGAAAGAAAAAAAAAAATCATCTGCTCAGTGCATCTTCACTGCAAGCGTGTCAGACACCTACTTTGAGGGATTGCTCTAAGAAAATAGGGTGCAAATTCTATTAAACCTATTCTTTCATGATCCATTGGAGCCATTCAGGGGTACACTTCATCTTGCATTATGGAACAATGGGATCTTCACCAACAGGCCTACTTAGGTGTACAGTCCATCTTACCTTAAAATGTAAACATGGGATCTTCACCATTTGGTCCATTCACGCCCACACACATTGACATTTTTCTCCTTCCATTCTACCACTTATTGGTATTGGTCCATACATCTAGCCTATGCCCATACCTGTAAAACAAATCCTCGGTGTCAGACAACCAAATAATAATTAGGAAGACAATAACTCATACAATACTTATAATACTTTACTGCAAAGAGAAATTCCTCAAATTGTACTACACTCATAAAACAAATCCTCTTTCTTAATGTTTTCTTTTGTTGTTGGCTAAACCACAGTTGGTTCCATTGCAGGATGAGCAATATGGGGGACACTGGACTGACCTTCCTCATGTTGAATCCATGCCATACGGAGGAATGCCCTTTCATTTCATGAACTCTCAGCCTTATCATCACAGCCTTCACACTGTATGGAGTGACTGTACTAATTGCTTTCAGCTGAGATTTGTACATGGATAAATGAGAATATTTGGTAGTTTTGTATGACATGAAATCTGCTAAATTCTGAAAACCTATCTTGATTTTCTGTTTTCCTTTTTCCCAATTGTTTAAGGACACCATGGCCTACACCCAAGCCCTGTCTCAGCAGCTTATCTCTCAAGAGCCTTCAATGCCAGAGCAGCAACTGATGTATCAACCTCCACAGGTAATAAAAGGACTTATTTTTCTTTTTTTATTCATATCAAAGAATATATGTACAGCTATGGAATTATATAATTGTTCAAGAATATTGGTGCATATTATTACAACTATTTTTTATAACACAGTGACTTTTGCAGCATTGATCGGATTGGCTCCTCATTCCTTCTGAAAAATGCAGTTGACAGAAATAGTTCCGTTAGTTAATAAAAGCAGCCTCTAAATATATTGGTTGCCCTCCAAAATGTCAAGTGGAATTTTTATTTTTATTTTTAAAAAAGAAAAGAGTAGTGTATACATCGAGTTTATGGAATTTAACAAAATTCAAAATTAAAGTCAAAATGTTTTTTTTCCAACGTTATGGAATTGAATCGAGCTGACTGTAAAATACCAAATTACATCAGATGACTGTAATACTGAGCAACTGTTCTTAACACAGTATTAATATTAATCTTTGGAAGTTTGCATTGAGAAAATTCAATGAAATATAGGTGCTAATTTTTTACGTATTATTAGAATTGTATGATATTAACAATCTAAATTATATAGAGAAGAAAGGCTAATGAATTGTAGGATTCAATTTAATTATTTAGTGTATTTAATTAATGTTAAAATAATCTATTTTTAGGATTTTTTAAAAAGAATATCTAGAATTAGATATTATAATTTATTGTTTTAATTGCTCTATGTTTTAGTAAATTTTTTTTTTTTAATATTATTATAATTTCATAGTCATTTATATTGTATGGGAAAATAGGAAAAAGTTTGATGAATTTTAAGTTTTAATTTGTTTATTTGGTGTATTTAATAAAATTTAAATAAATTTTCAACTTTTTTGTATTTTTATAAAATGTAGAATTAGATATCATAATGTATTGTTATAATTATTGCATTTTTAATAATTTTTTTTTTTTTAAATATTATTATATTTTTTTGTTTGTGGATGAATTGATGGCTTAAATATTACTTTATATGAAGTTTTCTATTGCATCATATCTACCAAAAAGAAGCAAGTGAAAACGGTGACATGCCCCAAAGCCTATGTTAGATCATATGTTAAGCAACATTGTTGGTGGATCAAAAGTCTTAGCAAACATGGGTAGGTGAAACACCCTCTAGAAAAGGACTTAAAATCATCTTAAGATTTCAATTATCATTATGCAAGGTGTTAATTATTGTTAAGAGTTGGGCTCACATTCACAAGGTTGATGAGGATCCTACTCAAAGGCTCACAAGTTCAATCTTATTGAGAGAAAAAACACTTAAAAATTGATATCTATCAATGTATCAGTTAGTTTTGCAAACATTCCATTGCATTCAAACCTTTGGCATGCCCACCTATAAGCACTTATTAGTTGTGCAAAACCAAATTTAATCATTGCTCATCCAAAGACAACTCATTAAGACATATTAGTAGTTCACAATTGAGCTATAAAAGAAAAATTAAAAAAATTATTCCTTGTAGATACTTAGATCTAATGAAAAATCAAAAGTGAGGAAAGAGGACAAGGAGAAAGAGTATGCTCACTTGTTTGGAAATACAAAAATCAACAAGTATCTCTCTCATTTTAAAACCATTAATAATAGTTAATTAACCAAACATATGCCATAGTGTAACTATTATTAATGCAATCATTTGAGGAAACTATGTAAAATATGAGCCAACATCTTCTTTCCATGAATCTGCACTAAGCAAAAGATAAGATACTCTTAAGCATATGAACAAACTAGGGAATTAAATTGAAACTTATACTCAAACTTCACTATTTTCTAGGAACATAGCTATTGAAAGGAAATTGCAAGAAAAATATATCAATTGTAGATAACCCTCATGAGAGAAACAAATGTAAAACAAGTATTTAGAATCCACAATGTAAAAGAACAAAGCATACCATAAGATAACACTAGATGTACCTTGGAAAAACCTTTTCAAGGAAAACATCTAGCCTACAAACGCACGGTCCACACAACTCAATGTATTATCTCAATAATAAGATTACAATACACTTCCAAAGTCTCAATACAAGGTCTCTTAAGCATTAAGAAATTCATTTGCACTCGTCCATGTGGACATGTAGCCACACATCCAAATCCATACTTCCTGTAAGTACTTATGTAACCTCCAAGAGATGCTCAATCTGGAACCTCTAACCAACAAGCCAAATGTTCCACATGCCAACGTCAACAACTAATCATGTGCTTACTTTTATAGAACAAGATTACACAAAACCAATGAGTGGTATTATATAAATTGTATTCCACAAAACCACGATCTCTCTAAACAATGACCCCAAAATTAAATGTTTTGTCCTAAGTGACTAATAATATAAATATCTTCCTAATGTGACACCCACATTAATTATTTATCCTAATGTCTAATACAACATACAAGTGTCCCCTCTAAGGATAACTCTTTCTTGGTGGTTGTGGCTCCCCAGGTTCCTCCTCCAACTATTCCTTTTGTAGAACCATTGCCCCGATTTGTTGTTGTTGTGCCAACTGATTCTGCCCATCCCTCGCTGAACACTACTATTGATCCCCTGAATGTTTCTGACTCCTCTTCTATATTGCCAGCTTTGCTACGTGAAGGCTCTTTGTCTAGTGAATGAACCATTCATCTCACCTCGCTCAGTTGACCTTGGTTTTGAGCCTTCCTGGTCTATTGTGCAGAAAAAAATGGACTCCCCAAACCGCGACCTCGGGTTTTGGGAGTCACTTCTATCCCCCCAAACTCTGGGGTTGTCTAGTCCCAATGCTCCTTTTGACACGTTGTCTATCGATTGTTCGTGTTATGGTACATGTCTATGTGTGGTGTGTTTGGCCCATTCTATTGAACCTTGTGGTTCCTATTTGTAAGCTCTTTCTAATTTATGCCCTGCTTTGAACTAGCTCTTTTTTGGCCTCGAGGGCCTTCCATGTAAAGGGTACAACACCCTATAAATGTTGCTTACCTTATCGAAAACATACAAGTGTCCCCAATGATGCCTATCCCATTTGGTATCCACATATCTAGATGCACAATATATAAATTTTAATTTTATATTATTATTAGATGCAAGGAATACAACACACCTTTCCCAACATTCTCCCATTTGTTGTATACATTGCATAAAGGGGTCAAAAGAAAACTCAATCATTAAGGAAACAATCTATATAGCCAACATGTACCATCTAAACATCCATTTGCTCTATCAAGATACCTACAACAATAACCAATCTAACCACCATCTCAATAAAAAATGCTATCATTCTCCATCATTTCAATGCATGAAAGAAAAATCCAATCCAAAGGTGATTACAATCTAATTGTCACATAAAAACGTCACTAAACCTACCTCAATCTAATTTAGCTAATAGGCTATATATATTGTGAATGTTTTGAACCCAAACCTGTCTCATGCCTGTCTCATGCCGTTAATAGGTTACCGTGAAACCATTTACTGTTAGTTGTTTACTTTTGCTACGCAATGTACACGTCATGAAATTAGTTATAATTGGATATCGGAAGGCAATTTACATGCATTAAAGAATAACAGGCATCCGCACAGCCTACACGGGAACCGCTCCCGAGGAAACCCTCCACCCCATCCGTTGCTGTGCTTACCGCAGTCCTTTGACATTTTGGATGTCGCTTGTTCTGTTACAGACCAAATCTGACTGAATGCACGAAGAAAAAATACATATTATCTGTGGCCCTGATAGAATTCTTATAGTCGGGAAGCGGAACAATTTCCGCAATTTTCCCTACTTTTTTATCTGAGAAATTTCTCTCGCGAGTTTGCCTGCCATAAGCATTTTCGAGTAATGTTCCATGGCTTCGTCACCATAGCCATTCAGAGCGTACCCTGCGATAATAGCAGAGCAGGAAACCATATCTGGATCAACTATTTTATCAAATGCTTTGCCCGCATCCTCTACACTCCCACATTTAGCTAACATATCAACAAGGGCGCTCGCCACAAAAACATCCGACCCAAATCCAACTTTAAAAATGCAAGCAAGAAGTTGTTCACCAAATTCCAGAGATCCCAAACTAGCACATGACTTGAGAACACACGAAAAAGAAAATTGGTTCGGCTCCAGCCCCACTCTCAAAAATTCACAAAACAGTCTCAATCCTTCATCCTCATAACCCTGCTGGCAATATCCTCCTATCAAAGCAGTCCAAGAAACCAAATTTCGTTCAGGTATTTTGTCAAACACTTGGCGTGCATCTTCAACAAAACCATTTTTAGCATACAAGTTAAGGAGAGTATTCTACACTATCATAGCCATGCCATTATCTCCAGATTTTGTCATATGAGCATGCACCATTTTGCCCTTATCTAAGGATTTTGTGCTAGTACATCTCTGCAGGAGACCAGCCTATGTGTATGAATGGATTGGATTGCAAAGCTTTTTCATACCAAAAAAATATTCCCATAGCTCATTCGCATTCTCGTGTTTCTCTTTTAGCTTTTTAGTGCCAGGATAACTTTTGTCTACATCTAAGCTCATAATATTAACGAAAGATCGCCAGCTGTTTTCTTTCAAAATACTGCATGCCGATAGCCAACGTGGAGCATATTGTTGAATGAAACATGGGATCTGTGCACCTATGTTGTGTCTCCTCCCTGTGGGTAATGTTTGTTACTTCATAATATGAGATCTTTTTAAACAGTAATTTTTTTCTCTCTTCAAGATTTATTTGATTAGTTTCCCCCAAACGTCGTCAGATGCTCTCACTTGAATTTTTCAAAAAATAAGTCAAAGTTAGCTGCCAAATATTTATATGAATAGCTATTCAAACAACGAAATAAGACTTTTTGCTTTAGGGTTCATCCATTCTTAATAGTCAGCCAAGTTATAGCTTTTCATTTTACTCGTTAACATAGGATTTATTTTTTACTCTGTGGAAAAAGGGTATTTATTTTATGAAACAGTATATTTTTAAATTTTTAAGTATTTATGAAAATTTGCTACTATAATAATATGAAACTTTTTTTTTTGTCTTTTGGTTTCTTTTCCTATAGACAAAGCTTTGAGTATGTATATCAAAAGATATAAAAAAAAAAGTATACCTAGTGTCTATAGCATACATATAATTTTCTATCGGCATAATTATTGAACCCTTTTTAGGTGCAAGTGCTAGTATCTAAACAAAAACACCAAATACTTAATGGTTACAAATAGGCTTGAGTAGTTGTCAATAACTCGTCAATAACTAGAATAACAACCTAGCTCACATCCAACTAATCATACTTGAAAAACAAGCTATACTAATCATCACAAGTAGACCTTCTACCATTAACATATCAAACCTAATCCACAATCACAATTCCTTGTATATACACTATCCAACACAAATTACTTTTAGGTAGCGAACATATAAATATACAACAAAAACCTAAAGACATTAAAAAATACAGTATAGCGAGAAGATCTAAGTACAAAAATATATACATCTTGTAAGTCCCATTACATGGGTAATGTCATGTCTAAAATCAATTATAACATCCAAAATTCCACCAATAACACTCACATAAATTACATGGTTAAATCTTCTATCATTTAGTGTCAAATAGCACATACTAATGTACAAACTTTCAAACTCAACCATTGCAAAATAAATCTCTGCACTATATCCTTAGCCCTCCCAAGTTATCCAAACAATAAAAGGTAAATTAAATATCCTCCATTCTATTACTAAAAAATAAGTTCAATAACAATAAATGACCACAAACATAGTGATCACAACAACTCTATGCAAACCTCAACTCCAATGTCATGTGAACACAAACCTCTAGGAATAAGCACTAGAACATCAAGAGAAAACTTGTTTTAATAAAATTGTGTCCTACTAACACCAATGTACTAAAGATATGATAAGTAAGATATCCTTCCTAAAACCCAAAATAGAAAATCCACTTCAAGATTAAACCATTCAACCCCAAGGTCAAATATGCCAATATATCAATAAACTAGCTAGGATGTAAGCCTCTCAAATTGAAGGAAGATCAAATAAAGCATGAATTCCATTAACAAGGGAATATGCCCAAATTCAATAACCATCTCGTGTCCTTTTCAAAACACATTAATCTCAAATAAAAGATACAAATCAAAATCCCAACATAAAGAGATAACAGAATATAAGTATACTTGACTACTCCTCAAACAAGTCCTCAAAATTGACATCCATAACTCAAGACTCAAGCACGCATGAGAAGACAAGACACAAAGAAAGAATGTATCTAAAAATCAAGTGGGAAACACCTATTAGATAATTCAACACCAAAAGGACCAAGAGTGTCGAATGATATTTATCCTTTTGAGGTGTACTAAGCCACAATGATTCTCTCCATGAAATTGATCTCCTCATCAGGTTCATGTTAAACTCACATCTAGCTCTAGATGTAGGCTCCTTAGTCTTCATATTGAAATCTAATTAAAGAGTCATCATTTCGACACATGATTCCTATAAGCAAGAGATATATAGCCTTATCCAAAAATGATATAGGTGTGTAATTGATCATCTCATGTAATAAAAATTAACTATAACACCATAATAACCAAAATATCATAAAGTAAAATGATCACAACAATCATCTAACAAATTACCACAAATCATTGACAAATATCCCACTATATGACTAGTATAAAATCCAAGAGCTCTCCATGATATTTTGATTTACATATCCTCACAAGAATATGAAATGTCTCTAATGAATATATTTTCATCTAATAGCACCTATATCATGACAAAACTCTTCTTGGTAATCAAAGAGTTGACCATGGTGTAGTAAAATACATCCATTATGTTGGGTCCTAAATTGTTGTTCACACTTCTAGAAGGATAAATGCACTTCAAAGACATAGGTAAATTGTTCATAAAAATCTAGAAAGACTAGCTCATCAAAAAATACTAAGTGATAATAGGCCAATTGGTGAGAGTGGATATGCTTCCCCTTAGATTGGGCTCAATTGAACCTAAGACAATACTCCTTGAGATAATATTTAATAAGATTTAATCACAGCTAATTATAGATAAAATTAAACATATATAATATATCTAATGCAAGCTTTGTCCCAAAAAATTTCAATAGATTGAGGACTAACCTACTACATACATAGCCTATATTAAGTTGATGAAGATATGCAGGACATGGTTCTCTAAGATGAAATGTTTTTATGATTCACTTTAGATGTTTCCTTGGGTATAATATTAAATCATAAAGTACATATAAACTAACTTCATACTCCTAATCTACTAGTTAAAGATATTTTCTCTTTTAAGGTACATTGAGGATAAACCACTTAAAGAATTGATAACTTATATTAGGTTACAAAGTTGTAATTACTAGGATACACAATGCATATAAATGATAAAAGAGGTATGATATCAAAACTAAACATGTATGCTTAATCATCCTTCTCTAAAATCCAAAAAATATACATGAAATAATAAAAAAGACTCATTACAAATAATAATCTACAATGCATTATTAGTGTTATAAAACTTTTCAAATTCTTATTATATTCACACTTGCAAATGTGTAAAGAGAAAACCCTAAGCTAAGAACTTGTCACTCTTTACTACTTGGAAGTTTCTTCAAGATCTACAAATGGCCCTAAGGAGATATTCAATTAAAAAAAATTGTGGTCACATTAGCTACGACTTCATAATTTATAAAATAAGTTAATTTGATGGAAACTAGACATGCAATAATTGTAACCCTAGAATCCCTTTGGTGTTATAGTTGGATGGAAATGAGAAATGAACAAGCATTTGAATTTCAAATGAACTAACATGTATATCACTTGGTTTGATCACTAAGTCCTTGTAGGAATTTGATTTAAAACCATATCTCATTAATTTGGTATGTGAAATATATTGAAATCACTTGAAATTTGTTGAAATGATAGCTTGGAGATGGCATATCGACAATATACAATGTTAGAAACTTAAACCATATCATTCATAGTGGCATGGTGTTCTTCATCATAAAACATTGATTTTGAACTTAAGTTCATGCTCTTGGGATGAAAAATTATTTATGGGTGGAAAGACCAATCTAGTAGTTGTAATCTCCAATCAAACTAGTGCATTAATGGTATCTAGGGAGCCATATATAAGTAGTTGGGGTGAATAGAGGAGATTGTGAAATTTCAATGTAGTTTAGGATCTTTGGAAAGAGATTCAAGGTTTTGGTGCATAACTAGACCTTAGAAGAGGACATTGGAATGAAGGTCTAAATACACTTTAAAACTTCACAATAATGGTTGAAGGAGTGGATGAAATGCATAGGATAAGATGTGAGAAAAATGTATGAGATTCGACATCAACATGAGATGTATGAATAAAAGGAAGAAAATCTAAAAGTTAAATTGAAGTTTGCATAAGAAGAAACAAGAAACAAAAGGTTTTAGAGAACTTTATGGGAAATTCATGTGGAAGTGGATCGGGAAAGTGGACATTTGGGATAGAGGATTGGATGTCTAGATGTACACATGGATTTTACAAGGAAGGATGTGGGAAAATTTATGAAATAAGATACGTTAGGAATAGGGTGGCATACACCTTACAAAAGAAAGAATCAATTTAATTATGTATTTAACAAATATATATCTACAATGCATCTTTAAGAGGTGTGTATAGCTAAATTAAATTTTTATTTGGGTCCACTTGTGAATTTATATGTGAAATCAAGATTAGATATTTTCTGTGTGGGTTGCACATGGGAAAATTATGTACTATTGGGTAACTTATTACCAAAAATTAAATGTGGGTCATGGTTTTGTGTACACATAATTCTGAGGCACATGGTTTTACCTTATTAATTGGTTATGTTGTGTGAGATTGATTCTATAAAATCAAGCACATGTTTAGTGGTTGAAGTTGGTTGATTGGTCGTTTGGTTATTAGGCTTGGTTGTCACTGTATTGAGCTCTATTTTGAAGATTGCATATGTGAAGTATGGAATTGGATGTGTGGTTACATGCTTGTACACATGGATGATACATTAGAGGAGCTTGATATTTCAAAATTATTCATGGAGACTCTATAAGTGTATTGTAATATTTTCATCATTGAATAATGCATTGAGTGTAGATTCTTTTGGAGGTTCAGTTTTCCCAAGGTATATAGTGTTATCTTATGGTATTTATTTTATATTTGTATTATGGTTACTCTATAAGCTTATAGTATGCATGTTTTCTCTCATTGGTTTATGTAGGAAATGGTTTGATCATCTTGTATTATTTTCTTGATAGATAGAGAAGAGGATGAAATCAAATTTCCAATAGAAAGAGGAAATTCTAGAATAGGAAGTGGAAGAGAAAGTGGAGAAAATTAGTGAAAGAGGACAAGGAAGCATAAGGACAAACAAATGTTTGGATCTCTTTCAATATCTCACAAAGAGTGGTGAAAGAAGGAAAAGGTAAGGAATGAAGGGAAATAGAAGATGTTAAGGAAGCCATGAACCTTGCAAAAATCTTATGTGAGAATAGACACAAGAACTAGATATTAGAACTAGCAAGAAAATTTTAGGTATCCATAAATTTTGTAACACTATGAAAATGCTAGAAAATAAAACAAAAACACCCCATACTTAGAATTTTTGATATTTTTGCAACTTTCAACATATGACAAACACATCGAGGACAAACAAGACCAATATTTAGGTGAATTTGATGAAATGAAGACCCATACAAATATTTATCATACTAGTTATATGTGATATGGAAAATGAGGCCTAAATGCACAAAGAAGATGGAATTCAAGAAAATTATGAAAATGTTAGATTGAGTATTGGTATTGGCTCTAATTGGGGATGCCTACCTCTTGGAGGTACAATGAGAATTAACATATTTTGTAGCAAACAATGAAAAGGGCACAAAAAGGGGACTAGGATACACAAGGGTCAAGGCTACACAAAGGCACAACACACACAACACAAGACATATATAAGGTAAGACATCACTACTTACACGAAATAATGCTTAAGATGCTATCCAGCAAGTAAAATATTCATTAATTCTCCTACTAAATCTTTGACATGGTACACATTATGACCATAGTCATCTATAATTTATATGGCTCAAGCAATAAGAATCAAATGTCCCATGTTTTCCTTTATCCTTTGATCTAACATTCCACATGAGGACCATAACTCCAACTTGGAAGTCTCTTTCCAATGCTTTATTTTTAAATTGGTATTTATTTCGTTTCTTGTGTGAGAATATTTTCTCATGTTCAATCCTCATATTTTCATCCAACTTTATGAGTTCCATTATTCTCTAATAGATTGATTCATTTTCTTCTTCAACATCTCATAATAGCTAATATTTAGGTTGCTCCAAAATAATTAGCATCTTAGCATCTATTATGTAGAGTTGTTCAAAGGGGCTCTTACAAAAATTCTCTTATATGTCACCTATCCACCCACAATGCATATTTCAACTTTTCATCCCATCTTTTCTTGTTTACATCTAAAGTGGCCCATCTAATGATACTTTGGGTCTTTTATTATTAGACTCGACTTCTCCATTCCCTTGGGGATGAAAGGGGATGAGTGAATCAAATAAATCCCATACTTAACATAGACTCAAAATATCATGACATCTAAAACACATGATGTTATTTATAGTGAGTCTTGTAGGCACACCAAACTTAGTTATTATGTTATAAAATAAGAATTCAACTACCACCATAGATGTAGCATTATGAGTTGGAATTACTTCAACCCATTCAATTAAGTATTTAGTGGCTACAAGAATCAATTTATATCCATTGCTTGACCTTTCATGAATTTCCTCTATGAAATCAATTTCTCATTATTAGGAAGGAGCTTCTACTATCACAAATGTCAAAGGAAGGGAACTTGTAAATATTAACTTACATGAGTACCTTTGGAAAAAATCTTATTTTATTACCCTTCTAGTCACATCCTTGAATAAGATAGGACACCAATATTTTATTTTGAGGATCTTGTGTGTAATTGTCTTGAACTTTAAATATCTTCTACAAATGCCTTGACAACATTCATCCATCACCTTACTATATTTTTCTTAACTTAATCTTTTGATGAGAAACCTAATATAATCTCTCCACATAAGTTCATCTACCAACACATATCTTTGGGATTGTAACTTAAGAGTAAATTTATAGTTATCACTCATCTTTGTGAGACATATCATTTCTTTGAGGTAAAATATTATATATTCACACCATGGATCATCCTTCAACTAATAACAATTACATGCATTTAATCAAAATTTATCTTATTGACCCTAACTACTTCTAAATTTGTGTTAGCAACAAGGAGATGGTATGTGTGCACCTAGGAAATCTGGAGATGTCGTGATGATTCTAGAAATGCAAACAGACTACCAAAATATGTTGTGGAGGACTAAGATTCCCAACATGGCGTATTAGTCTCGCTACTATTTTTTTGGGGAAAATGCGGAGTCTTCGAATCTCGAAACTGGATCTCTAAAATTAAGCCTAGGAGGACTAAGACGCCCAAGATTGTGTATTATGTACATTCTAAATTTTTGCAAACTCTGAAAAGGATCCTAAGTTCCAAGGTCTGCACAAACTTCCTTTCCAATCTTAGGTTCTAAAACTTCTAAATGAGGCCTGTAAGTGAGTTTCCGTGAAGATGACAACTTTACAATGCAACTTTGCAACTTTTGCAAATTTTCACTCCAAGTGATCTCTAAGTACACAACCTAGATCTGCAATCACAAATGAACTTTAGATTTTTGGGTAGGGCTTATAGGCTACTCTTGCACTCTTAGGATGTTTCACCTAAAAGGAGAGAGATAAACCCCACTCAAAAGTCTACCTAGGTTCACTCAAATTATGCAATGTATGATGTTATTTAGACTAAATGGAATGATATAAGTGCAATTGGATGATCTATTTGACTGATTATGAATACAAAACCTAAGAATTATGCAATGTTTGAAAACATAATGTGATATGCAAACATGAACTAAGTATGAACAAATGCAAAACATAAAAGAAGAAGGTTGATTCAGAGTGAACCTAGGTAGAGAAAGGAGAATCTGGAATATTCTAAATGCTGATTGAGATCACTGAAAAATCACTAATGGGACTCATTCACCACTGATAGTGAATCAATCCTTCTTCTGATGAAAACTGTCAGAAATAGGTTTTTGAATGTCAGGATCTGGAATTTGAAAAAATATGGAATTCCAGCCTTTAGGTGGGACTCATTCACCACTGATGGTGAATCAATCCTCTCCCAAAATTCTAAGAAATCAAGGGACAATTTTGCAACACCAGATCTGAGGTTGTCTGGTTGTCAGGTTGGTGAAGTTAATTCTGTAGAAAATAGATAAAATGTCCTCTCCAAGCTTGAAATAAGGTTGATTTGACTTGAAGCACCTTATTAAATTGTTGACCACTCTTAAACACCTAAATGCCTGTTAAATCTACATACACAAGCCTGCAAACACATGTAAGAGGGGAAAAATGGTTGAGGGTTAGAGAATAGGGGTTTGCCTTGGTCAAACCCCACTTTGGTAATCAAACCCTTAATGAAATAATGAAATGTAAGAGAATGATAAACAAATAACATGCAAATGCTATCAACTTACCAAACCCTTGTTGAAGAAAATTTGATGTTATGTCAATGGCTGCTCCAAAATGCTTGAATGATGCTTGATTAGATTATGCAAAGTGCTTGAATGCTTGAATGAGTGAGTGAATTAGTGAACTTGATGAATGCTTGAATGAATGGGGGTTAAAATGGATGTAAAAACACTTATTTATACATTCTTGTGCCTTAGTAACCCGGTGATACCTCATCACAGATCGACATCAAGCGATTTTGAATAAAAACCCAAAAGGAACTTTGAAAAAAATTGAATTTGGAGCCAAGAGGGACTCATTTGCCACCCATGGAAAATGGGTTCCCACCTTGGACTTGAAAGTGGGTGCCAGGAATTAAGTCACATTTAATTTTTTTTTCTAGTTTACATTCAAAAATACACTTAATTAAGCCTTATAAGGGCATAAAGGGGTAAAATAAAGCATAAGAAAGGTGTAAATAGTGAAATTATGCCTAGAAAAGCATGATATCTTGTTACAAGAATTTACAACACTTCAAAATAGGACTTGATAAGTGATGAAAAGGTAGTTTTTAGGTGAATTGTAATGAATATAGTCTAGAAAAGTTTAGAAATATTTTACAACACTTCACAACACCTTCACAAGATGCCATAATTTGAATTTGAAGGACCTAATGTGAATGTTCAAGCCACATTACAACATTAAATCAAAGAAAACTAGACCAAGCATCATGAAGAAAGGCCTAAAAGACCATGAAAATGCCAAGGGGCCATTTTTCTACCATGCATTTAGCCCCCACTTTAGTGAGAGGATGAACCTGATTCAAACTCACACTAACATAGCCATGTATATCGAGAGAGAGGTCTTAATGCACTTACATTAACAAAATGGAATGACAACGATCAAGAGGGATGATCAAGCCCTTAGGATGAAGATCCCATGGAAAACTAAACATAAGAACAAAGGAACACACATGTGAATGGGAAATTGAATTGAACTTCAATCATCTGTCCAACTAGTTGTGGATTAGATCTAGGCTGTTTGTGAGAAAAAGAGAATGCATACTCACTTTGGGGTGACATAACTCATGGTAGTCCACTGGGTGAGAAGACCCAAAAAGGTAAGATACATACGCTAGTTGGTATGCACTCACAAACACATAAGTGGCTATGGGTAAAGTCGTGTCATTGAATGGACTTCCTGCTCAACCATATCAAAGTTATACCTCCTAATAACTTTAACAAGGTGCCACAAAGGAAAATTTTAGTTCATGCTTCATGAGACAAGCAAAGCTTTGTATGCTTAAAACCCACGAACAAAGAGCAAGGTACCACATGCATGCATGTTGTGTTATGCAAGGTGGAAAAAATGTAAAATATTTTCAAAGGAGTCTTGTTAAGTTCATGCAAGGTCTGTCACTTAGGAAACATTGTGTCTAGTGTCTCCAAGAGAGGACCAATCAAAGAATAAAATATTCACAACTTAGGGGATGCAGTGCATCGCATTGGGCCACTAAGAGGAATGTAATATGCTAAGATAGATCACACTTATGAAGGACATCACACCCAATGTCATCGTATGAAGTGACGAACGCATCGTATGAAGTGACAAGGCTACATTAAGAACCAAGAATGCAAATGAATTATGGTAATGTATGCCCCCCACTTGAAAGGAATTGCTACACACCATTATGTGATAAATTACTTTAAAGTAGCGAAGGAAGGAAAATGCAAAAAGGAAAAAAAAAAGACATGAGAGCCAACTCAGAAAGCCCTATGCCAAGCTATATGTTTCCGAGTAAGGCTGGTTCATGTAAACGAAAAAGAAAAAAAAGTAAAAAGGAGTTGCCCCCTAGAAAAGAACACACCAAACACATAAGGGATCTATGGATTTGGGGTTAGTATGTTCATTGCTGAAATGTTTTTATTAAAGAGATTGGAACTGTCATGATTCCTCAAAGTACATAGAACTGGAAGAATGACACAAAGAGAGTGAAAATAAATGAAAAATAAAATTCCGTTTTGGGTCAACATGGAAGAGACATTACAGTCTCAATGCTTTGCATCACAAGCAAAAAGAAAACAAAAGGTGAAAGAAAAGGAAAAGCTTTTGGGTCAACATGAAGGAGACATTTTGGTCTCAATCCCTTGTGTCATCCCCAAAAGGAAAACATAAGAAAAAGACAAAATAAAAAGGAAAAGGGACCATTTGGATCAACATGGAAGAGACATAGGGCGTCTCTACGCTTTGTGTCATCCCCAAAAGGAAAACACAAAACAAAAGAAAAAAAGAAAGGACCTTTTGGGTCAACATGGAAGAGACATAGGGCATCTCAACGCTTTGCATCATCCCCAAAAGGAAAAAAAAGAGAGAAAAAGATAATGCACGACATATAGAAGAATAGAGCTACAAATAGAAGAAGTGTACAAAGAGAGGGAACATCAAACACACGATATGAGGGAACACGAGACACACATACAATAAAAGAAAAAGGAAAAAGGAATATAAAAGGCTAGTAAGGTGAATGCAAGTCAACCATTAACTAAGTTATTGGTTTCTCATTCTTAAGTAGTTAAGTGGAAAAGGAATAACATAGTTAAGAGACAAAGACAAGTGCATTACAAGGACAAGGCTAACAACTTCTTTCCCCCACAAAGTATAAGGCAAGAATGAGCCGAGGTGGGTGATGTGAAAGGATCAGGTAATAGTGAGAATAGAAAATTCTACAACTATGGCATGAGAAAGGGATTTAGTTTTTATGGGATAATAGGAAAACAATCGGTATCAATGAAGTGATACTTATCCAGTATGTCCTTCAATGTCTGACATTCTTCGGTTCAATGTCCAAGAACATGATGATATTTGCAAAATGGTATGTTAGAATATTTAGGATGAATGCCCAACCTATTCATAGGTGTTAAAAGTATAAGACCTTTGTTTAAAATTAGTTGAAATCTTCTTTCACATTCAAGTGGAGGATGAGTAGGAAACTTGAGCTTTTTCAATTTGTAAGGTCGTTTTCATTTGCTAGATTCTCCTCTTTCATGAATGGAAGGAGGAAGAGGAACCATGGGTATCCTAGCATCCTTGTCATTGGAATCAGGTAATGGTTGTTCACGTGGAAGGAGAATGTTTAAGTCAGGAGGAGAATCAAAGATCACTGTACCATCATCTCGAAGTCTCCTATATTCAAAATGAGGTCTATCAGGATGAGGAGGATCTTGATATCCTAATCCTGTGGTGTTTTCTTTTGTTGGTTTTTGTTAAAAAAGTGGGTGGATGTCATGTTCAAGTGTTGTGTCATAGCCTTGTTTACTTAAGATAGTAAAGCCTTTACCATATGTTTCTTCAAGGTTTATGGGAGTGTTTGAACTTTGTGATCATAAAATGTGTGAGGATGTGTTGGTTGAGAGGAACTAGGTCCACTTGATGGAGGAACTTTAGCTCCTTCATTGATTTTGGGACGTAAATATGCAAAATGATTAGGAGGTGCAACAGTAAGAATATCTTGTGGCTTCATGGATGGGTAATTTAGGTTGCATTAGCTTCAAGGTTATCAAGACATTCGTTTAAGAACTTGTCCATGCTATCATCATCTTCTCCAATGATGTGTACATCATGAGGAGGACAATCATGAGGAGTTGAAGGAGCATGAGGAAGCTCAAGGTCATTAGGGTCACAACCAAAGGAACAATTGGACATGTCTACCAAGGATTTTAATGAATTCCAAAACTTATTAAAAGAAAATGCCATGATGCAAGTAAACTAAGATGTAAGAAATAGCTGAAAATATAGATTCTAGAAATTAAAATTGAAAGCAACTATAGAAAACTGTAATGCAGGAAATACCCAAAAAATGCTTAAAAATGTTGTGCAGAATGTGCAGGTGGACTGATTTGCCTAGGGTGGCGAATGAGTCTGGTTATGAGATTTTTTATGTTTTTCAAAAAAATTAAAGTGATTCTAAGGCTTTTTAGATGCTAATTAAGGATGCAAATGTAGATTTTTAGTTTTTTCAATGATATGCAATGCAAAAATGAAATCTAAATGAGTCTTTCACTAATGCAATTTGAGAAACCCTAGGATGCAAAAACAAGACATACCCTAATTGAATGTTGATGAAAATGAAGTCTAGGATGCAAGATGCAATTGAAATTAGAAATGAAAAGTGCTCAATATAAAGGTTCACCAAAATGAACAGTAGATATTTGGGTAGGGCTTATAGGCTACTCTTGCACTCTTAGGATGTTTCACCTAAAAGGACATAGATAAACCCCACTCAATAGTCTAGCTAGGTTCACTCAAATTATGCGATGTATGATGTTATTTAGACTAAATGGAATGATCTAAGTGCAATTGGATGATCTATTTGACTGATTATGAATACAAAACCTAAGATTTTTGCAATATTTGAAAACACAATGTGATATGGAAACATGAACTAAGTATGAACACTTAAATTATTATTTTTAACTAAATCTTCACATTTAGGCACCTATAGCGGCTAAACTGTGAGGAATTTGAATATGGTGCAAACTAGAGTCTCATCAAATTTTGTCTGTAGATTCTAAAAATATTTTTTCCAAAATTTTTGGAATCAAATTGCACTTCTTTTTCCATCTCCCATGAAAATTGATTTTTTGAGAAAACAACATTTTAAAAGTGGCCTTTATCGTATAACACATAAATTTTTTTCCATGAAGGATAAAATTCTAATTCTTTTAAATTTAGATTTGTAACTCTGATATCTAGTGCTTCCACTTGGTTAGATAGTTTTTTATTGAATATTTTTTTCTTAATCAACTTTCAAAGTCAAACAAATTACAATTCAAACATAGCGCGACCGTATAACGCTAAATTTTTGTGTATATGTCAAAATTTAATTTAATTTTTTTTGTTGGATCAAGGACTTCAATATCTGGTGCACTCATATTTTTCATTTTGTTTTTGATAATATTCTATTTTTCTACATGTGAAGAACAAAGAAATTCATTTTCGATGAAAAACCTATGTTTAATAAAACTTAAAAAACAAATACATAACAAAACCAAAACATATTAAAATTATATTCATTGGATAGCTTGTTCTGAGGAATACCATAATCATTTGAAATAAATTTTAAATGAATTCATTTGATCCCCCAAAAGCTAAATCAAAAGTGATTTTTTATCAGCATTTTGATAGGTGTAAAGGAGACGCATTTATAGGTATGGTTTAAAACTAGTGAGGTTCTATCCAAGGGGTTTGATCTAAGGTGATTTGATCAAACCCTCTTCAATTGGAATCCTTAAAATGGAACTTTTTAAGGATTAAATCATTATATTTTCTAAAAATATGTGATTTCAGCTAAAATTTGTTCCTCTCAGGAATTGTAAACCACTATTATGATAGCACTAAAAATAGAAAAGAAGAAGGTTGATTCAGAGTACAGCTGGGTAGAGAATGGAGAATCTGGAATATTCTCAATGTTGACTGAGATCACTAAAAATCACTAGTTGTACTCATTCGCCACTGATGGCGAATCAGTCCTGCTTCTAATGAAAACTGTTAGAAATAGGTTTCTGAGTGTCAGGATCTAGAATCTGACAAAATTTGGATTTCTAACCTTTAGGTCGGACTCATTTGCCACTTATGGTGAAGTATTCCTCTCCCAAAATTATGAGAAATTAGGGGACAATTCTGCAACACTAGATCTGAGGTTGTCTACTTGTTGGGTTGATGAAGTTAATTATGTAGAAAATAGACAAAATGTCTTCTCCAAGCTTGAAATAAGGCTAATTTGACTTGAAGCACCTTGTTGACTTGTTGACAACTCTTCAACACCTAAATGCTTGTTAAATATGCATACACAAGTCTGCAAACACATACAAGAGGGGGAAAATGGTTGAGGGTTAGAGAATAGGGGTTTGCCTTGGTCAAACCCCACTTTGGTAATCAAACCCTTAATGAAATAATGAAATGTAAGAGAATGATTAAAAAAAACATGCAAATGCTATCAACTTACCAAACCCTTGTTGAAGAAAATATGAAGTTATGTCAATGGCTGCTCCAAAATGCTTGAATGATGCTTGATTAGATGATGCAAAGTGCTTGAATGCTTGAATGAGTGAGTGAATTAGTGAACTTGATGAATGATTGAATGAATGGGGGTTAAAATGGATGTAAAAACATTTATTTATACATTATTGTGCCTTAGTAACTTAGTGATACCTCATCACAGGTTGACATCAAGTGATTTTGTATAAAAACCTAAAAGGAAATTTGAAAAAAAATGAATATGGAGCCAAGAGGGACTCATTTTCCACCCATGGCGAATGGGTCCCACCTTGGAATTGAAAGTGGGTGTCGAGAATTAAGTCACATTTAATTTTGTTTGTCAGGTTTACATTCAAAAATACACTTAATTAAGCCTTATAAGGGCATAAAGAGGTCAAATAAAGCATAAGAAAGGTGTAAATAGTGAAATTATGCCTAGAAAAGTGTGAAATCTTGTTACAAGACTTTACAACACTTCAAAATAGGACTTCATAAGTGATGAAAGGTGATTTTAGTTGAATTTTAATGAAGAGTATAGAAAAGTGTAGAAATGGTTTACAACACTTCACAACACCTTCACAATACGACATAATTTGTATTTTCAAGACCTAATGTGAATGTTCAAGCGACATTACAACATTAAATCAAAACAAAATAGACCAAGCATCATGAAGAGAGGCCTAAAAGACCATGAAAATGCTAAGGGGCCATTTTTCTACAGTGTAATGTAAAGGGCAAAAAACATGTTATTTGTTAGTGAATGAGGATTTTCCTTGGTCAAATCCCTTGTTAGTAATTAAACCTTGAAATGAAGTGAAGGAATGATGAATGAACAACATGCAATGTTACAACTCACCAAACCTTTGTGAAATCTATAAAACTTGTGTGTAATGGCATTAATGGATATGGATCTTGAATGCTTGAAAGATAATGTTTGAATTAGTTGCTTGGATAAAAACCCTACATTGCAAATGTTAGTACAAAAACACACATGATGTAAGAAAACACTTTGATATGATGCTTGAATCTGAAAATGGCTCCAAATGATTGATGATTTGCTCTTGAATGCTCTTGTGAACTTAATTATGCTGTGATAAAAGATCTCACAAAAGACTTGGGTTGAAATGAATCAAGGAACCTTGTATTTATACTTATCTATGCTTAATATCCCAAAATTATTTCACTCCAAGCCGATATATGAATTCTTTAAATAAATGAGGCTAAATCCTACCAAAATTTGAAATTAAACCTTGAAAATGACTCAAGGAGGACTAAGACGCCCTAGGTGGCGTCTTAGTCCCAAGTCCTAAGAACTTGGGGCACAAACACCAAAAAGGGGCCCAATCCAGAGATGCCAAAATTAAGGTCCCAACTGCCTTGGGGGACTAAGACACCCTAGGTGGCGTCTTAGTCCCAAGTCCTAAGAGTTTGGGGCACAAACAGCAAAAAGGGGCCCAATCTAGAGATGCCAAAATTAGGGTCCTGAGAGCCTTGGGGGACTAAGACGCCCTAGGTGTTCACAACCCAAAAATTAGGGACACACCAATGGAGTCATTAAATTAACATGTATGCATTGGAGAATGTCAGGATTAACTAGAAAAAAAATGTTATTCATAGGGCTTGTGGACACAAAATAGGACCAATTAAGCCATAAAGAAGCATAAATAAAGCAAGGCGGGCTGAAACAAGTGTGAAAATGGAAGGGTATGCATTTTACTACACTACAACTCCAAACATGATACCCAAAATTCTTTAGGCCAAACTTGAAGCCTTGAATATAAGAGTTACACAATGACTCCATTTGAAACCAATTATCACTTGAAACCATAAATATTAGTAATTACAATTTTCTCACCACCAAAATAAGATTAACATTAGAACAATGTTGCGTCTTTAAACAAATTCATTATTTTGGTTTGGTTACAATTTTTTTTTGAGATTCTTGGTCTTATGTTCAATTTGTTGGAACACATTTACCATTGCACCAAAAAATTGACCTGTTAATTGATACAAATGCTAGAGATAAATGGATCCATGTGAGGTAGTTAGTCCATGTCCCAAATTTAAAGGGAGATGCTATCAATTAGTCTGGCAATCCCCCCTCAACATCACTCAAGGGAATTCCAGCCCCTGACCATGGATTTGATACCTTTTGTTGGAACATGTTTGTCATTGCATCAAAAGATTGACTTGTTAATGCCCGATACAAATGTAGAGATAAACGGATCCATGGGATGTAGTTAGTCCATGTCCCAAATATGAAGGGAGACATTGGTGATTAGTCCTTGACATAATTCAATATTTTTTTAAATGTCACATCAAATGATCTTTAAGTGTTAGACTATCAAGGTGTCATATTTAATTTAATATACATTTTAAATGTCACATCAAATAAGCTTAAGCAATAAATCATGGTTTTATTATGGAGACTTGTGTTCACATCTCCATGATAAATGTTTAAATATACAAATATTGAATATTGAATTAGGTAAATAACCATGTAAACCATACAAATTTTAATGTTGAATAAGCTAAGTTGATTTTTTGAATTTGTTTAAATGTATATCTAGTTCACTTAAATGTAGAAATATTGAATACAAAATCAAGTAAATCACCATAGCCAATTTTATTAAATGAATAAATGTTGAATAATGAACTAAATAAATTACAATATTCAATAGTATACACCATCCAATAATGCCAACAAAAAATATGATACATACTTAAAATATATATAAATGTTAAGTATATCCAATTTCATTGATGGGGCATCTAACACAAAAGAATACCAACATGGAAAATTTTTGGGTTATCTTTATGAATATTTAAGGTCGTCAAAGGATCTATTGTTCCCTTAGCCATTATCAATGGTTTTGTGAAACAAAAAGGTGGATTGATTTTAGGGTATAAAAAATAGCTTATGGATGCAAACATGCTTGTCATGCTTTCATAGTGATATGAAATTTAATCAAAATAAAGTTTGAACTTAACAATTTGGAAATTATAAAGTATAATTTCATGGGTGGAAATTTATCCTATTTGTACTATAAATATTTGTAGAAGAAATATGGTAATTTTCTTCTCACTTTCATTAATATTTTAGTGGTAAGTGACATTAATATTGAAAGGTTATCTAGAATGAAAGGTTATCCAATGAAATTTCCTTCTACAAGGGTTTTGAGAAATGCTTTGAAGGATTAAGGATTGGTAGTTTAGAGAACAATTTCTCTTGTATCACATTAGTTATTAAATTTACGAGACATATGTCATATTTATTTGTTGGTTTATTATTGTGGACTACTATAAATATTATCATTACTAAATTGAGATGTGGTCTTGAATAACATCTTTTAAATTTTAACAATGAAAAAATGTTTTAGATGGAAAACTCTATGAATTTGTTATCTTTTATCCAAAAACACGTACAATTATATATATATCCAAGATCAATATTATAAATATAATGTATTTATTTCTAGATATTATCTTATATAATAACATTATTAAATAAAATAATATCTTATTTCATTATCTTATTTGCACTCTTCATTATATTATTTAATGTATATTTTACTATTGCACCTCCTTTCGGTGCAAGTGCTAGTTTTATAATCAATAATTGAATATAAATATTAATAATAATATAGTAATTACATTATTAATATATTATATATGTTATTACTTGGATTGAATCTAATCCTATCATGTTTGGAAATTTATGTAATTTTAATGAATGCCATTGTATAATCACAATGGGCACAAAAAAATAATTTAAAAAGTTTAGCAATCCAAAAATATTGTCATCGATAAAAAGTTATAGTCTTAATACTTTACTCACATTTAAGAATGTAGACACTAAGGCTTACAATTTGTCAATGCTACAATGATCACATGAGGGATATAGCCTTTTCTTTTAATCATCAAATGGGTGGTAGGACCCATGCCACACTTAATTTAACCTTTTCCGCGTGCCTCTACACACAAGTATTTTGAAACTTGGTGACTGTAGTATAGAAAAATGTACTCCTTTACATTTTCACACTTTGTTTGGGTCCTCTTAATTAAATTAGACTTAACTATTTTGTAATAAGCCCTATTTTACATTTAAAAGCCTAATAAATTACATTTTATGAAGGGAAAACCCAAAAATAATTAATGCCAACACATAACACTTTACCTTGAGCAATATGTGTTCCAGGAATAGGTTCCTGGGGCCCATTCACCCATTGGCGAATGGGTCCTCCCTAGGCCTTTGAACCTAAATTTAAATTATGTTTTTCTTGTTATTTTAATGTCCTTAAATTCAAATTTTCATGTCAGCTTGTAATGTTTAACTTTGGGAAATTAAGGATACATACTTATAAATACAAGGTTACTTCATCAAGCGATCTAGAGATTTAAGTAAGCAAAAAGTATAACAAAGTTTATGATCAAGGCCATTTAAGAGCAAATTTATTAGTGATTTATTAAAGTAATCAAGATCTCAAGCATCATGTCAAAGTCTTCTTGCATCATGCATATTTTTGGAGCTAACATTGTGATGAAGGTTTCAAAGATCAAGTCAAGCATTCAAGCATCGAGATCAACATCCATTGAATCTATTTCATGCAAGATCAAAATCAAGATTTCAGACTTCCTAAGGTTTATTCAAGGGTTTGGTGAGTTGCAACATAGCATTGTTCATTCATCATTCCTTTCATGTTTCATTATTTCAATTCAAGGTTTAATTACCAAAATGGGGTTTGACCAAGGAAAACCCCCATTCACCAAAACAAAACAAAATTCCCTCTTTTATTTTTGTTGCAGATCTTAGGTTGAAGAAGGATTGAAGATCTTTTGAAGAACAAGATTGGAAAAGTTTTCAAAGTTGCAAAAGTTGTCAAAATTATCATCAATTCATGGAAACTCACCTACAAATTTGATTTCTGACTTTCTAACACTGAAACTTGGATCAAACAAAAGCTACAAATTAACATCAGAGGCTTCTGAAAGTTGGTTGAAAACCCTAAACAAAGACCCATTCCCCCATGGGTCAATGAGTCATAGACAACCTCCCGAAACTACCTTTTGGTTACTGATACACAGTGTTCTACCCTTCCCAAATTTGCAATTTTTTTTTTTGTTTCTATTAGTATTGAGCTTTAAATTGTTGTTTCAAGTTTGAATGAGCATAATTGAGTAGATTTTCTATTTTTAATTTTTCTCCCAAAAGTGTTGTTCAGAGTAAAACCCCCATCCTCAAGTATAAATAAATCAATAGATTCCCTCATTGAGTTGACTCACCTAAGGGTTATAAATCAATTCTTTGTGTGGATCTCATTTCCTAATGAAATAAAGGAGAATGGGTCCATATATATCATTTTGGTGAACCCCCCTCTTATAACTTATTTTTTGTTGTTTCATTAACTACATCTCTTCCCCACTAAGTTTGAGTATCATTAATTCAATTTTATATTGAATCTCAAATTGATTGTTAACCATGTCACTTAGATAGCTGATTCACATCAATCATATTGCATTACAATCAAATGATTTTATCAAAACAATTTTAGACAACATGATAACATCTTTAAAGGTAAAGATGAAATTTAAAAAAATAGGTATGTCTTTTCCTTTATGTACATAAGAGACTCACATTTACTAATTCTCTGGAACTTGTTGTATTGGCTAGTAATTTTCTTTGAAATTGTGAAAGAATTTGTGTTGCAATTTAATATATTTTTCCTTCTAATGTTATATCATTAGAAAATTTGGGTAGTTATTGTTATATACAATTTGACAAAATGTTTCAAAGAAATGCAATATCATGGAATGTCATGATTGCAGGATATGTTCAATATTGGTTTGTAATAAGGGCTTAGAAACTTATAACAAATATATGGGCATCCATCAAAACATAATTGAAATGGATTTTCGTAAGATGTATTAGTTGCAAGTGCCACTTGAAATCACCATAGTCTTCACAAGAACTTATGCACAAAATTTAATAAAGAAGTAATTTTGATTGCAATTGTATTACCAAAGGTAAGTACTAATAACATAACTATGCAAATTTCATAATTACAAATATATAATTAAAAAGTAAATGTGAATCAACAAGGCTAAGAAATATAATATCCTTGAATATTTTACTTCTCATTATCTATATAAGCTCATCACATAATCACTACAAATATATGGCAACGTCTACCCAACCATCAGGGTTCACATTTGATTGTATTTATTAATTAATTGAAAATAAAATACACATTGTATTTTGATTTTCAATAAATTAATAAATACGGTCAAATGTGTAGTCTGATGGCTATCTGATGGTTGCATAGACAATTTAAAAATATATTAGTATGATCACTTTTGACTTTAAATAACCTTAACATCTCTTGGATATTGCGTGTCAACTATACATCAAATTGAACTTAGATAAATGAATTCTTTAAAAAACCATGATCTAGGCCTATAAGCAAAGTGCATAAAAATAGCATTGGTAGTGATTATATAAATAATGAATACCATAATCACCAATAGATAAGAAGAATTTCCAAGATGAGTTGTTAGTTAAGAAGGTAAATGTAAATGGAATAATCATGATGTAGAGGGAATAATGAGTACTTTGAACGAGTGATCAGCCAAGTCAATTGGCTCGCTGACTTGACTTGATTCATATAGTTTGAACGTATGTAGCACGGTCCGCGTTTTTCTCCTGCACACGCGGCAACCAACTAGCCACAACATTTTCAATTCACTTATTCTTCTTCCTTCTCTAATTATGCTGCCCATCCCTCAAAAATCCTCCTAACCATGGGAGAGGCGTCGAGAACACCCGAGTTTAAAAGACTATTTTTAGCCTGATCCCCTTCACAAAAATATTCGGAATTGAAAAGTTTCAGGCTTATGGCAAGCGAATATTTAAGAAAAACAAATTAAAATTATATTAAAAAAATTAAATTAAATAACTTTTTAAATATAAATAGAATATTTTTAAATAACTGTAAAGTATAATAAAACATGTTTTTAAGTAATAAAATTATTATAAAATAAAATCAATAAAATAATTTTAAAATAACTTGTTAATATATAGTTTTTTAAACAAAAATAAAGTACATAATGTAAACAAGATAATTTTTAAATAGTTATAAGTAAAACAAAATCTCTTCAACAAATATAATTCAAGATATAACTTTCAATAAATAAAATAGCTTTTAAGTAAATTTTTAAATAGTTTTTGAAATAGAAATAAAGTAAACATTGTAAATAAAATCATTCTTAGATATTTTTAAACTAAAATAAAAAAATTCTTTTGATAAATAAAATAACTCAATATGGGTCTCTTGATTAGGGATTTGGCTATCAAATTCAAAATCAATTAATTAAATTATGAAGGCTCTTTAAGAACAAATCATTTCCTCATCAACATTTAATTAATTTATTCTATTGAACAAACTCAGTTTCAAGTGTTAGTCACACTTATGTCTAACAATTGTAATATTCATCAACCTAGTAAAATCATGATACATTAGATTTACAAGAATTTGTTGATCTTGCATTAATACCATGACTTATCTATTGATAAAACAACAAATATTATTATTACAATACTATATAAGCAACATTTTAACAAAATTAATTTCTTTGAAATTGCTTCAAAAGACTCAAATATTATTTCCTATTATTATTTTACTGTACACATTATTTCCTAGAGCTTACATTTTTCAAATATTCTTTCATTGAGCATTTGGGGGACCACAACTTGTACTATTCACTAAATACTTCGCACTAGAGTTTTTTGACATCTTGATTATCTACAATGATATATTTAAAACTTGTTAAACCATTTTTTATGTTGGTCATATATTTTGTTTGTTTAATATTTTTAGAATTTTTGTATATCAATGTTCTAATAGTTTTTGTTGACATGTTCACATCATTACACTCCACCTCTTGTTGGCACTTGTTGCCCTTATAATTTATTTTTGTCTACATAATAATTCTTAAATAAATAATAAATAATAAAATAGCTTTCAATAAATAAAATAATGAACAATGTAAATAAAATAATTCTTAAATAGTTCTAAACTAAAACAAAATAACCCATTCATAAATAAAATAACTCAATATTGATCTCTTGACTTGATATTTGACTATCAAATTCATAATTAACTAATTAAATTACAAAGGCTCTTTACTAGCATATCATTTGCTTATCAATATTTAATAACTATCACATGCACCTAAGGAGGTTAATATGTTAGAGAGTATGTGTGCATGGATGTGCTACAAATTCTATTTGCATGTTCTGGATTAAACAATTAATAATAAGTCCTAAATAATGGAATGGAATAAACTTAGACAAATCTATATTTTTTCCTTAAAGAAATTAAGTATTATCTGATTATGAAATATTTGGATACAGATTTAAAACATAAAGCAATGCAAATGAAAAGAGAAAGTTACCATCAAATTGATAAAAACACTCCAAATTGAAAAAAAATGTTCCCATCCAATTGTCAAATCAATATTTATCTGGATTTTATGTGATAAGTGAGATTTTGGAGGATTTTACCCAATATTTTGGAAGCTTTTACCATTAAAAGGCAGCTAGTTTACAATTAAACAGTTACTGAAACTTGTTTTTTGATGACTCAATAGTGGTTTGCAGCTGTGAGACTTGTTTCAGGCTCAAATCTCACACTATATGTAGTCTATTGACTAAATATTTATTCTATAAAACAAACTCAACTCCAAATGTTAATCACAGTCCAAACTTGAGATCTGATGAACACTAACAACTGTAATATTCATCAATCTCATAAAATCATGATATATTAGACTTGAAATTTGTTGATTTCAAATTGTTATTTAATCTACATCTAAATTACTGTCATAATTTTATTGATTAGACAACTAAAAATATATTGCCAATTCTAATTGACTCAAATTTTCCAGTCCATATTATATTTACAAAAATGCTTCTGAATAAAAAAAAAACTAGCCAGCACTACATTAACAGATACTGTCCACTACCTGACACTTGATTTAAACGTTCTAACACCATTAATCTTCGGAATTGCGTCAGAAGGCTCAAATAACTGGGCACAAGTTTACCTAGAGCTTTATTCTTTCATCGAGCACTGGGAGGACTGCAACCTGCACTGTTAACTGAATACTTGGCGGTGGAGAGTTGTTTGACATCTGGATTATCTACAACAATATCAACAAGCGGAATTGGAGATTGTCTTTCCAATATCTGTAACACCTGTTTCATGTCAGGCCTGCACTCTGGTTGAGGATGAGAACACACAACTCCCAAATTAAGCACCCTCTCCATCTCTTCACCATTATATTCTCCCCCAAGCTTTGTATCCACCGCATCCATTAACCTCTCCTCTGCATACAGCTGCCTCACCCACTCCACCAACACTAGTTTCTCTGCTTCAGCAAATTCATCTAAAGGCTGTCTTCCACAAGCAACCTCCAGCAACACTATACCGAAGCTGAATACATCTGTGCCTACGTTGGCTTTTCCTGTGCGCGTGATCTCCGGTGCCATGTAACCCAAGGTTCCTACTACAGAACTCGTTTTAGGTACCTGAGTTTGGTCATGCAAACGGGCAAGCCCAAAATCTCCCAACTTTGCATTAAATTGTGAGTCAAGCAAGATATTTTGAGACTTTAAGTCTCTGTGCACAACTACCCACTCCCATTCCTGGTGAAGATACAACAAACCAGCAGCCACTCCCTTGAGAATGCTATACCTCTGCGACCATCCAAGAACTTTCTCTGGGTCGCCAAATATAAATCGATCCAGGCTCCCATTTGGCATGTAATCATAAACAACAAAGAGCTGATTCTTGTTCCGACACCATCCCTGAAGCCGAACAAGATTCCTGTGTTGCAGACGCCCCAGGCTCGAAATTTCGGCAACAAAATCCCTCCTTTCTTGGTGGAGATCTGTGGTCAAACATTTTATAGCAACTTCTACCCCTGTGCTGGGGAGAACTCCCCTGTAAACCTTCCCAAAACCTCCTCTACCTATCAAGCTTTCATCAGTGAAGCCATGTGTGGCGGTTCTCAGCTCTTTGTAGGGAATTCTGTGGGGCCAGAACTCCATCTCCCATTCTTCCACAACCTCTCTCTGCTTGCTCTGTTTCAACCAATACCATACAACCAGACTACCCAAAATGACTAAAATAAGTAAACCTACAGAAACCCCAACTTCAATTCTTACGGATGCCTTCGTTGAGCTCTTGCGTACGAAGGAAGGAAGATGGGATAGATCTAGAATTGGTGCCGTGCCGTCCGAATTGAAGCTCCAAGCCAGAATGTAATGGCCTTCAACGGTATCACGTCCTGTAGCTGCAGAAAATCCCACATACATTTCTTCCTTGAAGATGTCAGCAAGGTCAATGTTTTGCATAGAAATCAGCGGATTCAGAGGCCTTGACATTCCGGCTAAGGCGATGGTAACATTGAGACTGTGTTTATGGCCATCGTAATCAATCCATGCTTGAATGTTCTGCCCGCTTGCCATTTTCAATTCCTCAAAGTGTTCACCATTCTGATAACCTGCGGTTTTAGACACTCTGGAATTGATGGTGTTGAGATTGACTCCGATGTGGTTGCCATCGATGTCATTATTCCACTTGTTGCGGTATGTATCGAATTCGACTGCAAATAAATGGTTTTCTTCCCTTCCATCAATGGACTTATTTAACAGACCAAGATAGCCATCTTTGACTGCGTTCTCAGCGGATCTGTTAGGAGATATCAGGAAAGTTAGTCCTTGTCCGGGGATTAAATTAGTAGCGGGCACTATGGAGAAAACAAATGTGGTACTAAACGATGAAATAGAATTATTAGTCTTCAAATGCACAGGATCCTCGAACAGAGCACGCCCCTGCGCATTTATCGACTGATCGGTTAGCCTCAGCACATTCGACTTGATTGAAGCGTCCTGCAGCAAAATTAAACCGCTTTCGTTGAATTCGTCTAAGAGAAAGGTAGTCGGGAGCTGGGCATTGGAGCCAAAACAAAGGAAGATAAGAAAGGCAAATACTAAAAGCGCCATGGCAGTCGGTATTGCAAGAGCCTTTTGCACAGGCAACCGCATATTTCTTATTTGCAGACGAGAACAGAACAGACAGAACTTACAGAGATGTGTTCTAAACTCTAATCATACAAGCGAAGCTCACGAACTTCAGAGTAGAGACGAATCTATTTTAATTTTCTTTTTCTTTTCCGTGTGGATGCTCATTCAAGCCATTGAGTTCATTGTGAGAACCGGCCCGTCAACACGCAACTCAGTCCGCAGATTAAGAAAACGTGTTTCATACCGATCAGCTCATGAGATTCAGCAGTGGCTATGCAGCCATCATCTGCATCCATGGTGCATACATTGATACTAGTCACAAACGTGTTTGTCAGAAATTTATTTTTGTCGCAATCTTAACTTTTTTCTGAAATTTACTGTTCGTCCGAAATTCACGTGTTAGTAAAAAGTTACAACTCCATTTAATATTTTCATTTAAGGGCAACTTGCCATATGACTGCTTACCTTATTTTGATTAGCATCCTAAAACTTATTTAGGAATTATTTGTGTAGTTGATTTTCACAAATAATATTTTTTCCTTTAATCAATTATCTTAAATTTGTATTTATAGAATTAATAATGATTTGTGTAAAAAATATGGATTTTTTTTTTTTAAAGCTAATATTAAATTACTTTTTTTGATTAGCATTCTAAAACTTATTTAGGAATTATTTGTGTAGCTGGTGGTTTCACAAATAATTTTTTTTTCTTTAATCAGTCATCTTAAATTTGTATTTATAGAATTGATAATGATTTGTGTAAAAAATATGGAAAAAAATTGAAAGCTATTATATATGTTATACTATATATTGTAATATTATATTATATTAATTATATAATAATATATTATATATAATTCTATATATTATAATAGTTAATAATATATATATATATATATATCTTGGTAAAAGTGGCTATGAAGGGCCAAACCCATACTATTAGTAGAATTTTCATCTAGACCACGTCATACGAGGTCACAAAGGGGGGCCTCATCCCCACAAATTCAATCCAAGAAAACCCATAAACAAACAAATTAGGTAAAAACAAACTACTATTATTACTCATAGCTAGCTCCCCAACAACAAATCTATAATTGAATCATGGATTTTTACATTTAGCCCCACAAGATCTGAGATGCATGTTGAAGATTACTTCATTCTTCTTTCTTTTCCTTTGTACTAATGTCCATTTACTTACATCTAGCACTTCATTCACTTCTTCTTTCAAATTCTTTGTGGATTGAACTCCCCCTTCAGAGGACACAATCTTTGAAACCTCTACTCGATTCTCCAATTCTTCAATCTTGCTTTGGTCCTTTATCCACATATGTTTTCCATTCAACATGCTGGTAATCAACTTCTCAACGAGGGGCTGTAACTACTTTTTCCACTGAGTCACTTGCCTATCATTTTTTTATTTGGCATTTTGAGCAACAATGTGACCAATATCGAAGCACCTACAACACTAAAAAGGAAACCCCTCGTAATCTAGCATTTAGTTCAACCACTCAACTGTAATTTTGAGGGAGATCTTAGCTAAAAGATCCTTTGAGATATCAATCTCCACCAGTATATGAGCATATGTTGTATACAAATAATTCGAGGAGCCCTTGTCAATGCTCAGGAACTTACCCAACCAATTTCCCGCAACTTCAAAATAGGAATCAAACCAACATTGGAGTGGAAAATTCAAAATTCTCACCCAGATTGGAGTAATTGTGAAAGATTCAATTATAGGGTTGAAGGATGGATACTAAGGATTTAGCATAAGCAAGTGATATTTGTAGCTCCATTGGTATTCACAAAGGATGGTGTTATGATCCAAGACACAGTTAGAGACCACCATAAAAAAACCCATGCACCGAGGTAAATTTGGAGATCACACACCAAAATGTGGCTCCATATTCTTGTAATCCATTTTTTGAACTCTAGGAGGCTCGACCAAAAGCCTCTGAACTTGTTGATTAGGCCTTTTTCTACAAAAAAACTTCTTTCTCTATGACTTCATGTGCGATCATGGTGGGAGTGGTGTTGGTGCACTTCAAAGGAGAAAATAGTGGATGGTCCCTACATCAACAATGCTTCCAAAGTAGTTGTCCACTAGAATCCCCGCAACACCCATACCCTTCCCATAGAGAGGCTTTAAACCAAATGTAAAAAAATTAAAACCATCTTTGGGATTTCTCTAGGGGAAGCACCTTGAAACAATGCCCAAACTCTGTGTAGGATGAACCTTAGCTTCAATAGAATAGTGTGAATGCAACATGATGAGAAATTAATAAATACTATATATTATTACAATATTGTAAGAGAGGGGGACCAACCACATTCAAGGCCCTAGGTCACAAAGAACCAAGAGTGGAAGGATACCCTAACTTATCTCAGCTTAAAGAATATTTAAAGATGAAGGACAAGAATGATGAGGACTCTAAGGTCCTTCAACCAATTTGCACACCCAAAACTCAGAATGGGGATAGGCGAGCTAGTTTTCAGGTTCAACATTATGCCTTAGGTAGCTCTCTACCCGAGGATAAAAGAATAGTTCCAAGATGATAGTGCGACACATTGGCGTCTCTTAGGTGCACTGGCATTTGTTTGACCAGAGGACTAAAAAGACAAGGTTGAACACTGGAAAATAGATTAATGACCTAGCTAATAGTTTTTAGGGAAAAAAATAACACTATGAAATAAGAAATGTATAGATGAATATGATAAAACAAGTAGATTAATGCTAGGGTGATAAGAATAATCTCATAGAAAAGATTGTTCGCCAACTAGCTCCAAGAAGCACATCCACCTACACAATAAAGAGGAAAATTGTTGGGGGGCTATATAGGGTTATGCCTCACTTAGACCCCTGTTTTGGTGTTTCCACCTCCACGAACAACCAAGTTTGCAAAAATGGATAAATATATGATAAAGAAGGAAATGAAGTAAAGAACAAAAAAGCACTAAAAAACAGTGTTATGCTACCCAACCAAATCATGGAGGAGAGAATTAGAAAGCTTACCACATCCACCAAGAGCTCACTAGTTAATGGAGGAGGAAATGAGAGAACTCAAGCCCCTACTGCAATGGTGTTTATTCCACAGTTGCTCTACGAAGTTAATAGAGTGTTGATGTTGCTGCTATGGAGTGTAAAACATTGCTAAAAGTGTTTGAGAATGCAAGAGGATGGCTTTGAGAGATGAACTGAATGCCTAATATTTTGAAGAAGATTGCTTGAAGGGATGAAATTGAAGAATGAATAGTGAATTTGAAGGAGAGAATGAAGAAAATGACCATATTTAGGTCGGTTGGTTGAAGGGGGCATTACAAATCAACCTCTAATGGGAAGTGTAATGCCTTTGCAGGCTCTAGGCATGGGAATCTACTAGGGATGTAAGTGTGCCACACGGATGTTTGTGCATTGCATAAATGTCCCCAATAGTTATTCGTCTACTGACACACAAAACAACTACCAAGTGGAACGAAGATAGTAGGCTTATGTGGAATTTAGCCTTCGAATTTGGTTTTCTAAAGTGAGGGAGGGTAAAAGGGGAATTTGGATAAGGGGTGAAAATTTTCTCCTATACATTTTCTCCCCACTTTAGTGAACACAAATACTGATGAGTTGTTCGGTAAAGTAGATCAGAGAAGTAGTAGAGTTAGAAATGTATACTTGAATCATCAAGGAAGCAAACCATGATCTGGAGAACTCGAGAGTGTAGGGCAAGCAAAGCACTTCATAGCCTCACAAAACTATGAAGCTGAAGAAAGAAAGCACCTTATAGGCCCGTAGACACATACAAGGAGGAAACCCCCAAGATCTCTCGCATGGAAGAAGCCAAGAAAGCGCCTTATAGACCCATAGATTTGCAAGGAAGGTGTCCTCCAAGATCTCTCACATGAAGGAAACTTGGAAAAGCATCTTATAGACTTGTAGACTTGCAAGGAGGAAACCCCCAAGATCTCTCACATGGAAGAATCCTAGAAAGCACCCTATAGACCCATAAACCTACAAGGAAGGTGTCCTCCAAGATCTCTCACATGAAGGAAACCCAATAAAGCACCCTACAGACCTGTAGACCTGTAGGGGAGCCACCCCCAAGATCTCTTGCATTGAGGAATCTCAAAGGAAGTGCCTTACAGGTCTGTGGACCTGTAGGGAGGTATCCCCCAAGATCTCTCACATGGAAGAAACCAAAGGAAGGAGAACTCCATAGAGTCAAAAAGTGGCTTCATAGGCACACTTATGAAGTGACATGTTTACCTACAGATAGAATATGTTGGAAAGTTTCCATATAGGTAAGTAAGTGGAAAATATCATAGACTACCAACAAGTTGGAAGACTTTCAAAGGAGTCCCTTGGGAACCTAACATAAAGCTGAGGTCCACTCAAGGGAGGCACTATTTAAAAGTGGATGTTTTCTTCCTCAAATTGATTCATCATCTAAGAATCACCTCATAAAGGAAGATAATTCCCCCACATGAGGGGAAGGTTATAGCCACTCCCACCTCGAGGGAAAATTTTCAAGTTCTTTGAAAAGGATTCCTAATTCTAAATGTTAAATTCAAAAAGGAATGTTTATAAGGATTTCCAAGAAAAGATTTGTTGGCAATGAATGCATTTTCTAAAAATCAAAATGTTGAATTAGCTTTGTCACACATGAGAGGGACAACTCAAGCAAAGAAGAGAGAGAGATAAAGGAAAAGCAAAGGAAAAAAGTAAACACAAACAAAGGGCACAAGGGTAGCCTTATATTTAGGGGTTAGAACTACTCAAGGGTAGCCTTATATTTAGGGGTTCATTTTATAGAATATTACTCTATACATACATATATATATATATATATATATATATATATATATATATATATATATATATGTATAGAGTAATATTCTATAAAATGAACTTTTATCAACCCCCTATTATATCAGACCATGTGAAGAATACACAAGAAGACAAAGTAAAAATAAAAAATTGGGTCAACATGGAAGGGAAGCCTAAATGCCCCCAATGCTTTGCATCGTCCCCTATTTATTGAGAATCAAGTCACAAACATGGAAGAATGATGATACAAATAGAAATCCAAGGTTTACGACACAAAAAACATGCTTGCATCCAAGCACTAACAAGGGTGAGGAGGGTCATCCAGGAACACATAGCATGATCACGGGGGGAACACATCACAACACACAAATACACATTTAATCTAAAGATAAAGAAGGGGCCTGCCCCTAACACTGATCAACCAAGAGGTCACCCACTTCCCACTCTAGATCATCGTAGGGGAAGGAGGATGAGCCTGTAGTGGTGGAATGTTAAGAGGAGGAGTGTCTAACCCTCTTGCAACAAGGGCTAAGGAAGAGGGCCCCACAAGGTCCTCTCTACCGAGCTCTTATGGATCTAAGGTCTGCAATTTTGTAAAATTTGTCAACAAGGCCAAAACCTCATCTAGAGAGTTAAATATGCACTTAATAGAAGTACCATGTTTCACCTAAATAGATGGAAAAGGTTGCACCTGAGATTCACCACTAGGCTCACCAAGTGATTCAGGAGTGGTGATGAACTCAGGAGAAGCCGGGACTGGTTCTTTCACTAGGATATAACAAGTCAATGTGGGACCACCTTTTAGAGAAGGTGGACTTCTCTTACATCCTACATTGCTCGAAGGAACACTCTCTACCTTCTGCTTCATCGGAGGAGGAGAAATCCCCATAGATGAGGCAAGAGGTGTGGAGGAAGAGGAGAGAACCGTAGTAGATACGACCAAAGTGTTTGTCATATCTATGGGTTTTGGGAACAACTAAACATCTGGGAGGGACATCACTGAAGGCGACTCCATTGAAGGAGTGATCGACACCTACACCTTTTTAGGGTTAGGCACACTCACACTCACAATGGAAGCTAGAAGTGAGGTAGGGTTGGTTTGAATGGAAGTAGAGGGAAGGAGAGAGAAGGACATAGCAAGAGGCTCTGATATAGGGGTGGTCATCTACTCTTCCTTCCTCTATAAGGAGGCATACTTGGCCATGAGATCCTTTTGTCGGCTCTTACGCTCACATGCAAGGTAGTTTTGATGACTCTTTGAAGGCTCTTGCTCAGCCATGGGAGTGCCCACTATAGTCAAATGTTCCAGCAAAGGACCAAACTCCTGAATGGGAGTAGGAGGATCAGGTTGAGAAACAATAGGGGGAGTCGACTCAAGTTCCTTGTTATCGAGCCTCTTCCCATTTACTACTTTGGGAGTAGAGGCGGTAGGATGCCATGAAGGTCGAGACAAAGAGGACTCTCCATGGGGACCTTTCTTTATATTATACCGAATGGGCCAATGCTCCATGGGAAAAATAGGAGGCTCAAATGTGGGACACTTAGGCTTTCACCAAGCGAGCACCATAGGATTATCTTGCAAAGATGGAATGGAATTTAATGGAACCTTAGTGAAGTGAGAGGAAGCACCAAGCTAAGCAATAGAAGAGGAAGAACGAAAATCTTGAGATTGCTCCTCTTTTTCCCTTCTACATGCCGTGAAAGCATCACTGTCAGCTTTTAGGCAAGCCCTATGTAAAACAACATAAGGAAACAAAGGGTATCTCACTCTTGGTGTCAAGCACCCTTTCTTATATTTATAATATGTTTGATACAAAAGGTCCTCCCTAGGTGAGAGAGGACCAACAGGTGTAGGCCAAGAGTAATCCAAAGAGTAGCTACCATGAGAAACTGGTGGTGTATAACTGGTGTCATGAATCACATGCGTGAAACCCCCATGGATAAACTTAAAAAAATTATGCACAACTAAGGGTATGACATCCATAGCTACCAACCAAGGGATACCCAACTTCACTCTAAAGAGTTCAGATCCAAGGATTATGTCAAACAAGAGCTTCATGGATTTAGGTCCAACCAAAACTGACAAGACACTACTACCCAAAAGGGGCATGGAAAGTCCATCATGCATGTGAATGGTGCTAATAGGTGCATCGTACCCATCTTTATGCAAAAATTTTATTAACATGATCTCCTTAGTTATAATATTCACTTGAGACATTAGATCAACGAGAACACTTGCTACAATGTTTTTGTTGATCTATGCAAGGATGTAGAGAGGAGATGGTTCCCTATTAAAACCCATCGACAGATCCTATGAGGTGAAGGTTAAACAAAGACCACTATCCATAGGTTGCATAGAGGGGATAGGTTGATGTAGGGAAATCTCCAATTTTCTTGCACATATTCACCTTCTTCCAAAGGTGTAGAAGGACTATGTGACCGCCTTTGAGCTCCCATCATGGAGGAGAAATGCCCGGTTGTGTTATCATAATGACAGTAGGACAAGGCATTGTATTTGGCCTAGGTTACAATAGGACATTGTTAGCCCTGACTAGAACTTCTTTCCCCTTCGCAAAAGGGTTTGAAATGCTCTTCATTGGTTCAAAGGCCTTGGAAGTTGACCTAGAACCACTAGACTTATTTTTTTAGTTTCTAACTGTGGTCCACTTTTCATCAAGATTGATAGTAGAAATATCCCCTTGACGAGGATTTTTAGTATCTCATGGCAAAGAAGGTGTACAAGGCATTGCCAAAGGGTAGTTCTTGATCTTGTGGTCTACAAATTTACACCTATAACATGTTGGGTAGGTTAAAATATGTGACCTTTTGGGTATGTCAAAGAGCTTCAATTTGAATTTAATGGAGTCTTTCAAGTCTTTGGAAAGGTCCATTTCAACACAGACCTATTTCTAGGGTCGGGCTTGAAAAAACCTATCAGGTTCAATGCAAATGACTCTCCCCAAAGATGACACAATATGATTCAAAAAGGGAACACATAAAAGAGGTAAACTAGGAAACTAAATCCACACCACCTAAACCAAAACTTGGTGTCATCCAAGATAGTGAAGTCATGGGTCCATGTTTGGAAAGCAACGAAGAAGACCTAACATACCAGGGACCATGGACTAGAATAGCCTGGACATGATTGACCTCCACAAAGAGGAACTAGAAAAAACCCTTGGTTAAATTTTGGACCATATCAAGGTGGACCCCATGAGGGACCCAAACCTTGTTGACCTATTCCTTAAGCAAAATTTTAGGGGGATTCCTCCCAACAAAATATCCAACAAGGGTATGTTGCTCAATCCATTGACAAGCATAATCAAAGTACGGTAAAGGCTAAGCCACATCAGCTAGGGAGTCAGAATACATACCTCGTGAAAGACTTTCAGAAAAAAATTTGGGGGTTGTTTGTTTAGAGGATGGGCCATTGAGTAGAGTCATCGAACTGCTAACACTAGCATGAACTACTAGGTTAGAGCTGGTTGAAGGCATATTAAAACACAAAAATCATAGAAAATATGGTCATACACACAATAAAAGAGAAATTTCCTCTCCAATAAGCACAATATGATGCAAGAGGGTCCAAGAGTGACCGTAGACACCACAAAACCCTAGCAGAGCTCATTCACCTTCCAAAATCAATCTCTAATAATATTATTTTCATTTCTATCCAATTTTAAATATATTTTGACCTTGCATTTATTTTATTATGTTTTCTAATATGTTGAATCCCTTCTCTTTAAGTTTTCTAAGATCTTGTAAGTGGTAATTTCAATATGTACGTAATAGACAATGAGTTGCAAAGGGAAAAAAATGATGATGAAATGTTAATATGAAGAAAAACAAAGAATAAAGTTTGAAACCAATTATTGTAGTGTACCCAAGACTATAGGTATAAAAATTCTCTTACTTTTAATAATAATTACAATAATACCTCACAATTATGAATGTAAGTATACACAAGAAAAAATTAAGTCAATTCTACCGATCAAAGATCTAAGTAGTACATAAAATAGTCTAAACATTGAATCGGTTATAATCAATGATACAATTAGGTTATGAACCTCATTTATAATTATATTAAGTATAATTAGGAAATTAGGCCAATTTTATACTTGTACTAGATGTAAATCAAAAGTACAATATACATATGATGTCTCTATCTTGAATATGTAAGCTACTCCCTTACAATGTCATCAAAACCTATAAATTACATAGTTTATTAAATTAGTATTAAATTTAACCATTCAAAATTGTTAGAAAATAATTTTATAATTCATTTACCATCTCTAGTTTGCATTGCACCAATTCTTGTTGGTATCTAGTTAAGATCAATAGAAAATGGTAGCATATGTTGTTCAACGTTTTGCTGGTCATCTGAAACTATAATGGCATGCACATTAAATAAATCAATATAGATAAAGAGGTAAGTGCAAAAAATACAATATGTAGTTAATCTAAATAATATTAAAATTATTAATTACCTGAAATGTCTTGTTGAAATGTCTAGGTGGAGATAACACTGAGATTTGATGGTTGACTTCCACAAGTTGAATCTAGTATCTATTTTATCAAGAATACAAAAGTGGTTAAAAGTAGGAACAAAGAAATATTCTATTTAATGAATGAACACTTTTAATAGTTAGAAAATTACCATCTAAAATTTGTATTTCATATGTTGTTGTTTGATTTAGGTCAATAGAGAAGAGCAATCAATGTTGTTAGGTATTCTCTTCATCACCTACAACTATATGTTGATCAATGTTTTGTTGATCGTCTGAAGCTGCAATGGCATGTGCATTAAATAAATCAACATAAATAAAGAGGTATGTGTAAAAATATAATATGTAGTTAATCTAAATAATATTAACATTCTCAATTACTTGAAATGGTTTGTTGAAATGTTTGGGCAGGGATAACAATGAGATTTGATGGTTGAATATGCTATTTATTTTATTAAGTATACAAAAGTGGTTAAAAGTAGGAACAAAAAATATTCTATTTAATGAATGAACACATCTAAAAGTTAGAAAATTACCATCTATAATTTGTATATATCATCTATTGTTATTTTCCTTAGGTCAATAGAGAAGGGAAATCGACATTTTCGAGTATTCTCTTCATCACCTACAACTATAATGACATATTATTAACACATGTGAAATAAGAAGAAGAATTATTTCTATGTAAAATATGTAAATAATTTTGAATAAATTTACTCACTATGTTTTTGTTAATAATAACCATTTCTTCTTGTATTGCTATGCCTAGATACTTGAAGAGCTTTTTTTTCTTTTTCTTTCTACCACTTGTACTTGGGAACAAAAATTCTTCATGCTCCTCAACTCTTTTATTCAAGTCTTTATGAATGATATTGGCTCTTTGATGGATGGAATGACATTTTTGCATTTTTCTTGGACTAAACCATGGTGATATTTGTTTCATAAGAATGTTCTCTAAGCTAGGGATTGATGTAAATTTGGAAGAGGAAGCAAGAGATGCATGGAGATATTTTCTAAATCTCTCAACACATTGAATAAAAATAAGGTTTTCATCTACTTCACTTGGAAAATTTTGGAGTAGTGAATTTAAATAATCAATGGAATTATCAAAGTTATCATTGGAAGCATTTCGGGATTTCCATCCATCTATAATATAAATAATAATGATAAAGTCAAAATATATTAAAAAAAACTCATAATATTTCATTAATAGAATGATTATAATAAAATTCACTAGGTCTTTGGTCTTCACCAATGACAACCCCAATCACATCTTTTATTCTTGATGAAATATAACTCTATTTAAGTAGAATACATACTCTTTTCCATGCATTCAACACATCTTTTCTCAACAAACATGCATCTCTTTTATTTGTCATCTTAGTCAAACCATGGTCTAAGTAGTGTTGTTGACATATTGTGTCAATCCCCACACCCATCAACAATAAAGATTCAATAAATGATTTACATTCATTTGATAACCTTGGTGCAAAATTTCTCCTTAGATCACTAGAAGGATCATCCCTTCCATAATAAAAATCACCAATGGCACCACAATGGCTCCACTCATTGTATCTAATTATTGCAACATGTGGTCTACTATACTTGAATCTAACATGAAAGTGGGTTCAACAACCACTTTTCTAGGTAAAACTTCATATTCTTTTCATGTTTTCAGGTTTTTTTCTATTATCTGTAGGACCAAAAGCACACAAATATATCTATTTATATACACACAAATTTTTTGTATTGATATAACAAAATCAAACATAAAAGATGGCATGATTACAAATTATATTAAATCTAGGCAAACCTTGAGTATATCTTTAATCACACCGATAAGATGACTTTGTAGTTAAATTTTGATTCTTAATTTATTAATATTTACTGTTTTAGAATAATATCAAATTTTAAGCATTGATTTTTTCTCCTATATATGTTTTCTTGTTCTCTAGATTATACTATTCATATAGCCAAGTCCTCCCAATTGAAACTTTAACCCTTTCAAAAATTGACTAGTTACCTATCCACTTGTGAGCCAAAACACCACAAGTTGAACATCTCCAATCTTGTATCAAAAGAGAGTCCTAAGTCATTATTTCATATAAAGGATCATCATTGAAGAGTCACAATTTAACATCATAAGAAAACATTATCATAGAACTTGTATCAATAATTACAACATTGCATTATATCATCTACTTTGCTTGGTAAATTTTCTAGGTTAAATTTATTCCTACAACTACATAAATGATCTAGGTGAAGCCCATATAGGTACACATTTAATTTGGGAAAAGAATGATAGATCTAAAGATTAAGACCAACTCTTAAAAAATGGATGATAAAAAAATTGAAATGTAATTATGCCTTGAACCAAATTTATGAAAAAAACATGTCACTTGAAATCTAATCATTTGAGTGATAAATATCATGTGCTTTCAATAAATGAATTCTACTTATAGAAGTTTTTGTTGGGGGGTAGTGTGCTGGTCTTGGGTTCACCTCTTTTTGGTAGTCATTGTGAGATTGATTTTCACACATTTGTATGAAATGTTTCTATATCAATTAACTCCATAAACTAAATGCATAATACTTTTGAGTCTATATTTACAATTTAATAAATCTTAATATATAATTAAGAGATATAGATGGATCTATACTAATAATACTTATATAACACTTTTTTTCAAAAATAATTTACTTGGAACCATCTTGTAGTGGTGATTAATTAATGTGTTTTATATATAGATTGTTATGTTGGAGTTGATTATTATCCTAATTCACTTTAGGAGTCTCAAATCTTCAAGATTTTCAACAAATCAAGCATGGATACTATATTTAATGAGGTGACAATTAGTAAGACACTGTTTTTTATTGTGATTTATGTTTGTGATTGATTATTTGTGATTGGATAAAGATAGTTTTGATTAATGTTCAACCATATTAGTGTTGTTAGTTTATCTCTCAAATTGGTGGACAAAGATGGTTTTGACTAATTAATTAGGATATTTTTAATTAATGAATTAGGAACCTAAAAGACATAAAATTTATGTCCATAAATAATGTAAGGGATAAGGAGTGTGTGACTTATTGTCTATTAGCAAGTAGATAGCTATTTTCATGGTTGATTGTGATGTAGGGGCATCACTTACATTTTATATGTTTCACTATTTATTTGATTATTTTAGTTTTGTGATAGGATGTGGTGTAACCAAGTTCCTATTGCCTTAGCGACAAGAAGTATGCTAATTGATAAAGTCACCTTTGGCATAGATTAATGAGTTATTGTGGACAATTGGGAGTTGAGTAGTTGGGGATCATTAGTTATGGAGATGAAGTAGTTATGGGAAGTGGTTGGAATTCAGGTGAGTGTGATGGTAAAAGAGAAGATGGGTTAAAGTTATAAAAGGCATTGTAGGAAGGTAGGGAGTTAGTCAGGTTAAGACAAATATTTGAGGATAATGAAGTGGTTGAGGAACAAAAAAGTAATCGACATAGAAAAGAGAGGCCGATGGAATGTTTGGGAGTTGTCTGAGTATAAAAGAGAAGGTCGATAATGATGAAAGTATACAGGTAGAGTTGTGTTAAGAAAGGGGAGAGCGATAGTTAGAAGAAGGGTAAAGGAGGCTAATCGAGATTGTGAATATTGGCACAAGAGAGCAGAGGAATCCAAGTATGATGGATTAATTAGGAAAGATTATAAGAAGATTGTTGTAGAGTGATTCAATTAGTTATAATCAATCCTATTAAAGAGCCATCCAGGCATGCCAAAAGTAGAGATTTTGTGTGAATAAATGCCAGTAATAATAAAGTGATTGTCAATATCATTCTGGATTATGTTAATTTACTTATTTGAATTATTGGTTTCTTAGGAATGCTATATTAGATATTGTGTGATCTAGTTGATTATGAAGTTATTGAAGTTTATGTTATACTTAAGGTAAGAGATATTATGTAAGTGATTAAATGGGGATAAGTTGCAGGTCTCTATCTCTATTTTAACAGTAAATTCTTTGAAGGTTGTATAAGAATGCAATGTCAAATTGTGGGTGTCTTGAATTTTCTTGTGCTAGTCTATAAGTCCTTCCTAATATGCCATCAATTGTAAATGATTGTGTGAGTAAGTTGGTACTATTAAGATTTGAATGTCAAAAATTGAATTATGAGGGTAGAGGGCTAGATGGTGCCATCAATTGGTATTAAAACCCAAAAGATTTGGGCAAAAAGCACTAAGTGTGCTCTTGATTTTGATAGGTATTGAACTATATGAGTGTTTTAGTCTAATGTATGTTGGAGTTTAGTAAGTTAATAAGAAAGGAGAGGTACCAAAAGACTGGGAAGAGCAAACACAAAAGAAGCCCTAGGTGAGATATCTAGAATATGAGAATGAATAGAAATATGCAATGTATGCATAGGTAGAGTGTTGAAGGAGAGGAAATCTATGCCTAGACCTATGTGTGACGTGGGTAGTTGTGTGAACCGATCATCGATTGAGAGGAAGTTCACACTTGAAGAATGAGAAGTAGTTGTGTCTCAAGAAGACCTTAGGTGGATTTTTTGTCCAGGGTAGTGACAAAGGCACAAAATATTATTCAAGATAGAGAGGGAAGAAGATTGTTGAATAAGTGCAACATATTGCAGCAATGTGAAGGATGGGGTTTAGTGTAAGAAGACCCATGATAATCCCATATAGGGATAGAAATTGGGACAAGAAGGAGAGGAGAAAGCTCTTAAACGAATTGGAAGAGATTGGAAGAAGAATGGATATTTTGGAAAGGAGTTATTTTACTGATAAGGTGGTGATTGCAGAAATTGGAGAAGAAGCAAAGGACAATAAGTCTGCAACAGTGTCATGTCTCTTGGAAGGCATGAAAGAAAATAATCATGCAATGATAAGTGCAATAAGGGTTGTACATGAAAAAGAGAATAATGAGAATGCAGTAATTAGAAAGGTGGCACCATAGATATGAATTAATTAAAGAATATAAGATGCAATAATGGTTGAGGAGAACATGGGAAGAAATAAAAAGAAAAGAGGGAAAGAAAAAGTGCAGCAAGAAAAAGTTGGAATAGAAAATAATAAGGAAAGGAAAGTGTCTAGAAAAGAAGCCCTCAAGGAGAAAAAATAGTCTCTTGGTTTACTTGCTACTAATTTTTTAAAGTTGTGAATGCAGGTATGAAGAAGGTTGAGAACAAGCCTTTGGAGACACCAAGAGGAAGGGAAAGAAGAGAGCCCATAGATAAGGAAAGAGATAAGGAAGAAAGAAGATGAGTTGCAACAACATGCCCCAGAGATGAAAGGAGAACTATTATAGGAAAGGTTAAAGAGAAAGAGATGGTAAGCTATAAAATAAGGCAAATGGGACAGTAGATCAATGAAGAGGTAAAAGTTTCTTTTGATGGTGTTTTTGATTTTACAAGTGGAAATGGGAATGTAAATATGCAAGTTCAAAATGAGATAATTAAACTAGTGGATCATGGCTATATACTACCATTTTGGCAAAGGAAATCAGTTGTTAATGAACAATACAAAGAAGTGTGCCAAGTAGTGGTTGGAGACAAAAGCAAGACAACACCAAGGATGAAAGCTATGGTGAAGTGTAAAAGGAGATTTGAGGATAATCCAAGTACATGAGTAGCAAGGAGTCACACCTAGAAGATAGAGGCCCAAGAGTGGGTAGTAAGACATGGGACAACAATAAAAGAAGAAGAAAACAATGAAGGACATAGTGATAAGAGGAAAAAACAAGAGAGTAGAAGATGTGAAGATGAAGATAAGTTAGATAGACAAGGAAAGATGGATAAAGCCATAAATGCTAAGAAGAAATATTATGCTCAAGAGCCTCCAATAGAATTTGTAGAGAAGCAACAAGGTAAGTATAAGGTAAGAGGTAGCCAAACTGATTAGTATGAAGATGAATTTGAGGCTTTGAATGAAATTTATGAATATGAGAGGAATATATGGTTGAATGTGGATGAAAAGGAAATGAGAAGAGAAAAATACAAAAAGAAGGACAACAAAAGAAGGCAGACTAGAAAATTTGAAAGTGAGTATAAAAAGGATACAAAGAATAAGAGTGAAATTCACAAATGGACAATAGAAGTTTGGCCTCAAAATTACATGGAAATAGAAGAAGCAATAGGAGAAGTTGAGGCAACAAAGAGTACAAAAGATGAAGAAAAATACATTTGTAAGGGAAGCATAAAGGAGGAAAAATTTAAAGTTAGGGCAGCAAACAAGAATGGTGATTTGTGGGCATAGTCCTCTATGTCTCAACAAGAATTGCAAGAAGATATTGGAATGCATATAAGTGGGATAGTGAAGAAGGTTGAAGAAAAAGAGATTGTAGATTGTAATAGAGAGGTTTGAGCTATGACGTAGGATGAGGTAAACAAAAATATCTTTAATAAGAATGTGGATTTGTATTTCTTTAGTGTTCTGGTCAATAAAAGGGTTGATCATAAATCTATAATGGAGTATGACATTATGGTTTGTGATAAGAGAGAGGATATTAAAAATGATTTGTGGTTGTTTAATTGGGACATGGAAAAGGACATATATGGGATGATGAATACAGATTTGTTGAAGGCTAAGCATGCTTTTACTAGAGTTGATAGAATAATAGATGAGGTGGAAATAATTGGGGAAGAAGATGCAAAATGGATTGATTTATGCATGACTGAGCAAACCAGGTATCTTATGCATAGAAGGTAAACACAAAAAATTGGTTCACAATTCAAGTGAGGAAGGAAAATTGCAAAAACACTCCTATGATTTTTTTTTTTACTTTTTAGGGGTTTGCATGAACTAGGGTGTTCAAATGGACCGAAAAGGGGCTTGAATGGACCCTGCTTCGAGCAAACCAATTTAAATGGATTTTTTTCTTCTTTTTTTTTATGAAGAAAATGGAAAAGAGGGGGTTCACTCAAATTTGGGTTCATTTGAAGCCCCATTTTTCCCCCTTCTCCCCCTTTGGCACCAAATTTCTCCAAAAAATTTCCCTTCGAAGCTCAAGTTGAGGATGAAAATGGAGGAGAATTCACACACCCAATTGGATGATGGTAGTCCTTGGAATGAGCTATCCATCTAATATAATTTTAATATATTTTGGTTTTATTATGTATTTGTTTTTTTAGTTTAATTAAACATAGGTTTTTATCCAAAAATCAAGCTCTTTGTTCTTCACATGTGGAAAAATAGTAGATTATCAAAATAAAATTCTAAAAATATGTTCATGGTAGGTATTGATGTCCTTGATCTAGTAAAAAAAAATGAATTTTGATATACAAAAAAAGTTATGTTGTATACAGTCTGCCTATGTCTGAATTGTAATTGGTTTGACTTCGAAACTTGATTAAGGAAAAAATATTCAATAAAAAACTTTGAAACCAAATGAACTTGTTATATATTGTAGTTACAAATCTAAATTCAAAAAAAATAGAAAAAAAGTTATTTGTATATGGTGAGCATCACTCCTTAAAAATGGTGTTTACTAATAAAAGCCAGTTTTCGAAGGAGATGGAAAAAGAAGTGCAATCTGATTCCCAAAATTTTGAAAAATATATTTAGAATCTACAAAAAAATGTCACAAATCACTAGTTTGCATCATCTTTAAATTCATCATGGTTTAGCTACTATAGGTGCCCGAAAGTGAAGTTTTAGTTAGAAAAAAATAGTTTAGTGACTAGTTTGGCCAAAATCGTAAACCAGTATTCTGGGATCACCCAAGAATTGAATGGAGAAAAAAAATGTCGAAGGAATATTTTAATGGTTCTAGAACATTTGTGGAGGAAGCAAAATAAATTTATTGCCTTATGTGTAGGAGCACATGATTTTTCTTTTTGTCCCCTGGGAGTCCGATGCAGTGGCATCACATACTTTTTATAAGTTTCACTATTTACTTGATTATTTCAGTTTTGTGATAGGATGCGATGTGACCAAGTTCCTATCACCTTAGCATTAGGAAGTATGTTGATCAATAAAGTTACCTTCGACATAGATTAATAAGTGATTGTGGATAGTTGGGAGTTGATCAGTTGGGGGTCATCGATTATGGAGAAGAAGTAGTTATGGGAAGTGGTTGGCATTTGGGTGAGTGCGATGGTAAAAGAAAAGATAGGTTAAAGTTATAAAATGCATTGTAGGAAGGTAGGGAGTTGGTTGGGTTAAGCCAAATAGTCAAGGCCAATGAAGTAGCTGAGGAATGGAAATGAAATTGACATAGAAAAGAGAGGCCAATGAAATTTTGTGGGGCGGTCTAAATATAAAAGAGAAGGCCAATAATGATGAAAGTATACATGCAGAGTTGTGTTAAGAAAGGGGAGAGCAACAATTAGAAGAAGGGTAAAATAGGATAATTAAGATTATGAATAAATTTGATGTAGGAGAGTAGAGGAATCCAAGTATAATGGCTTGATTAGGAAAAATTATCAAAAGAAGATTGTTGTAGAGTGAGTCGATTAGTTATAATCAATTTTGTTAAAGAGTCATCTAGGTAGGCCAAAAGTAAAGATTTTGTGTAAATAAAAACCAACAATAGTAAAGTGTTTGTCAATATCATTATGGCTTATGTTAATTTATTGATTTGAATTGTTGGTTTCTTAGGAATGTTATAGTAGAGATTCTATGATCTAGTTGATTATGAAGTTATTGAAGTTTCTATCGCTTAAGGCAAGAGATATTATGTGAGTGATTAATGGGGATAAGTTGCAGGTCTTTGTATTTGTTTTAATAGTAGATGCTTTGAAGGTTATATATGAATGCAATGTCGAATTGTGGGTGTCTTGAACTGTCTTGTGATAGTCTATAAGTCCTCCCTAATATGCGATCAATTGTAAATGATTGTGTGAGTAAGTTGGTATTGTGAATATTTGAATACTAAAAATTGAAGTGCAAGGGTAGATGGCTAGATGGTGACATCAGATTGTTAGGACTTATAAATAATTAGGAAAACAAATTGATTGATGACCTAACTTTAGGATGTTAAACTAAGTTGCACATGTGTTTAACTAGTTGAGTTCCTTCACCATATTTAAAGTAAATTGTGATGTTCTGTTGACATTCTCTTCTAAGAAATTTGATCGAAAAACCTATAACACATAGTTATTTTCCTTATGTCTTTCCCATCCTCATTAAGGCAAGGCTAATAGGGTGATGTTAAACTTTAATTGAGCATGAAGGGATGTTTGGATTCTACTAACTATATAAAATCTTATCTATATTAAAGCATGGGGTTGAACTTTAAATGAACATGAAGAGATGTTATTAATGCTACTAAGTGCATAAAATTTCATCTATAATTGTATGGTAGGAAAATAAATGATGAATGATAAATGTTGAGAAGGTATAAAAATTAAAGGATTCTCACAACAAAAATAATTAAAACATAATTTATTTTTTCTAGATTCATGAATGAAATTTTTAATTAGAAAATAAAAATAATAACCTATTTTGTGTGTATACACAAAGAGATATCTCAATAGGCTTGTTACCCTATTCAAGGTTAAACATAGAAGGGAAAATATAATCTATGACTTGTTAAACAGAGAAGAGAAAAGATTATCTATGGTGTGAAACCCAGTCATTAGTTAGAAAATAAATCAACCCTCCTTATAGAAGAGAGTTATCAGAGTTTAGGTTCCTCCCATTAACCATAGAATTAGCTATGCAATCTGCTAGAAGATCAACAGAGCAGTTTATCTCCTATAAATAACATATCTGAGTACTGCAACCTTCTTTTTGAGGGTCTTAAAGACAACATGGAAATTTTTTATCATGAACCATTGAGTTTGAGCTTCTTATGCAATACATTAACTACATATGAGCTTGGAAGCTTAAGATGATATATGCAAAGAAATACCAAAGGTGATGCTGAAATATGTTGTAGATATGTTGAAATCTTAAGACTTTACAAAATTACATGATTTGAATCTATCTTGTAGGCAATGTGAAGAGAACAATAGATTTTTTGTAGTGTGATCAAAAGAAAAATAAAAAGAAACATGAAGATATCTTACTTTTTCACTATTTTCGTCTCCCTCCAGCAACCAAAATTGATAAGTGGGTATGTGTAGGATCATGATGGGCCAAAAAGTGGTGATATGATGGGTATGTGTAGGGTATGTGGCTGACGATTTTTTTAACCCAAAATTGATGAAACAAAAAGGGTTTTTAAAGGAGATTGTCATCTTTCCACCAATATAAATTATGCTTTACTTTGAATTTAATAAATAATTATTATTCATTCTCTATTTGAATTATGACTAAAGTCTTAATTGATAGGCTGATTGGAAAACATCTATAGCTTTCAAGCACTATCATATTTTTTGAATATGAAACATGCGTCACATTCTATGCTTCGCATACTATAGGATTAAAAAAAAATTGAATTTCATGAAGTTTTGACCAAATTAAGGTGGTTAGACATACAATTTTTTATATTTTTGAAAAGTTGTAATAAAACATTCACAATTAATTATTTACGTAGAAACAAATTTAAAAAAAAATGCATCATATCTAGACATGAGTCCTCTACTTATATGTAAAATATTATTAAAAAATATTATCATTTTATTGTGGTTAGGGTGGTCAGATAGACACCTACTTCTTATTTTTTCCCTAAAATTTAAGTGTTATTGCATTGAAATTTCAATTTTTCACCAAATAGATTTTTTTTAAAATAAACCTAATAGTTTCGAAACAACATTCAATTTTCCACGGATTCTATTCTTACATATTTTTGAAATAATATAGATCATAACTTATTTGAATTTTTTTGTCAAGTTGCCTAACTCTGATTGTTTTGAATTTTTTGCCACTTAAGGGCCTATTTTTTCCATGATGATCCTGTACATACCCAAGCATGTCATAGAAGAAATCTAATGTTTGTTTCTTCTTGATTTACATTTTGCTAAAAAAAAGGGAGAAAGGGATGATTTGTATGAGTTTCATAGGGTTTAAGAAAAAATTGATTTGAATGACATTGACATTTTAAGCTTCATAAGGGTGGTTATTAAATTGCATGTATATTATTTACAACAGTTAACTAGCATTGAATTGGAGTGCAGTTAACTAGCATTAAATTGGAGTGCAAAGGAATTGGTAACCATTGATTGTCTTTGAACTAGAGTGCTATAAACTCTGTCTCTCGACACTGCTATCCTTAAATTACATAAATATAGCTTTCAAATTGTTTCATAAGGCCCTACATTATCATGCCTAATGCATGTATGGTATCATGTTGGGTGCATGTATTAGTCATTATAGGGGTTGTATAGCCACAACTAGTTTTTATATGGTTGCTTACCTTATTCTGGTCAGCATGCTAAAAATTACTTTAGAATTATTTGTGTAGCTAATGGTTCCACAATGTTTTTTTCTCTTTATTTTTAATTAGTCATCATAAATTTGTATTTATAGAATTAATAATGATTTGTGTAAAAAATATGGAGAAAAAATTGAAAGCTAATATTAAAAAAGAAGTTCAATAAACTTGTGGATCCACGTAAATTTTTGGCAATATCCAGTTGCTCTTATTTCTAGTCCCCCTTTTTTCATAACTTACAAAATTTATGGCTTGCTTAAATTTAAGAAAAAAGCACATTTAAGCAGATGCATTATGGGGACATGCAGTAAAAGGATGCAAAAATAAGATAACAGATGTACCTGGAAATTGGTTTTGGTTCATTTCATTTATATATATGTATTTCATTTATTATATTATATAATATTATTATTATATTATATATTTATATTATATTATATTTTTATTATATTATATTAATTATGTAATAATATATTATATATAATACTATATATTTTATTATTTAATAAATAATATATTATATTTTTGTTTTACTTGGTATAAGTGACTATGAAGGGCCACACCCTTATTATTAGTGCAAGAAGTTTAGCCTAAACCACATCATATGTGGTCACAAATGGGGGCCTCATTCCCACAAATTCGATCTAAGAAAACCCATAAAGGAGCAAATTAAGTAAAAAAAACCTACTATAATTACTCATACCTAGCTCCCCAATGACAAATCCATAATTAAATCATGGATTTTTACATTTATCCCCACAAAATCTAAGATGCCTGTTGAAGATTACTTCACTCTTCTTTCTTTTCCTTTGTAATAATGTCCATTTAATCTCATCTAGCACTTCATTCACTTCTTCATTCAAATTCTTTGTGGATTGAACCCCCCCTTCAAAGGACACAATCTTTGAAAGCTCTATTTGCTTCTCCAATTCTTCAATATTGTTTTGGTCCTTTATCCACATATGTTTTCCATTTGACATGTTGATAATCAACTTCCTAACGAGAGGTCGTATCTACTTTTTCCACTGAGTAGTGGTGGAGGGAGGCATCACTCCACTAGGTCGCTTTCCTATCAATTTTTTGTTTGGAATTTTTAGCTCAACAATGTGACCAATATTGAAGCACCTATGACACCGAAATTGAAGCCCTTCATATTATAGCATTTGGTTCAACCACCTGACTATGATTTTAAGGGAGATATTAGCTAAAATATCCTTTGAAATATCAATCTCCACCAATATATGAGCATATGTTGTATGTAAATAATTCGAGGAGCCCTCATCAACACCAAGGAAGTTACCAAGCATGGATAAATTTAAGAACCCTCCCCCCCTCCTCAATGAAGGTGTAAAATTTAGAAAATTTTGTAGACTTCCCAATAAAAATATTAATTTTATTGGAAATTTTTTTCATTTTTGAGAAAGCAATAATCTCAATTAACAAATCTTTTCTAATCACTAGAAGTTTGTGGAAAATGTTGGCGAATTGCAATTTTTTTTAATGCAATAAAAAAATTTCATTGGAAATTAAAACCTTTTTTCAAACTAATAAAATATTTTCTTTAGTGAATAAACCTATTTTGAAAATAGAAAAAATATTTTTGTTGGCAATTAAAACTTTTCTTCAAACCAAAAAAAAAATCATTAGCAAATTAAACCTATTTTCAAATGAATAAATTTTTTTGGTGAATTAAACATAATCTCAAACTAATAAAAAAATTCAATGGCGAAATAAACTAGTATGCTAATAAAAAAACATAGCATGGTTGGTGAAAATATCTCAAATTCCAAGACAAGCTTTCTGCACATTCAAATTCCTTCATAAAGTGTCCAGAATGGGGACAAGTGTTAACATATTTATTATGTATGAAGCCACATGTTAGTTTAAAATAATATAACCCATGACCATTCGATGAATTTTGATGCATGACTATAGTTGCATTCTGAAAGCAACTCAATAAAGCACTAGAATTACAAATTGAAACCTTTAGAATAACACTAGAACCATTAGATTTCCATAAATCAATTGTTGAAATTTTATTACTTATTAAATCACCTAAAGTCATGACAACCAAAATAATATTTTATTGTTGACAGGCTATCGATAGTTGAAGGTCACTTAAGTTATGACTTAAGCCTTTAGAGTCATCATGGTGACTGACCCCTTAACCTAGGCAAATGATGAGTTGGAGAAATGAATAGTCGAGATAGGGTGATGTGGATCAACCTTGACTGCTCCCCACCAGCTAGAAGGGGACCCACCTACATCTCCCATCCCTCAATACAGAGGCGGGGAAGTGCAACATTGAATGATAAGAACCATCGAAGGAACTATAACAAGGTGTGAAATATTAAGGAACTAGTGTTAAATCCTACACTACTAAAGGAGCCTTTTAAGAACATGCTTTAAAGGTAAGCAAGACATCTTAATCTGGGTTTTCCATTTGTTATGAAGGTTATGCATAGGTGAATGATCATAAGGTAAAGAGAACACATATTTGAAGCACTAGATTTAATCTAGGTTGCTCCTCACCTCCCCATTGTTGGAAGTTGCACATGGGTTAAATCCAACAGGGAAGCACAAAGACTAGAAAGTGGATTTTCTCATAGGTAACCTAGAATAATATTGTCACAATATTTTAAAGATAATAATGTCACATTAATGATAGTGGTGAATTAAATGTTAAGTGTGAGTATTTGATGTCATTGTCCTTTTTCTAACTTCTATATATACTTCACTAACTTGATGTTCTTCATATCATTTATAATATATTTGGCTTTGATTTCTTTCTTCTCTATTCTTAATTTAACTATGATATTATGGAGTCTTCATTCAGCATGTCATTCTACCCAAATGTTTTTGGGAGAAAAGAAGGGACTATGCATATGAAAAATGAAAGTTGGGTATGGTTTTTACAATTCCTTGTGTGCAAGTTGAGGATGCTATAAGAATAATTGTGAGTAGGGAATGGCTTCAGAACAACCCCTGTGCTCTATATTCTCAGGTAGCTTCAACTTTCTTGCCAACTGCATGGAAATTTTGCTGATAAAGATTTCATGAAGATGCTAGCAATATGTTATTTGTATCCATTCATTTACTCTATTTCTTTGTTGGATTTGACATTGGAGTATTAATTTTTTTAAAGTGGGTTAGCGCCTATTGGTGGAATCTTCCAAAAAGTGGAATTGCATGCTTCTACAATGTAGGCTCTTTCCTTGGTTAATATGAGATGGGGTCTACTATGTGATATGAGAAATGAATCATTAAAGAGTTTAGAGTTTTGGAGGAAGGTTTTGGGTGATCTTCTTTTATTCTCTATTGTTACTTTGTTAAATTTAATTCACCTTCTACTCAAGCACCCAGTTGATGGCCTTATCTAATGTTACAAAAAAAAAATAGTAATGAATTGTGTGACATGTCACGTTTCTATATTTTATTGTACATCATAATAGTTCTTGTAATATGTATTTTGTGATTGGTTTTTTGTCATGGTTAGTGGATTTTTGACCAGGCTGGCTATGTACTATGTACTTTAGTCTTTAGCAATATCTACTTAAATTAAAATACTTTTTATGGATCCATTCTTGTAAATCCTTTATTTTTTTAAATGTGGCTTTTAGAAATAATAGTAATTATCAACATATAGTTCTGATCATAAGTGAGCAAAATTTATTGTGACTTATTAGTGGAAATTGATAATGATTAAGATAAAACAAGTCATTTAATTCTATCTTTTCAATGTGTCAAAGTAATATATCTTTCATTTATTCAATTCTCAATTTGTTTGAAGAAAGTGTGGTTGCAGTAATGTGGGTGGAAACACAGATTAATTCCATAAGAACATCTGAAGCGATTGATTGGATAGCTTTCTATTGAAAACTGCACGATGTAGTATAGAATCATAGATGATGATGCCATTAATCCAATGATCTACTGAAACAAAAATTGTAATTATTTCATATCGTTTGAGTGACACTAGTGATTTTGATAATTGACAACTTGTCAGCTTGAGGTACAGTTTGCATGTAGCCAAATGTCAATCAAATTAAAAAAAATTATTTGCAAATGTAAGGCTTAAGTTACACAAATCCATTAAGTTGGTTTTTTACTGTGCACGAATCACGATTATCATTATACCTAGCCTCACACCTGACACGACTCACAAGTAAACAAGGATTAGGCTAGTAGTGACACTAGTGGCCCATAAATAGGGATAGTGAGCACAACTAAAATTATTCATTGAAGGCTAAAGGATTTACTATTGAGTGCAATGTTCTCAATTTTCATAAGGGTTTTCATTTTGTAGGGTTAGTAAGGATTTAGGAAGATGATGATGTGGTATTATTGGGGATACTCTAAATTCTATTGAATCTAATTATGTAGTTATAAAGTAAACGATCAATTTTCCTTCAAGTTCAGAATGGGTGGAATTGGAAAGAAGTTGATCTAGTTGACTTGAATTCTCAGACAAGTTTTGAACTAGGATGAGGAGCTTTGATGGAGATAAGTGCTATCCCAGTGCATGGAGGTTGCATGCAAAAGATGGGAGAAATTTTACTACACCTCATCTTCTACATGACTCTGGTTCTCAAAGGGGATAAGTGCATTTTGTATCTTCATAGTGCCCATTTGCCCAATATTTTTTGCTAGGAAAGCCCCATGCATTTATTTTGAGTGCACATGGTTTCTCAGAAAAGTCTCATTCATTTGTTTTTAGTACCTAGGGTCAATTGGGAGAATAGGGGTTATGTTGTCAAATTATCTCTGAATGGAACAAGATGCAAACTCTGTAAAGGTTTAGAGCCTAAATTATATTTGTAAATATATTCTATTGCTAAATAATGCAATGGTGATTTGGGATTTTGGAGTAGGGTTTTTTACCCAAAAGGGTTTTCCCCACGCAAATCTATGTGTTCATGTTTTTTGTTCCATATTTCATGTTTAATGATTCTGCTTGATTGAATCTGTTTAATGGTGTTGTTTGGATCTAGTTTAATTAGTATTAACTTTTCTCTAAGGTTCAATGTGGGAAATGAACTATGTCTGTTTCTACTTTTTGGAATAGTAGTTCCTATCTTTGAGGCAATCTGATGAAATAAAACTACTGAAGGCACTACTAATATTGGATGTTTCTTTTTGAGATGACCTAAATTTCCCAACAAGTGCCATTAGATCCTACTTCTGGAAGTGTGAGTTCTTGGTATTGTTGGTTCTAGGTATTCCTTCAGTGAAGATTTCTTAGTGTGGAAGGCTTGAGGAAATCTGAAGGAATTGACTAATGGATTGATCCTATGGTGTGTATAAATTCTTACTCTTTTTTTTTGTGAATCAAGTGACAACACACAATATTAAGGATGGGGAAGATGGAAAATTTTGAGTTGGTCATATTGAAATGATATGACTTGAAGCTCATGAGTTGGTAGTGATATAATCTTGATGCAATGGGAGAAATATTATTTACTCTATGGTTGTTTTGCAACAAATCTTGCATATTGTGTATCTATGTGAGGGGATCCCTGATGATACGGAGAAGCTTGTGTTGTTTCTTAGCTATGGAGAAATGTGCTTGTACTAGATTTTTGTCTTGGTATTGGAAGGCATAGTTTTATGCTACCTCAATTGCATGAAGGCTATGGAGTTGGTCATCAGATGATCTAAAAGCTTCAGAAATAGCTTGTCTCCCTCGAATGCACATACATATTTGTGGTTGAGGATTTGGCCTAAAATAAGCCCAGATTTTTTTACTTCCTTTTCTCCTCATGGATGTTTTGTACCTAGATGGTTCAGACTCTTGCTTTTGGGTCTGAGAGTTTTTTATAGGTATTCTTAAAAATCTATGGTGATGCTAATTCATGATAATCCATTTTTTTGGTTTAACTATTAAGGTGTTAATGTTTTATAATTTTGAGTCATCCAGATGTGAAGTGGATATGGGTGTGCATGGAACATAGTGGTTTTACAGGGTTTACATGGTTAAGAAAACTTGTGGTTTTGTGGATTTGCTGCTAAACTATGTTCTAGACCTTGGCTTGTTAGGGCATTGTTGGATGAGATAGTTGTAGTTTTTCATACATGCTTTATGCATGGTAAGAGAAGGTGTGATTTCTTCTCTACATGGGAGTGTTGGTATATGATTACTCATTCAAAATTCTTGTGGTGATGCTTGGTGGATTCCTTGGCTATGGTTCTCGTTGTGGACATGATTGCCAAATTAGATCTGAGCTTGATAGTGTTTGAGTCATGATTATCTATGTTGTAAATTATCTTTGAGATCTTAGTTTTGAATCTTCCAATACGATGATGGGTTTGTATGTTTTAGTGTTTTGGATCTATGAGTTATGTAGTTGTATGGATTGATCACCCATTTAGTTGTAGTGGGATAACTTGGAATTGGGTTGTCTATATCCACGAGGTTGATTCAGTGTTGATACAAACTTGTTAGCTTACATTGTCTATGGTCACTTTTGTATTGGCATGGTTTCTTAGAGATGAGAGGATAGATGGTGTTGAGTACCTGATCAATGTTGGGGTATTGTAGCATGAGTATCACGATGTCATGGATAGCTTGGGTACACTGGCTTGTGTAAGCTTTTGAAAGTTATGGTAATTTATGCTTGGTTTTGGAGATCTTGGTCCTACTTGGTATTGTTGTCAAATGGATAAGTTGATGAGTGCACCTAGAAGATTTTTAGTATAAAAGATGTTTAGTCATTGGCTTGGAAATCTCGATTATCATGGTTCAGTGGAAGCTTTAATAGTGACTATGTATTCATCATTATGTGGTGAATGATCTTCTTTAGTGTTGTAGATATTACTAAGAGGAGCTCTTAGATGCCATTGTTGTAGAAGGGTTATTTCACATTTACATGGATACTATTTGAAGATTCACAACATCTCAAAACCATGGAGGAATCTTGGAGTCTTTGGTTGAGGTGTTGGTGGTGCTTGTTAGGTGATGTTGGTTTAGAGTTTGTTTGTTTTATGTCATGATATACTCTTGTTTATGCATTAGATTTTTGGCATGATACATTGCTTAAGTGAGATCATGGTATGTTCACTTGGAGCATGGTATCTCCTATGGGGATGTTTAGATCATGATAAGTTCTTGATTTAGATTATTGGAGCTTTGATAGTGGTCTGGTAATTCTCTGTGTTTTGGGTACATTTGTTATATGTTTGAGAACTTTATGATAGTGTATTAATGCAATTTGGAGTTTAGCATGAGATGATAATTATTTAGGTGCTCATGGATACATACAGAATAAGGTGAGGCTGTAATTCTCTTGAGATGATAGAAGTGTTGTTGATGGTTACTCTTGACGAATATTTCAACAAAAAGTTTGTGGAGCCTACACCTTGGTTGGACGTGAGTTCAACAAAGACCAATGAGGAGATTTCTCTTGGAGAAGTTATGAGGACTTGGTTACCCTAGAGGATCATTCTCATTCCTTACTCTTGGTCTACTCAATAGTTTATCATTTGAAAGGTATTGCCCATTATTTCTTTCAGATTTGTTATGTTTGTGCTTTCATTCTCATGGAATGAGTAGATTCTTGGTGATTGGTTGGACACTCATTTGAGGATTGGTTTAGCATTTTTCTATATGTTGTATCTTTCATAGATATGGATCTTGAGCTCTATAGTTAGTTCTGAAGGATTCATTTGAAGGATGTTTAGCATGGTTATCTCCTTGTAATTTTTTGTGTTTTAAGATATCATTTCTTGGTGAGAACTATTAGAAGATGGTTTTATGGGCTAATTTCCTAAGATGGGAAATGGAGTAGTTTGATCTTCTTGGGGAAGCTTACATCCATATAATTACATGATATATATGTTGTGATTGATCTTGGAGATTGAACGGTTGGATTTTGTTATGCTATTCTCTTTTAGGTGTTGAGAAGGAGATCATACTTGACATAGTTGTCATTTAGAGGTGTATGGAGGAGGACTTTCTACTAGTACATGATGTATAGTTTTTTCTCTTTGGTCTTGGTTGTCTTCCTAGATGTTCGGTTTCACATCACATTGGTTTGAGGTTTGGTCAGAGGTATAGTGATAACTAGCCTATGGTCATGTGTTCTCACTCATGTTCTTGGATGATGACATGGAGGTTCTTTATCTCTTTCCTTTGTCGGGTGGAGAAGTTGGGAGAGTTGTGCAGATTTGTGGTGAGATTTGTTCTTACAGGTTATTGGTTTACATATTGTGCACATCATTGTGGATGATTTTGTGGTACTACATGATGTTTTATTTTACACTCTATGTTATGTTATTGGTATAATTGGTATTCCTTGATCTTTTTAGAATTATTACTTAGGTAGTGGGAGTTCTTGAATATGTTTGGTCTTCTTTGACTAGTTTGTACATGGAGATTGTATCTATGGTTGATGGGTTGGTTGTGTTGTTGGCATGAGTTTACTGATGAGGGTACCTTCAAGGTATGTGTGATTGGATGGAGTAGCACTTGCTATGTGTGTTATTTCATTTGTGTGGGTTGATCAACTGGATGGGAGTTGTTAGTTTTCTGGTTGTTGTTCTAGATAATGTTATGGTTTTTTTTTATGGAGAATGACTTCATGGTTGTATTCATGTTGAGGGATTTTAAGTTGATATTGTGATGGTTGTATATCTTGTGAGCATAGTGAAGTGGTGGTAGTATGTTACAACCTTTTCTATCAAATGAATCTGGTGCTTATGATCTTTAGACTAGTGCATATTCACCATGGTTCATTCCTTTCCTATGGAGGATGGTATAAATTGTTTCTTGAGGTGGTGGACATCTTAGATATTTGTGTAGGTGTCTTAGTTAGAGCATGGAAGCATTGGTTGAGGATCTTGTTGGTTGCATGGATGGTTGATACAATAGCTTCTAGCTTTGGAAGGAGCTAGTAAGTTATTTGTCAAGTGGGAGAATGTTGGAAAATGTGACTCAAATTTATTGGATTGATCAACTTCATATAGTAGTTTTTTTTTCCCATTTATTATGCTAATAGTTCATTAATTGGCATGTCGCACGAGTATGGAAGTCCAAAACTTTAGAACTACAAGTCAGGAGTTCTAAAGTTCTTGAAACCTTTGACTTACTGATCATAAAGACAACACACATGAGTTGGAAAATTAGTGGAAGTCATGATATCGGGTGGTTAGAGAACTTGGATAACTTGCAACTTGTTTATGAAACTCTTGAAACTCACAAAATCTCAAGACAGTCTCATCAATGGTCTGATAAGCTCTCATTGGGGAGACATTAATATGTCAACAAGACTCTAAAGATAGTCTCCTTGATGGATGGATGACTCTCATCAATGAGACTCAAGGACTTCAGTGGGACCTTCTAAGTTTTCTCCCCAATACTCTGATGCGACTGTTTCAGCCTGACAATGTGTTATTAGCGGGACTCTGTCTTGAGTCTCCCTGATAGACCAACAGGTGCCTACAGTGTTAGTTAGTGTGTAAAGCAAACATATGCAGGACTTCCTTGTATCAGTGGGAGGTTATTTGTGGTCTCTCTGATATGGCGATGGTTGACTTAGTAACTCATCGAGAATGTCGTGGTGGGACTCAACCGATGCCAGAATGGAAAGCGCTCATTAGTTGATGACCATTGAAGGTTGTTTGGAAGATTGAATCAACAAGGTGATTTAGACATCAAAGTGACTTGTTGTTATTGGAGAGAGATGAAAAAAGTCTCTTTAATGGACCAACATAGTTAGCGTTAGTTACCTATAGAAGTTCAGTCGACAATTGGGAACCGAATTGGTTGGTTTCCTAGTTGGCTTGGAATGAGATAAAATGGTATAAATCATTGAATGTTATATAATGTGATAGGGAGGGGGAATAGAATAGGGGTTATGCTACCAGATTCTCTCTAGATGGAACAATATGTAAACTTTGTAAAGGCTTAGAGCATAAATTGTATTTGTAACTGTATTTTTTTGCTAAATAATACAATGGCGATTTGGGCTTTTGGATTGTGGGAATTTTTACCTGAAAGTGTTTTCCCCACGTAAATATATGTGTTCATGTTTTCTATTCCATATTTCATGTTTAATGGTTCCACTTGATTGAATCTGTTTAATGGTGTTGTTAGAACTGGTTTAATTAGCATTAACTTTTCTCTAAGGGTCAATGTGGGAAATGAACTATGTATGATTTTGCTTTGTAGCATAGTAGTTCATGTCTTTGAGTCAATCTAATAAAATAAATCTATCAAAGGCATTACTGATCTTGGATGTTTCTTTCCATTATTACCTAAATTTCCCAATATAAAACACAAGTTTATTGTTTATATCATAATTACTCAACCATTCAATGAAAAATTGATGTATTCTTGTAGTTGCATTCCATAATGAAATGCACAGAGTGCTAGGCTTGCAAACTTAAACCTCCAAAATCATCCTATAATCATTGATTTACAAAGGTCAATGGTTTAGAATTTAGTGTCAATGTAGGACAGTCATGTACTAATTGTGTAGTCTAGAAGCAACATGTTGACATTTCAATGTTTCATTCACATTAATTTATCATTGATCTCCCCCAATTCACAATATCATTATTCATTTTATTAAGTCCTTTGCAATGTTAAGTTATCAGCCCCTTTAAACACATGTTTATTTTTTATATCATAAATTACTCAAGTGTCAACCATTCGATGAACATTTGATGGATGATTGTAGTTGCATTCTAGAATGAAATGCACATAGCTCTATGCTTGTGAACTTAAACCTCTAGAATCACCCTATAACCATTAGATTTACAAAGATCAATGGCTTAGAATTTACTATCAATGCAGGACAACCTTGTACTAATTGTGTAGTCTAGAAGCAACACATTGACGTTTCATTCACTTTAATGTTAAAAAAAAAGCACTTTCTATTGCTAAGTGATTTTATTTTTAAGTGAGAAGGTCAGCACACAGGGAGATTTCAGTCTTTAGATTGCTTATTACAATGCACCACCCTGTTCTAGGTTCCATAGTGCCACTTCCAACAAAGCCATTCTAGTTTCCATGACTGCCAATATTAATCTTTTTCAAGAATCAAAATATAGGTAAGTGAAAGAATTCCTATGGCTACGTTTCATCATTTGAATTTTTTTTAAAATATTATTTTGTCAAACTTTGAAGTTTTGGTTTAGGGTTGATATACTTAAGAATTCAAAAAAATTAAGGACTAATAGGGAATTCACAATTTCACATTTTATAAGCATGTCTACCACCAGTACCACTAGAGAAATGTCAGATAAAAAAATACATTATGCAAAATTTCTTAAACCCCTAAGTTTCACTAATGAATACCATGATATTTATGATCTTGAAATATATGGTAGGTGTACCTTAGAACTTAGATTTCATCTCAGAATAAGGCTACTAGGTGAATGCAAGTTAATAGTATTAGTGCACCCTGGGTAATTGGATTAGGGCACATGATGTTACACAAGGTTTTCCCTTGCCCAAAATTTATCATGGTCTTTGCCAAAAATTATGATGATAAAAAAATACAAATTGTTAATAAAGATAGCAAATAAGAATTGTTATCCATTAATGCAGAAGAACTTGGAAAAGTTTTGGGGTTCACAACTGAAGAATTTGGAAACATCCACATTGACCTAGAAAAACTTGCTAGTGATTATGAAGCAATGGATGAAAGGGAGAAAAATTATTTCATAAATAAATAGCTCTGGATAACATACAAGTTAGACACAAATTGAAAGGTAATCATAAACCTCCTTATGATTTTGATATTTTTAGGCCATGGGTTCAGGATACTTTTTCTATGCTAGCATTTTTCCTCAAACTAGATAACAATTGGGAAGTGCGTACAAGCCTCCTTGAAATGGTATAAAATATCCATTATGGTGTTCCCCATGTCAAATATAACTTTATTGAGCACATTCTATAATCTATGCATAATTTTTTTTTAATGATTAAAGGAGGTTCCACCAAGACATTTAGGTTCACAATCTACTTGTGCTATTTTTTTCTATTCAAATTTATAGGAATGTTTCAAAGCAACAAGCTTCAAATTCATCCTTATAATAATTCTCAAAAAAAGAAAATAACTCTAATAAATGATTGGACCACTGAGATAAGGATGCATGATTCTCAAAGGAACTACAATCATTTTGTAGACTAATTTTTGGCTCCATTGCATCAAGCAATTACAAATACTCGAATGCATAGATTTCCTATGTCATGTAGAAATTTCATTCAAATAGAAAAAGAAATACAATTGGTTGATTGGTACTTAATGGAAGAATATACTATGCTAATATTTTATGGATTAGGATTAGAGCCATACAAACTTCCAATACATGTGACATAAAGGGTTTTTTCATTGGAGGGTTCACATTCGAGAGAAAATAATTTAGTGTGGCACATGATCTTTTGAATTTTTTGAATTTTGATGTTGTCTATCACTGACAATATGATCCATGAGACACCATCAAATCAATGATTGTGGCCAATATGAATACAAGTAGAATTCAACATCAAAGTAAACCCTTCCTTGAAAACTTGAGAAACAAGGATTATTGGGATGAGGTCAAAATAGCGATGGATAAAAGTGTTGTTGAGAAAGGTATTTCTTTTGAACAATTGTTAGCAAAAATTATGGCATTGCATTGAAGGACAATCAGTAGGTACACCATTTTTTATGAAAAAAGTGATAAACCATCTAGTAGAGTAAAAATTCCATATTCTATAGATAAGGAAGTTACGGCTAAAAATTGGTCACGATAAAAAATTATGAACTTTTGGTCTATGAGGAAGGAGCTAGGTTATCCAAGATTTCTTGCAGAGTATGGAGATAATGAAGAAGATCGTGAGTTTAGCTAATTGTGGAATATAGAGCATCAAGTGATGAACATGAAGATAAAGAAACTAATGATGAATCTAATGATGATAAGGAATAAAAAAAATCCATTTCAATTTAAAACCTAGTTTAAGTGAGGCCACAAAGCAAGCATATAATTCACGAGCAGCCATAGCTAAAAAAGGGGTTATGAAGGTGGTCCTTTGGGGTCCCAAGGACAAGGCCCTTGGATAGGAATAGATATAGAGAATATAAAAATAGTTGATAAATATAGCCTTGGAGTTGAATAAGTAGACCAAGGGAACACAAGTATATCAAAAAAAAATCAATTTGTTAGAGCTTCAAATCCTTATCCTCACAGTTAGATACAATCACAACTAGGACATGCCCATGGTGGAGAGCATAGTGCAACTGGCACTTCCATTGCCACTGGTGGAGATGATATGGGTAATAGTACTAGTAGTGTCAACATGTGCTACAACAATAAATTACACACAAGAGGACAACAATACAAGATACCAAAAAAAACACCAGGTGATCAAGGCATATAGAAGATACCAAGGATTTTGATAGGTCCAAGTCACACTAACAGTGTATCCACCACAAAGGAGTTATTTCCAGGCACTCCCCGACTACTAGTTAGTGTGGTTGTGACATCATTATCAATTGCAAGTACTCCTATTCCTTTTCCATTCAAGCATTGCATTTTTCATGTGTCCCTAGGTTTTGATTACATTAAAGAGTTTAAAAAGAAAGCAGACTTGTATTAAAAATAAAAGAAGAAATTGGCAGAGAATGCATTTTCTCTAACTTTAGAACTTGCAACAACCATGGTATTACCCAAGTTTGACACAAATAAAGAAATTATGGAGTACACAATTATTGTTCCCATAGTTAAAAAAAACCAAAAAATAATACAGAACAATTTGAATTCCAAGTGACCTATTTACAATTGGATTTTTCTGGACTAAAAACTACAAACAAAATTAATGTATCAAATAAGAACAATGAATTATTGTACACATCATTGCTAAATCAAGATAGAGAGAAAAAATGTTGCAAAATCAAATAGAAAAGTTACAGGAAGACCTAACAAATGAGAAAGCAAAGAGGAAAGCAACATATAACAAGATCAATGAATTAGAAAAATGAATAAAAAAATCTACCTCTACATCAACAAGCAAAGAGGATAAACAAAATGAGAGAGAAACAAATGAACTAAAGAAAAGGTTAGATGAGAGCCAAAATAAATATGATGAGGAAAAATCTACTTCAAAAAAATTAAGACAAATCATTGGGCAAGGAAATACACAATGGGAACAAAAATTAGACAAAGAGAGAAAAAATGAAAGATTGGAGGTAGAGCTGATGGAAGCAAAAAATGAAATTGACTCTTGTTAAAATAAGTTATCTGCATTTTGGAGAGAAACAATGAGGCATATGAAACAAAAGATCTGATATGAAATAATGCAAAGGATTGATCATTTTTGTGATATGTTTCAATTGATTAATGCTATCAGACTACATTATAAGAAGCTCAAAAAATATTTATTGGACAACACAAATGTTCTAGCATTAGAGAAATCCACAATTCAAGTTCAACAAATAGTCTAAAAAGCTAGTGATAATGATTTTAAAATCAAAAGGGATTTATAATCATTCTTGCTACCCCAATGAGATTGCCATCTATCATTGAAAAGTGTTTGAGAATACGTGAAACAAAGGAATATTTACATTTGGATGCAAACAATATGGAGAAGGCGGGTGAAAAGGTAAGGAACTTTATAGATCTTGGTTTTCTAGAGGCTTTTGACACAAATGAGTGTTTCATTGGAAATGATGATTTTAGAAAGAAGATGGAGGGTGCAAGGAAGATTGATTTGGATCAGTTTCCTCAAAAAACATAGATGTGGTGAACTATTTGGATTCCATCAAATCATTCATAACCTTGATTGTAAAATTGATTGAAAAAATAAGATAGGTTCCAATTTCAATCATGAAATGTTAACAAATATTCAAGTTATACAACATTAGTTAGAAAAAATGACAATTCCACAACCTGAATAGTGGAAGTTGCTAGAAAAGGTGATATAGTGATTTGATTTTTGATAATATGAGTTTCCAAGTTCCAACTCAACTCTGTGTAGAGTTTTCTTTGAGCAAGATTTTGCATTTCCAGTGCCTCTATGCATTTCTTCATATGAAAATCAATTAAAAAGTTCAAATTTAGTAATGTATTGATGTTTAATTATCTGTATTATTTATTTTATCATTTGAAGAAAAATTCTTGTAGTGGTTTCAACTACTAGATACACATTAAATGATTGTTGATGTTCATTGTTGTATATGCTACTAATACTATTGTTAATATGTTATTAAGCATTGATTTGAGTGATGAATCACTGAGTACATGTTTAAGTTTTAACACAATTAATATATGAAATTATTAATAATATGTTAATTTAGCCATACAAACCTATGATTACATCAGAACATTTTAATTAATTCTTTAAATCAAAGTAGAGACAAAATCATACATTCAACCAAAACAATTGAAGAACAATAGAAGGTTCCTTAATCATTTTCTTAATAATTCATATGAAAAAATATAGGAGAGAATCTATTCCAGAATATGCATTTCTCATTCAAATTCCATTACTATTGTAAAAACATTATTCCTATTACAAACTTGAATTCATACCTAAGACTGAACACTAACTCTATTTCTTTGTGCTTGAATTACAAAATTCTCTTACATAAGTTCAAAAGCTCTTTCAACCAAAGAACAATGCAATTAGCGTTGTATTCCCTTTTATAAGAACAAGAGAGCAAACAAGCTTCGAGCCAAATTACACATTTAGTCACATTTACATTTGACATGTACATTTGAATTTCAATTTCAAAATGTCCCCAAAGGCAGTTACATTTGCATTTCCAAATACAAGGGGGAATTTCATATGAGACAAAAATCATTTCCACACTAGTAGAATTTGGAAAATAAATGACTATGTGACTAAAACTTTTAGTCACAACAACTAAAAATGACTAAATTCTACTAATTTTTTGCAACTCAGCTATAGATGAGTACATAAATGACTAATTTGGTCATTGAATAAAAAAATATTTAGTCACACAAATAAAAATGATTAAATACTTAGTCATTTATTTAGAAAATTATTTAAATAATAAAGAATCAATAGATCACCAAAATAATCTAGTAAACATAATCTAGAACTTTTTTCAAAATCTTATTTTTAGGCATAGCCCGCCAAAATGGAGTTTTAATTTTAATAAACATACTCTAAAACCTTCGTCGAAACCTTATTTTCAGGCATAGCCCGCCAAAATGGAGAAGTGTTTCAGTAAAGAAAAATAGAGAATGGTAAGCAGATGTGTGTGGTAGGAGGCATATGATTCATTGTTCCTTATCTCATTCCTACTCTACTCAACAAGGGTTACATTGTTCACACTATTGTTTGTAATCCATTTATTTAATTGAAATATACTTGCATTATCTCAAATTCCTTTAGATGATTTTGAAGTATCAATGTATCCTATATAGGGTTTAGAATGATTTCTTTTAATTTTAAAAAATAAATAAATGATGTATTTTCCTATGATTAGATAATGTGGAGATCTCCTAAATCTAACCTAGCTCACTGTCCTCTTTGGAACTGTATTCATTACTGTAGTTGCTATGGTTTTGCATGTGATATATTTAATATCTCCATGAAACTTTCTTTTAAATAGATCTCAGACTTTTCTTTAATCTTTATCATGGTAAACCTTGAGTTCCATAATCCACCTTCAATCTCTTCTAAGAATGTTGTCTTAAGCTAGACTACATAGTATGCATATAAAGCAAGTCCTTCATACCTACCATTGTTCCAAACCACCACTCACTGCCTTGCTTAAAATGTTGCCTCAATAAGCACAATAACATGTTTTAAAATCATGGTTGTCAGTGATGGACCATTAAGGTCACTACTTTCATCAAGATACAATGAGATTTTTTTCTTCAAACTCAAGGCATTATGAAGATGAACTTGTGAATTGTTTGCTATGTAGGGTTTCATTTTCTTGCACATTTATTGCTTTGTTAACTACCCTTAAGACTAGATATTGCACCCTCAACTGCAATCTCAAACAACTCACTCACTATCACTTGAAGATTCCTTTCATGAGTATCCTTTTATAAAATCAAACTACGCCCTATAGACTACCTACCTGCTTACTACAACGGACTCATTATTTCATGGTATCGTGGGTCTTAAGATCCTTCAACCTTATTGTCACTACTTCACAGTCCACAAGGTATTATTCACTATTCTCCCATCTTTGATGAGTATCAAAACACTACTCAAACATGCAGTCCACTACCTCAATTATAAAATGGCAAAGAAGAAACATTGAACTTGTGATTACCACTATTACTTCATTTGGATAGTCATTCCCTGATTGCATTTTCCTTGTCCAAAACTGTTAAGAGCATTTGAAAAACCCTTAAGGTCAGCAACGGGGTAATGAAACTCACTATTAAAATATCCACTTTACTATGCAAGGTTTGAGATTTATTATCTTGTCATTGCTCAACCTCTTTTTGACTATCACACATCAAGTGTCTATCATTTTGCTTACCATATATTGCATTTACAAATATCAATGAGCTACATAGTGTGCTTGTTATTGGCTACAATCTTTAGATTGCAAGATTTTATTATTGGCTAGAGTGTCTCAATCTTTCTGGTATTGCAACCTCACTAATCTACTAGAGTTATGGTTTGTGCTTCTATAAAGGCCTAGGGTTTGTACCCTAGTCATGCTCTTACCAATGCTTTTGTTGGTATTAAAAAACAATCTTAAATCTAGGGTTAGAAAATCTACTGTTTGGATAGGGTGTGGTATGATCTTGGATTTTATCATAGAGAGTGTGGGAAGCTTGTGTTTGATCATTAAGGTATGTAAACCTAATCAGGGAAATGTATCCTATATAGCATGGGTCTTGCTTTAATACTTCCCATAATGGTTATTAGCATATCACATTATTATTGTTTGTGGTAACCCAAGATTTCATTCAAGTATGTTACAACAAACTTGGTCTATAGTTTAAGTTGTACACTTTTAAGTAACATTCATAAGGTGTAGAAAATCTTGACCACTCTCTAGAATAGCCCATTAAACTTGGGTTGTGCTTGAATGCACTACATAATTGATATAACACAACCACTATGCATATCAAACAAAGTTATAGGCTCTTTATTGCAGCAAGAGGTAATTGCTCTTGGATCATGCTATAATTGCATTGTAACATGTTAAACTTGAGTCAACCTGATGTAGGAGCATCTAGGGGTGTCGAACAATCTTGCATCCCCTAACGCATTTTATTTTAATTTTTCATTTTCTATGTGGTTTCTTGTTGTAGGAATCCTTTTAACACTTGATTTTGGGACACTTTGTCCATGAAAAAAATATTTATTAATTTGGTTGGGTAGTTTAATTCTTAAATATTATCTTGGGCAAGAATTGGAGCTAAATATTTGTAACCAATATTTTATTTATTGGCTCAATATATGTAGTTTGGTAGGGTTGTTCATTGCACATTTAATTTGCTTAAAATTCTAAAAAATTAAAATCAGAAAAACCTAACTCCCAAAAGTTGGAGTTTAAAATATTTAATCTTGTAAATTAATATTGGGCTCAAAATAAAATTCCCATGTGCTACTATAAAATTAATTGGGAACTATACATGTTGCAGGAGAGATTACATGTAGAAGGGAGTTACACTCTTGCATGCTTTTCTTTTTTCCAAAATAAAGGTAGTGGATTGTAGGAGGTTTTGGAGGCCATATTGGAGTAGTTTCAATATTTAATGGAAATATCTAGAAATGATGAATTTTCAACTCCCAAGAGATGAGAAGAAGAAAACTTGATTAAGGGGTGCAACAATGAAGTTGCAAGAAAAGTTCGTGGAGGAAGATACCAACAACAAGTTGAGTGTTGCAAAGAATTTAGAGGTGACTTTGTTGGTGTTTGAGGCTAATTTGAGTTAGATATGTTTTCATTTTGTATTTCTCAATTGAATTTTGTAATGTATTTTTTAATATTAATGAATATTTGATTTTCTCAAGTGTTGTTGAGGAAGAATGAAAAATAATTTACATTGAGTTTTTATTTGCATATGCTTACAATTATGAAATGAGGGTGTATGTAGTGTTATGGCTGCTTGGATGGGTTGTCTGAAAAGATTCCCCATCCATGTACTACATCAAATGCTATGAGATCTAGTTGATCTTGCTGGGTTGTGAGATGTGTTGAGTATGAGTTTTTGTAGGAGCCTATTTTGGTGAAGATTGAAGCGATGAAGCTGCAAGAGAGAGAGAGAGAGAGAGAGAGAGAGAGAGAGAGAGAGAGAGAGAGAGAGAGAGAGAGAGAGAGAGGTTGTGTTTGTTGCAGGCATGAAAAATGGTATATGACGACTATACTCCAATAGAGATAAAGGTGGGTAGAAGGTTTAGAGTTCCTCCACTGAGAGAGGGTGGGTATAGGAAGCATCTTCCAAAGTCTTTGTTGGGTAGAGGATAGTTGTGTGAGAGATATTATTGCAAGGAGTACTTGTAACTACAAAGGGACTTGTGAGTCTCTAAAAATTACTGTGAAGAAGAAGATGAGATTGGTCATTGGAAGACCTGTGAGAATGTTATTTTGGGAAGATTATTGGGAAAAGGTGAGAGAAAAGAAGTTCATTGTAGAGTTGAAGAAGATAGAAGTGAGATTGGATGCCCTTGAGGAAAGCTTGGGAATGAAGAATCAAGTTATAGAAGAGGAAAATTAGAGATTTGGAAAAGAGGACAACAAAAATAATTATGTAGAAGTACAATGTTGCAGCCCTATGATGGAAAGAGCATGGACAGAAAGACATGTGGGAGCAGCCCACACATTTGTAGTTCCAAGAAAGGAAGAAAAGAATAGAAGCACACAAAAAGAATGGAGAAAGAAAAAGGTAGCAGTGGATGTACATCTTGTTGAAGACATAAAAGAGAAGAAAATGTAGTTGCGTGTAGAGGAATAAAATTTGTAGCAGCAAAAATAGAGGTATTATCTCTTTTTGAGTTTTGCAAAGAAATTATTAATGTTGATATATATGTAGAAGAGGTAAAGGAAAGTGAAGGAGCAATAGAGAATAAAGAAGAGAATGAAAAAAAGAAACAAGTAAAAGATGATATGTGTCTTGTTGAAGGCATAAAAGTGGAGAACAAGAAATTAACATGCATGGAAAAAGAAGTTTCAACAATAGAGAAACAAAGGAACACACATGTTAAGGTAATTTTTATGAGACTTGTGAAAGAGGATTTGATATTAAAGAGATTAGTGAATTTGTGGATGTGAAAGGGGGAGGAAATGATATTATTTTTGAGGTAGATGAAGTTGTGGATGAAGTTTCCAAAATTTAAAAAATGGACTTGGATAGTCAGAAATTTGATAAAGAGATTGACGAAGAAGAAGACAATCTCCTATTGAAAGAGGAGACAAGGAAAATAGAAAAATAGTTTGAGGGAGAAATGATAGATGAAAATGATAAAAATAAAGAGGTTTCAGCTAACACATTCTTCTTTGAAGGCATTAAAGTGGAAAATAAGAAGGTTGAATGGATAGAAGAGGAAGTTCCAACAATGGATGATGAGGTAAAATCTAAATTTTATAATTTTATTGATGAATTTTATTTATGTGTAATGATTGAAGATGACAAAATTGAAGAATATATTGTAGCAATAGAAAAGGGGAAGAAAACATAGGTAATGAGGTATTTTTATACATTTCTTTAAAGATGGTGATGATTCTGATTTTTGTTTGAATAAAATTGTGAAAGAATGTGAAGTAGAAAATTTGGTAAAGTACAACAATAACAAGTTAAATGTTGAAATACATCAAGACGATGAAGATGATGAGATAAAGTTGGAAGATGAATCATGGAGGAATTTGAGCTATAGAGATATTAATTTCATGAGAAGAAGAAAGAGAGGAAATATAAAGGAAGCAAGAGATAGAAAAATTCAGAGCAGGGTGAAGAAGAAGAAGAAACATGTTGATAAAGAAGAAAGATGGCTGAAGGGAAAACATGAAATCTTCAAATATTCATGAGTTCCAACTCATGGAACATTTATTCTTACCCTGGGTGACTAATGCGGGAGCATCTAGGGGTGCCAAGCAATCTTGCATCCCCCAAAAAAATTTATTTTAATTTTTCTTTTTTGGTGTGGTTTCTTGTTGTAGGCAGGCTTTCAGCCCCTAATTTGGGGACACTCTGGGCATAAAAAATGTTATTTATTAATTTGGTTGGGTAGTTTAATGATTAAATATTATCTTTGGGTAAGAATTGGAGCCAAATATTTTCAACCAATATTTTATTTATTGACTCAAAATTTATAGTTTGGTAGTGTTGTTCGTTGCACATTTAATTTGCTTAAAAATATAAAAAATGAAAAATTGGAAAAACCCAACTCCCCAAAGTTGGAGTTTAAAATATTTAATGTTGTAAATTAATATTGGACTCAAAATAAAATTCCCATGTGCTACTAGAAAATGAATTGGGCATTATACATGTTGCAAGAGAGATTACACACAATAGGGAGTTACATTCTTGCATGCTTCTTTTTTTTCTAGAATAAAGGTAGTGGGTTGTAGGAGGTTTAGGAAGCCATATTGGAGTAATTTCAATAATTAATGGGGAGCTCCAGAAATGAGGAATTTTCAATGCCCAAGAGCTAAGAAGAAGAAAACTTGATGAAGGGGTGCAACAATGAAGTTGTAGGAAAAGGTTGTGGAGGAAGATACCAACAAGAAGTTGAGTGTTGCAAAGAATTTAGAGGTGAATTTGTTGGTATTTGAGGCTGATTTGAATTATCTATGTTTTGATTTTATATTTTTCAAATGAATTTTGTAATGGATTTTTCAATATTAATGAAGATTTAATTTTCTCAAGTGTTGTTGAGGAAGAATGAAAATAAATTTACATTGAGTTTTTATTTGCATATGCTTACAATTATGAAATGAGGGTGTATGTAGTGTTATCGCTGCTTGGATAGGTTGTCTAAAAAGATTCTCCATCTTTGTATTGCATCACAACCTGAATGCACCCAATGATGATTGATACCTAATTGTGATGACAATGATTAATTTGTACATAAATTTTGCTCATATGAGTGCCTCCATTTCTATCACAACATAGCAACATTAAAATTGGGTCACACATGAATACATCCTATATTTGATATAGCACAATTGTGCCACATGACCAATTATATTTCGATCCCACAATAGTGGTTTATAATTTTTGGCCAAACTCGACATTGAAATAATTTTTTTTAACTAATTCTTCACTTTCGGGCACCTATAGCGGCTAAACCGTGAGGAATTTGAAGATGATGAAAACTAGAGTTTCATTAAATTTTTTCTATAGATTATAAATATATTTTTTTCAAAATTTTTGAAATTAGATTGCACTTCTTTTTCCATCTCCCTTGAAAACTTGTTTTCTTTAGAAAAAAAACATTATTAAAAAGTGACGCTCATTGTATAATTCATAACTTTTTTTTCCATGAAGGATAAAATTCTAATTCTTTCGAATTTAGATTCGTAACTCTAATATCTAGTGCTGCCACTTGGTTAGATAGTTTTTTATTGAATATTTTTTCTTTAATTAAGTTTCAAATTAAAACCAATTATAATTCAGACATAGTGTGACCGTATAATGCATAACTTTTTTTGTATGAATCAAAATTCAAATTTTTTTTCTTTGTTGGATCAAGGACTTCAATATTTGGTGCACTAATATTTTTATTTTTATTTTTTAATAATTTTCTATTTTTTCACATGTGTAGAATAGGGAGCTTGATTTTTGGTGAAAAACCTACATTCACAAGAAATAAAAATTAAATATAATAATAAAATTAAATTTATTTAAAATTATACTTTTTGGGAAGCTTATAATAAGGAATACATAATTTCAAAAAAAAAAATTAAATGAATTCATTTGATCCCCCAAAACGTGAATCAAATGTGGTTTTTTATCAACATTTTGATAGGTGTAAAGGAGACTCCATTATAGGTATTGTTTAAAACTAGCGGGGTTCTATCCAAGGGGGTTTGATTTAAGGTAGTTTGATAAAACTCTCTTCAATTGAAATTCTTTAAATGGAAACTTTTAAGGCTTAAATCATTATATTTTCTAAAAATATGCAATTTCAGCAAAAATTAGTTCCTCCCAAAAATTGTAAACCAGCTTTGTGGGATCATATTTTAAAATTTACAATTATGAAATGAGGGTGTATGTAGTGTTATGGCTGCTTGGATGGGTTGTCTAAAAAGATTCCCCATCTTTGTATTGCATCACAACCTGAATGCACCCAATGATGATTGACACCTAATTGTGATGACAATGATTAATTTGTACATAAATTTTTCTCATATGAGTGCCTCCATTTCTATCACAACATAAAAACATTAAACTTAGGTCACAGATGAATACATCCTATATTTGTTATAGCACAATTGTGCCACATGACCAATAGAGTTATGGATCACATAATTATAGAAACACGAATTTGTTCCTTAATTGTGCTCTTATGGCAATTCCATTACCATTACAACATAACCCTTTGGAGTTATATTACTCAAATCCTTACATTGCTTATTTTCTCTTTGGATGGATGGAAATTCAATGGTAGGGATTTGTATGTAGTTCATGCTCATATAAGTTCCTTTGTCACCATTACACAACAACACATTGGAATTTCCAATCTTGAACCTTTACTTTATTTTTTATTTTTAGGGTTTCTTAGTGATTATTCCATTTCCATATGGAATATTGATAAAAGAAACAAAGGAAAAATTCATCAATTTTTTAGTTAATTCCTGCTAACATACTTTTGGAATAAATGTTTGATTGCATTACTTCAAGTGTGAATAATCTTGTTTTCTTCTTATAATATATTCATTGAGAGCTATAATAGAAAGCTTCTGATATTGAAAGCCATCCTGTAAACAAGTGCTTTAAGCTACATTTAGGAGGCTTCATGGATTTTTTGTGATTTATATAGCTTTTGTTTTGATAGTAAATGACATCGGATTCTTTCTGAAACTTAAATGATTTATTAATTATGATTTTATGATGATTAAATATTTTATTTAAAAGGGGTTAATATGTGGTATTTTTATGTGTAGGAAGAATAGATTGTGATGCAACATTCGGGTATGGATGGTTTAGGAAAACTTTGATTGCTATCGATGACATAACTAGGTTGGAGAGTACTTTCAGCTAGTCTGAAACACTTTTGAGTGTTTTCACATGGAAGAAAAACTTGATGATAGGAATACAAATGTCGGTGGACAGAGAAAATCATAAATCTACTTATTGAGTTTTTTATCGAATTTGAGGTCGTAAATATCGAACAGAGAAAATTCCTACATTCTAAAGATAAAATCATAAATATGTTGGTCCAATTAGAGATCCAATTGGAGTTCATGAAGCTCCATGAGAGAAAGTTCATACATTCTAAAGATCAAATCATAAATCTACTTGGTCCAATTTGAGGTCCAATTGTAAGAATTTGTATTTTTAATTATACTTTTTGACATTTGGCTTGATAAAAATTGTCTATGCTTCCACATTTTCATGTTGTCTAGCTGGACACTTGTAACTACAATATATGACAAAAAATCCCAACTATTATTCTTTGATGGATGTCCCATGATCAAGATCTATATAAAAAGGTTTCTTTGTATATTGGGTGGTTAGGTGTTCTATAGTGTTATACAAGTTTAAGCTTTTCCTTTTGTTGATTTTTAAATAATAGTCTTATCTTTCGGCCAAGATTTCTACTATAATCTCTCTTTTATGTTTTCAGTAGTCTTGATTTATAGATTGCAATTGTTGGTAGTTATTCCACATCTTGCTTATATATTTGTGATTTACACCTTAAATTTTGTAATGTTGAATGATCCATATATTTATAACTTAATAATTTTGAATTGGTTTAGTGGGAAGTCTCGCATGCCCTAATTTCCTAAGTGACTTGTGTTTGACACATGTGTATTTGTTTTGGACAATTTATGGAATTTACCTATTGGAATTATGTGCCTCAAATTCACTGGTGGACCCACAACTTGGTTGTCATCAAGTTAGATTACACCAAGTGAGATTTCAGGCATTTACCTCCATCCCTCAACATCTCATGGAGTGATTGGTGGTTAAGTGATACTTATCACTACCCCACAAAGGTGTTAGATTGAACTTGTAGTAGTGTGGTGTTACTGCCACCCAACAGTGCTTCCATGTTGACTAGTGTGGTATAGCAGTGGTTACCGCTACCCCACAAAAATGGTCAAAGGTATCCTATAGTGGTGCAGTATAGTCACCAGCACACAATGATGGTGTATGAGGCTTGGTGCGTTAGAGTGGAAGTCACCATATTGAAATAGGCTAATTTGTGCATATCGGTGTAGCAATGGATGGTGGATGAATGGGTGTCTTTTGCAAGATAGTGAGTTATTGACGGTTAAATGGTTAATGATGCAATGAAATCTATAAGATGGTTGTTGTGGAGTAATATTTTAATTATTGCTTTTAGTATTTTGATTGTATTCTTTTGTTTTAATCATTTATATATTTGTCTCCTTTCTAGTGGATTTGATGACTTGTGATGATTATTGTGTTGTCTTTGAAAGAAATTTCTCATCCAAGCTCCAAATCACACATAGGCAAGAAGAATTCTTTCAAAATTTGAGGAGTTGGTCTTTACACCCACTGGTTGCATTTTATAACATATTTGATTTCTTGTTTCATGTGACTCCAAATAGGTGCACTAGATCCTTGAATGGGATTAACATATAGATTTATTCAATACGAAAAAGAGACTAATTCTATATTATTTTTCTTTATAATTCATCCTAATTCTAATAATGATCAATCCCAACTTTGCAAAATATGCAACATAATTAACTAATAAGTTCTTATTAAAATGTCATGAGAACTTATTAGTTAATGATGTTGTGTATTTTGAAAAGCTAAGATTGATCGTTGTCAGCCTTGGGATTAATTATAAAGAAAAATCATATAGAATTGGTTTATTTTACTTGTTGAATAAATCTGTGTTAATCCCCTTCAAGGATTTGTTGCACATATTTGGAGGCACATGAAACAAGAAATAAAATATCTAAGTATATTTTAGAATTCAAATATTAGCATATGGATTTCTTTGGGCAGATTAGTGGCAATAAGATCCATCTCCCTATTTATGCAAGATCTTTAGTCACAAGGTATCAGACATTCCAGTCCACTATTCAATACCAATAACATACTAGAATAACATCCAAAGCTATTTTTTAGCTTTAATAATAGTTGTCATTCTAGAATTGGTCCATATGTACTTGGAGTATCCCCTATAATAGTATTTTATTAGTCTAGCCATAAATGAAATCCTATAGATTTTCATGTATGTCTAGCAAGGCACTTGTAACTGCAACATATGACAAAAAATCCCTATTGTTATGCTTTGATGGATGTCCCTTCGAATATCTGATGTAGTGCACATTATTGTAGTGCAAGCCTATTTTCAAATTGTTTCATTTAGAATCACAAATATTCTCCACAAGAAAATTGTCCCTATTTAAAATGATGGAAATGGTTCATATCTCTCAAAACAATTTCTCTTGCAACAATCTTGGAGATGAATTTAGACGCAGTGTGACAAGAGGAATATACTCAAAGGTTCTTAACAACTCTAATAGTTGTACTAGGGGCCATGTTTAACAAACCAAATTCAATTGCTAACTTTTCACTATGGTTGCAAATAAATGATTCTTTTTTCTTCTATTCCACAACATTAAGAAAAAGTCTTAAATATGGAAATGCCTTGTTGCCTTCATTTTCCAAGCAAATTTCTCCAATTTTGTATAGCTCTCCCATTTTTGTGGATGTGATGTATCTCCCACAATGTTTTAATTGATTTATCTTTTTTTTGTATTTGGACTTACTTTTGTAAACATGCAGTATATAGTGCATTTTTATTCTTTTTGAATTGAGACTAATAGTAATTTTGTTGGTTATATTGAGGAACAAGTTCATTCATGGTGGAAAAGGCAGACTCTATTTCTCATATCATATGGCACATTGCATATAAAGGAGGAAAGATTTTAGCTGGGTTATTTTTTACTACATTGAAGGAGAGAGCTTCATATATGGGACACGATCAACACTCTCCTTCTTAGATTCTACACATTACAACTTTCTCTAGGAAGATTTCCCAGTTGTAGAATTTTTAAGAGATGAAAGGGGCATGTGCTTGCATTGAAGGGCTCCAAGCATGTGTTTCCATCATTGTATAAGTTTTTTGGAGAAGTTTCTTTCTTGCAGTTATTTATGTGCAATATTGTAACTCATATTTTCAGTCTTGTGACTGAAAAATAAAATTTCTAATACTCTATTTCTAAGCTACAACTAGAAAACATTTCTTTTGTTAATAAAGTTCATTGATTTTTCCTTCTCAATGGCTATCTTATTGGGGTGATCCCACAAAGCTGGTTTACAATTTCTAGGAGATTCTAATTTTTGTTGAAATGACATATTTTTAGAAAATATAAGGATTTAAGCCTTAAAAAGTTAAATTTAAAGCATTCTAATTGAATAAGGTTTGATCAAACTACCTTAGAGAAAAATCCCTTGGATAAAACCTCACTAGTTTTAAACCATACCTATAATAGAGTCTCCTTTACACCTATCAAAATGTTGATAAAAAGCCACTTTTAATTTACCTTTTTGGGGATAAAATGAATTCATTTAAAAATTATTTTTTGTAAGTATGTAGTGCTTGCTATAGGCTTCCCAAAAATTATAACTTTAAATAAATTTAATTTAATTATTATATTTATTTTTTATTTCTTGTGAATGTAGGGTTTTCACTGAAAATTAAGCTCTATGTTCTACACATGTGGAAAAATAGAAGATTATCATTTTTGTTTTGAAAAATATGAGTGCCCCAGATATTGAAGTCCTTGATTCAACAAAAAAAAATTAATTTTGATACATACAAAAAAATGTTATGTGTTATACAGTCTACCTATGTCTGAATTGTAATTGGTTTGACTTTGAAACTTGATTAAGGAAAAAATATTCAATAAAACACTATGAAATCAATTTGAAGCACTTGATATCATAGTTACAAATACAAATCTAAATTCAAAAAAAATAGAATTCTATCCTTCATGGAAAAAAAATTATGTGTTATACGATGAGCGTCACTCCTTAAAAATGGTGTTTACTAAAAAAACTAGTTTTTGAGGGAGATGTAAAAAAAGGTGCAATCTAATTCCAATTTTTTTGAAAATAATATATTTAGAATCTATAGACAAAATTTCATAAATCACTAGTTTGCATCATCTTCAAATTCCTCATGGTTTAGCCGCTATAGGTGCTCAAAAGTGAAGATTTAGTTAGAAAAAAATAGTTTAATGTCCAATTTGGCAAAAAATTGTAAACCAGTATTGTGGGATCACCTATTGTGTACAATTGATGCTTGATGTGTGTTTGTGTGTTTTATGTTTAAATCCTCAAATATTAGTCAATTAAAATTACTAAATATGCTACTAATTAACATCAATTAACAATTAAATTGACTAAATATACTACCAATTTATAGAAATCAATGAATAATGAATAAATATGACTAAATATATGACTTATCAAATAAAAATGACTTAATATACTACCAATTGACAAAAATTAGTGAAAATTGAATAAATATGACTAAATATATGACCTGTGAAATAAAAATGACTAAATATACTACTAATTGATCAAAATGATGATTAAAATTAATGACTAAATACACTACCAATGGACAGAAATCAGTGAATAAAAATGACTAAATAAGTGACCAGATTGCAGCAATCAATGTATAAATATATCAATGAATAAAAAATGACTAAGTGACCAAATTACAATAATCAATGACTAAATATATACTACAAAATATTTCAATCAAAAAAAATAATAAATGACTAAAAATGGTTTAGACATCAATCTGGTCACATTGTAAATGACTGGCAATAAACTAATAATGGTCACGTGACCATGTTTAGTCATTTATAAGAAATTTTTAGTAGCTTTTATAGTCAAATATTATTGTTTTTGTACTAGTGCCATTTACTAATGAAGATTCTCCCACCTTCCAAAAGACTCCTTTAGTTGGTGCAAATTAATATTTTCCACGAACAAAAACCATAGTCCACATGCTTTAAAAACTTGAAGAATAAAGTGAAAGAGAGAATAAACCAAAGTAATTCCACATTTTTAATCCTTGTCACCACATTTAAAACTAAGAAAGTGCAATATTTGAACATTGATATATCCAAGGCTTAATATGTTCTCATTCTAGGCCATGTATTACACTTCCCTATTGAACTTTGTTATTGAAAACCACCAACTAAAACTGATGTCCCCCACTCCCACTTGCAGTAATTTATATATCCAATATGTCAATATAGTTGGACTTCCATAATGTAAACTCCTCCTCTGTAGGCTATTCAAATCCCATGATAAGGTCTTCCTTTTTTTTGTATGGGATATACCTAACTCCCACCATATTTTCCTCCTTATAAAAATATTCAAGGAAAGGCTTTGTATGCATGTGCATGTCCATATTGTTCCTTAACATAACCAAATCCATTTCATCACATATTTTTTTGGCCTGGGAAGTTATCATTTGAGTTACCTAGTCTTTCCACTCTTGTAGAGACTTAAATTCACCCTTCTCATTTAGAATGTTTGGATTAAGACCAAAATTCCAATCATTGAACTTCTTAACCAATTCTCTAATCTTCACCTCTAAAGACTCAATGACAATCAACCCTTGAGAACTAGTTGTATTTGTTAGAAATATTAGGGTTAGAATAATCTCTTTTTAGGCTTATATACATCATGAGAGGATGCAACAACCATATCCCTTAGCATTTGAGCCCTTGGAATCCATATATCCATTAAAGGAATGGAAATTTATTTATCACTATCAAGGTTTTTAATGGAATCAAACATCAAAGCATAATTGGCATGAATACTAATTAATCTTTTCTCTACCCCCTTATTCAAGTGATCAAGCATTATTACAACACTAAATTAAGGCATAATTTAGCTCTTTTATTATCAATATTTCCCAAATTTAGTGTGAAAAAGGGATACTTTTTCCTACGCTACAATGTACATGTATTTGATCACTGATAAGTTGAGCCCAATCAAAGAATTATGTCCCTCCAAGTATAATTTGAACAATGAAATACATCCATTCTTTGAATTCATGAGCTTTTTCATTTCCCCTCCCTATACAAGAGTACCATAATACCAAAAATCTCATTTATAAAATTATTTCTATGCAAGCTCTTGGGTAATTGGGATTTACCCCTCCTAGGTGTGGGAAGCCATTATTGATAATTGTGTTCCTATAAGATCTTTTCTTTGCTTAAAAAATAAATTTGTGACAAAGTGAAATGAAATACCAAGTATTTTATTCTATCCAATATTTTTAGAGATGGGGAAAAATAATCTCTTTGAGTTTTCATTGTACCAATCTATTGTCACTAGTACTAACTTCTCAGGTTTCATAGTCATAATATTTTATACATTTCACTGTCAAAATTAGACATTGAATTACAACAGGGTTCAAATGGTTGCTTGCAATAAACTACTTTCAATCAACCTTTATGTAATAATTTATAAGGGTTAGGATTCCCAATTTTATCCCAAAAATCATCTAAGTTCATAGGACCTAGCTTGGTATCCCCAATTTTTGACATGGTGTTGGTTAGGATAGAAACATATTTGTAGCCTTGATATATATTTCATTGTAGCTAAAACCCTAGGATATGTGTATAATTTGCAAGAGAAAACTTATGCCAATATAGGTCTTGACTTCAAAATAGAATTCCTAATAATTTAAATCTTATTTAGATAGAAAAATAGTACCTTTTAATGCATCCAAAGCTCCACAGACCAACAACTGCAAAAATTCATTCCTCTGCTCTACTCCAATTCTTTCTCTCATTTCAACTAAAATGTACATTTTCCAATAGCTCAAACCAATTTAAAACATTCCATAATTAATTTTTGAGTGGATGAGTAGTTAACACAATCTTCTACTAAGCTTGGCACATGTAACCTTACACATCTTCTTTTCATTTCAACTACATTTTTAATATATGTAAAGGAATAGTTAAGAAGCACATTTTCAGTAGAATGAATTTTTTTCACAACCTCCTCTTAGGATTGAAAAAGGTTTCACAACCATTATAATATGCTAAAATACTTTGTACTTGATGTATTCTTTGTATCACTTCTTGGAACAAAGCCTTCACCACCATTGAAAGTGTAGTGTCGAAAAATATCGTTGCTTACATTTTGACACTTAATCTAGGTGTAATTAATGATAAATTGGTCTTAATGTCACCTTGGTATAGTCTTGTGAGGTATTTTACACTTCCACATTAGCTCTTGGGACCTTTTGAAGATAACTTAACTTAAATATACCTTAATTTTTGTTGTAAACTATATTTATTTGCAGCTTCACATTAAATTTAGGAGCCTTGTAAACTAATGGACCTAATCTAGTGTTGTAATGTGTTTTACACATTCTCATGGGATTTAGGGACCTTCTAAGCTAAATAGACCCAATTTTTCCTTAATATAGTGTTGTAAATTGTATTTATTTAAAATTTAAAATTGGATTTTGGACCCTATTGCATTCATGACCTTTATATCATCACTAAGAAGCCCCAATGACCACATATTATACATCACAAGAAATATTTTAATCAAAAACCCAACAATATAAAAAAATAAGCTTAATTTACATACTCCCTAACACTTTAGCAGTCAAAATAGGCCCTATGGGACCCATTTGCCACTTTGGGTCAATGATTCCCATCCAGGTGGGAACCATTCTCCATAGATGGAAAAAGAGTCCCATTTGGTGTATTATTGAGGTTTTTAGTGGGAAATTTTTGTTTTAAGATCAAATTTCTTCTATGTTAGCCTTTGGGATCAAATAAATGGTATTTGAGTGCATTTCCAATATAAAAAGCTATTAAATCATTATTTCATCAAGAATTCATGATATAAATTCAAGCAAGCAAGAGTTAAGCATTCCAAGACTTTACAAGATCATCAAGATAGCATTCAAGATCATTTTTGAGGCATTCAAGGGCAGAATTCTTCATCAATTGTTGCAAAAATCCAAGATCCATCATCATATAAAGAATCAAGAATGTTATTTGTTGACTTTCTCTTTGTGGCATATTTTTCCTTGATGTCAAAACTAGTTTGGCATTGGCATTATGGTACTTGGTGGATTTGGTTATTGTTGTATTTAGTACTTGGAATATTCAGTGCTTTATGGACAATGATTTGGATGGTTTACTTTTAGTTTTGTTTGGTCGTATTGATCATGTTGGATTCATGTGTAGAGGATATATATATCACATAGGATTATTCTTTCATACAAATTGTTTGGCATGTTTAGATTTCAGTGATTACATGGCATTGATAAGGCATATACAGATGAAGGTAATGTTGAAATCTAGTTATGAAATTTTTTTGTATTCATAAGGTATTTAAAAAGATGTCCTCCTTGTGTGAAGTTTTCTAGCACACATTCTTATACATCTTGGTTGATACACAAAGGTGAATACTTGGACTTTGGCTTAGCATTGGTCTTCACAAATACTTGTCTTTATTATTGATTGATCCCTTCACATTTTGCATATGATATTAAATTATCATCAAGCTAAATGTTTTTTTGGAAACAGTGTTTAAAGTGATATTGTATCAATTTTTTTATTTATTTATGTTTAACATGGAAATGACACTATATTGAATCTCACATAGCGCGGTATCAGGCTTCTTGTGTTTTACATGGTTTTTTATTGTGACATTGGGTTCATTGATTCATTACATGGCATTTACACTTGATGAATTGTCAGTCAAAGTTCATTAAGGCTTCATGTGGTAAATAGGTCACATGGATAGTGACTCATGTGTCGACAACAATAATAAAGTTATCATTTATGTTGTTGGAATCACACAGACTTCAAATGATTATCAATTTGGGAAAAGTTCTTGAAATTCTTTGTAAACAAAAGGTAAAAAGGAAATAACCAAGCAATAAGAAGTTTTCTTTGCATAGGGTTCGAAACCCTAATCACTGTCACCATGGACTTTGTTTGCTATTGGTCTGCAAGCTGGAACTTGAAGTTGGGAAGCTTCACTGTGGTAGTTATGATCTTCTCTTCACCAGTTGGTAATATATTTTTGGTCACCATGATAAGTATTGGTTTTGAAATTTGGAAAGATCTTATGTCTCTTAATCACATAACTGAATATGGTTAAGGTTTAAAGAAAATCGTTCCAATGTTGCATAATCTGAGTTCTTCACTCAAGGTTTTCACAGTTATTGGTGATTTGGCATACAATTTTTGTTTCTTAACTATATCCATTTATTTTATAAATGTATGGTTTTTAGCTATTACTTGGTGACGAGGGTTGAATGTTAAAATAAAATACTTTGGAAACATTTTGACTGTCATATTTTTGAAGTTGAAAAACTGATAAAAGAGAGTTTGTATTGTTTGCATCTCTGGTTGTAAAATAGATATTTCGTTCAAATTTAAATGAGATTATTCTTTTGTACTATCATCATCAGTACACATTGTAATGGGAATTATTGAAAATCGTATATTTGTACTCTGTTGAGATTTTGTGACTATAGACATTAGTGTAGTTATAAGGTCCTAACACTTTGTAATTTCATAAAGATATTTTTTAAAAGGAGTTTGTGCTCCTAACTTGAAGTGGGTGCTTCAGTTTGTTATTGGAGTTGGTGCTCCACATTGTTACAGAGTTGGTGCTCTTTTGAATGAATAAAAAGATCAATTTGTGAGTGGTTTTTTATACCCCAAGAGGGTTTTTCCACTCAAGAAAACAATGTGTCATGTGTTTAAATTTGTGCAATTGTGTTTTAGCTCATGTGTTTAACTGTTTAAGTTTTAATTTTGTCATATGTCAAAATAATTTCATGCAATGCTCTAATGCATGTTTATGTTTCATTTTGAAAGGTTTCAAAGTATAGAGTTCAATCTATCATGAATTTATGATTGATCTATCATAAATTGTGAATCTAAAGCATTATACGGTCACTTTTATATGAAAAATTTATATTATACTTTGATAGTGGTTTGTAAATTTATTCAAAAAAATCACTTTGTTTAAAGGCTCTTTGTTGTGTCAAAGTTCACTTTAAGTTAAGTGGGTTCACTTAGTTGTTCTTAAAAGTCATCATTCATTTTGCATTTCAAGTTTTAAAAGTCAAATTTGCACATTACTTTGATTCACCCCACCCCTCTTAGAGTAATTCATCTTCCAACATTATTGAGCTAGTGTTGCGGTGTATCATTGAAGATACAAGATCAAGTATTATTCTACACCTATTATCAAGATCAATATCTACATCTTTCATGACCATTTCATGTTGATTTGCATATTTACAAGACATTATTCAAGGTATAATTGTTCATTTTTCATAGCCTATGTTCCATGTTTCATGTCCTTGATTCATTGTTTCATCATTTGGTTTAGTTACCTAAAAGGAGTTTGACCAAGGCAAACCCCTATTCACTAACAATCACCAAGTTTATAACTCTTTACATGTGTGATTGTAGATCTAGGTGTCTTGTAGCTTGAAAGATAATTGAATATTAGGTTATAATCTTGGAGAAATTTGTTGGAGTTGTCTCCCCATTTTCAAGGTCACAATCTTCACCTAAAGGTCACTTATAGCCTTGAAATCAAAGTTTCAGATCCGAAAACCTGGAGAAGCAGATTGAGAATACTAAGAAGAAGAGGTTCATACTTTGAATTCTTGAAAAAGTGGAACATGACTAATTCACCACAAGTGGTGAATGAGTCCAATTTTAGGTGTTCTCTAGAATTATTTGCAAATGTATTTACCCTTTTTCCTGAAACAGATTCATGTGCAGAAATCTACAACTAGGACTGATTCACCTAGGTTGGTGAATGAGTCCTTGTTGATCAAAAAGTCATATTTTCTAGCATTGCAAAGCCTCAACCAATCATTTTTGGATTTATAGGTGCACACCATTCATTTTACTACTTCCCTCTACTATTTTATTGGAATTTATAGGTCATTTTATAGGTCATTGCATTGAATTAGGGTTTAGTGTTGCATATTACATTTCATTTATCCACGTTCCAAGTTTTTACTTGGTGGTGAACCCCTTATTAGTTTCAATTCAATCCATAGGAAAACCCTCTTGTAAGATCCCTTTCTCCCATTATCATCATTTGATTGAGATCTCTAGGGAATCCTTGAATGTTAGTTGGAGAAAGGTGGTGTTCTATGTCCTAAACCATAAAGCATCCATTTTTACACTAATCATTTTTGTGAACTTGCATTTAGAACATCATAATTCAAATTTGGAGTGCATTATCATCCTATATCTTTCTTGCATTAACATTGTATTAAGGTTTGCATTGATTAATTGGAATTCTAGGGTTTCCAATTTTGTATAAATGAAATTTCATATAGCTTACATTTTTTTATGTCATTTAATTGAAAATTAAACAAAATTTGTATTTGCACTTAGGATCTAGATCATATAGCTCATAAAAAGCATAAAAATTAATTAAAAATTTTCTAAATTTTGAATAAACTCCCTACTGGGACTCATTCACCACCTTGGGCGAATTAGTCCTAGTACAAATTTGGCACTATATTTTACAAAGTTAAATTTCTTGTTTTTAAGCTTTTGTTTGCTAATAATTTTTTTTTGTTTCAATTTGCATGCTTTCTATTATATTCAAATCATTAGAATTAGAATAATTTACATTCATTTCAATTGTGGATAGAATTATATTCTTGCACTTTTCAATTTCAGCACTAGTTCATAGTTCAATTATATTAGATTACAATCACCACTCATTAGAAAATGAAAATAAAAAACTAAAAACATCAAAAGAAACAAACAAACAAAAAAATCATTAACCTTAGAGAAAGCATATCATTTAAACCCTTTATTAGAGATGACTTGGCATGTTAGATGAAGCCCTTGATGACTTCATCTCACCTAGATCATCCACTAAAGCTTTGAAACAAGACTTTTGTGATTCCAAATGATTGTATCTCCTATCACTAAAGTCTTGTTTGCCTTCCACCTCCTCTCCTTGGAGAGATATTATGACACATGAAGTTGAGATTATGGCTGCTACTTTACCTAGTCTCCATTCATCTCCCAACACCTCCCCTACTTGTGAGAATGCTTTAGTGAAAGAGGAAAAAATCTTGGACAATAATGAAAAATACATTTGTAAAGAGGACATTTTAGTGTTATGAAATCCAATGATTGAGAGTTATAGCATTATTTCTCTCCCTCCTAATATCCCTAAGATTTGGAAAGATCTATTTGAATGAGATGATCCAATGATTGGTAACCATGAAACTCATAGTTGCTCTTCTCTTGATGCCTCCCTTATTTTTTATGAAGCTACTTTACAACACCTAACCATGAAATGTGATGAACCTCATTTTTTGTCACTTTCCTAAAATATATCCTACTAGGGTAGATATTATGGCACAAGAGAATGAGACATTAGAGAAAAAGGATAAAATTATGGACAACAATTAAATTCCCCCCTCTCCTAATGTCTCTCCTAACTTGGTGAAGAAGATATTAGGGTGTTACAAGATCCAATCAATGAGAATGATGAGAATCCTTGGGAAAACATTATTGAACAAGAAAATGCCATTAGTGATACACAAGAAAATTTAACCATTGATAAACCCCTTACTAGTGATGAAGTTATTTTAGAATAACCCACCTTTGAATGTCATGAACATCTAGTTTTTCCCTCCTAAAAACTATCCTACTAGGGAAGGTATCATGATGCAATAAAATCAGGATATCAAAACACTTGCCACATCAAGGGCACATAAAGAGAGAACATCAACTAACAATAATCTCTAGCCTCTGGAAGCCAAAAGAACGACAATCCACAAATGAGGGTAAAATGAAGCAACAAGAGTTTGTCAATGATACGGGGCTTCAAGCCAACTTCAACACCAACCCAATGAATAAAAGCTCGTCAAATCAAAATAAACTAAGAAGGTCATACTCCTCAAAACATCCAAGACTTCAAGATATTCAAAAGGATCCCAACCAAAATCAACTCAAGGAAAAGTCACATCAAGATAAAACATCAAATCATATAATAACCAACACGAACAAGCAACTACAACATCCACTCAGATTACATAATCAAAACACATCAAACTAATCCATCACAATTTCGTAAAGATAATCGCATAATCAAACAAGGAACACAATAACCCAAGTAACTATAAAATTAGTATGCACTAACATTCATCCATTAAATGATTTAAAATAACTCAACATTTAAAAGAGTTTACTTGCTTTGCACAAATAAGTTTATCAATGCTTAAAATAAATCAAAACCACAACCATTAAAATGCAACGATCTCCAAAAAAGGATAAGTGCATCAAATTTTCAGAATAAGGGATTTGACATCACACAACCAACATGCAAGGGCAGGGTGACCCATAACACTATCAAACTCTATGCGTAACAAGTATAAATTGATTCCAAGGCATATGGTATATATGCAATTTGAATATAGCGTATGCAATCACAATGTAAATTAAGCCAAAACCAAGGTAGGATGCCATGCACAAGGGCTAATTTAAGTACAAATCAAAATACCAAACTTTAGATCCAATCCATCGAATTCAGCAAGAGGATAAGCAACAGGATAGGAAATGATGAAGGAGTAGGAGAAGATAGAATCTTTTATCATTCAGCAACTGAAATAAGAAATTTGAATGCCAATTTAATTACATGCAACTTGAAAATCATGTATATTATTCCTCAATGGTTGTCACCATACTTTAAATGCAACCTCAATAGTCAACTAAATGCATCGAATCCAAGCATTGACGAACTACTGTACATATTGGTAAATTAGAATTTCCAAGTGCATGAAAATTAATTCTAAGCATAAACATCATTTTCTTTCTAGCAATAAGATGTGCAATCAAAAGTCAAGCATATCAAAATTACACAGGAAGAATAAAATCAATCTCCATGTATAAATATTCGATTGAATATTTCAATGAAGGATTTACATGGACGCCTATATGAGAAACGACATAACAAAGTATAGAAACTAGACATAGAGAAAAACAAAGCTAAACAATCAAGCAGAGATTGGATGCATAACACAAAGCATCGAAATAGAGTACAAAGATGAGCTAACCCAGAATCCAACGCATGCTGAGATGAAGTTCGACACCGAGTTCCAGCTCTGTAACAACCCCATGTTTTTTTAAAATTCTTGACCAACTCCAATAATTTGTCCCCAATTCTCCTTTTTTTTAAAACAATCAAATGAATAAAAATTATTCAATAGATTATTCTCCAGATTATTTCTTGCAGACAAAGTTATTTGTTACCAAGAACCAAAAATCAATTATGATAATATCCCCCTTAAAAATCTCCTCCCAGAGGAGATAAGTAGAAGCTTTCCAAAATCCCAAAAAAAAACAAAAAATCAAGCATTATAACAAGTTTCCCCTTTTCAACTCTGTTTCCAATTGTGCATGATCAAGGAAGAAGATTTTTCTATCTTTTTTTCTTTTTCTTTTTCGCTTTTCTATCTCAATTCAAAATCTTATCATGATGCTTTATTATTATTATTATTTATTAGCAATAAACTGTTCTTTTTCCATTTTTTAATTGATTTCCTTGCTTTTATCTTTATTCAAACTCGAGTTCAAATTTTTAATTTTTTTTTTTTTACTTTAATATTTTCTCACTTTTAAACTTCTTAATTAAACTCACTCATTAGGCACTAATTATCTTTATTAAATTAATTATATTTTCATAGTAATACCTTATAGACTACCATACAAGACAATTTTTTAATAAAATAATTTAATTAAATTATTTATTAATAAACATATACTTTGTATTGTATTATTATTTTAATTCTAACTTTTATTATAGTTACTTAAAAAGGTATTCTAACTTGACTACCTTGCTTAGACAAGTTAATCAAAATACTAACTTATCACCTAACTCAAGGCTAATCAAACAAGGCAACCAAGAAACCAACATGACATCATAATTCATTTAGGCACACATACTCGAATATGATGAAGGAGCAAAAGCAGAGGGGCACTACATCCTCCCCCCTAGGCTCCGAATTACTCCTGGAAGTCAAGCTCAAGCATAAACATGGTCACATAAAAATATCATCAATCACCATAAGTTAAATCATCAATTAAACGTCGTCAAGAAGCAATGAACAGTAAACAAACCAAAAATACCCAAATGAAAGTGGTGATGGGGTTGAAACCAAACTGATTTGCCAAACACAAAGATAAATGATGAACTAGGTTGGGGAAACTTCTTGTCAGCTCCTGTTTTCCACATCAGACCCCTTGGGTGTTTAGGATGCTTGCCCTGTCCTGATAATGCAGGTGGAATCGAGACTTAGTTCCTACAATCCTACATGCAAACAACTGTCATGCAAAATACATATATATTCCAAATACACTGAGAGAGGAATTCACAACATAGTAGGGCACTCGTGAGTGAGTGATACTACACTGTCCCTCTCTCTAGCCTACACAATATTTTAAACTAATCAAGTAATTCATAAACAATTTGCTACATATCAATTAGAAGAACATTCACATAATGGTCCTAACCATAATTCTATATTCATATATTGTATCAAACATGGATTATTACTTATCATTATAAGTGTCTATCTCTATAAATCCCAATTTTTTTACCTTTAGCACTGTGGTCCTAAAGCCAACCACCTGAAAATCATTAACTACTATGGAACATAACACATTAGTATCAAAATTTCAAGCTAATCCTTTACCTTTAAATGATGCACTTTCATAAAAATTAAAGCATAATGATCCACTCAAATGTACACTTTTGTTAAAACTCATCATTTCACACAAAGCACTCCACTATAACCATTATTCAACACCAAATCTGACAACAATTTCAATAAAAATGGGAAAATTTATGCCTTCATAGATTCAAGAAAACATAGTTCATCACTTCAACGACACAAATTTGCAATTTTCATGCACACTCACTATATTCACACACATAACTCACATCACTGGAAACCACATCACACAATGACACAAGGGTTCATAGTGCATCCTTGATAGGAAGGATATCGGTGCATTGCACACTACACCGAGGGTCCTATCCTTTACCATTAGTTTCCCGCACCATTGCCCTAAGACCGGCTAATAGAAGAAACTTAGGTTCACAACAAACACAACAAAAAAATGAAACTATAGACTCTAGGGACTAAATGCAAGGTTACATAGTGAGCACACATAGTGCCCAGTGTATGAACCTATGCTCTGATACCATGTTGTAATGCCCTGTCATGCAAACATCAAAGGACAACTAAAGCAACAATTACCACACAATTTTTTTTTCTTAAAAGTTAACATAACATACATGAGATGCACATTAAGTTATGACATGAAAATTCATTTAAACAAATCCACTATCACTTACGTCCCTTGGGGTACACGGGGATGCATTACAAAACTTAATTCCAAACATCAATGATAAAGAATAAAAGTCAAAGATATAGTCCATAACAAAATAAATATTAACAAATATAACACATACATGATAAATCATTGATGAGAACCATCTGTGTATGTAACTACAACATATACATGATTAACTCAACACATTGAATAACAACTGCCATGGCCAATAGCCACACTAGGTTTAACGTTACATTACAATACAATGTTCGAGAGGTACAAGGATACAAAAGTGTTTCCAAATATGAATGGAAACCATACAATCAAGATAACATGATACGAATGAATAGATGAATACACAATATCATAATTGGCTCCAATACAGATACAACTCTAGAGTCACTGCAACAACACCAATCCACACCTCTCGATCCGCAACTGGGGACCCAATGGGGTGCTTAGCACGTTCCACCCAACCACGTGGGTCCGAAGACCCACCCCCCATGCTAAGGAGCTGACAAGAAGAGACCTCAACCAAGAACATCCAAATAGGGAACCACAAGATTCAACATCATACAAAGGTATTATAAAACTCAAGGATTACAATAACATAATCAACAACATTCATGAGCCAACAAAATCAAATAAAGCTATGAAAACTCATCACATTTAACCCAAGCAATAACAATTAAGCAAGTCACCAAAGAACATTCATAAATCATTTTCACAAGAATCTGAAACAACATAAAGATTACAATATCTAGAGGCGACAAGAAACAAGAACAAGGGTGTCTAGTGGAGAGTGTCATCGCATAGCTCTCATGGGATTCTCCTAGCCCTTCCTCCAACTGAGGCACCGACACCCATCTATGGATCTCCTGGCCCTTCCTCCTAACTGAAGCACCGACACCATAGGGTAGCTAATGCGGAGCCAATAATCTCTCATGAAGACGAGACTATGACTTTGCCAACCACGGCCTTCTCAGTCTATCACTAGTCTATGGTAGCCCTAATGCATAGACAAGGAATCCAATTTTTAATTATCTTGTGTGTTTTACTACCCATACCCCTAAATTCTATTGTTTAGGTTATCACTTGTTTAACTACTCTTACGTGGGTTCTCCTGTGCACTTCCTCTTACCCGAGGCGCTGGCCCCCATGAAGAGCCACTCTCCCTAAGACCCTTAACATAAACCAAACTAGGCAAGGGTTGTACCATAACAGATAAAGCAAATAATCTCAAGACCAAACCACACGAGGCATTACCCATCTCGCTATAAACACATATCAAAGTCTCAACAATTCATATACAACCCTTTTAAAATCAGGATATCAAAACACTTGCCACATCAAGTGCACATAAAGAGAGAACATCAACTGACAATAAAATCTAGCCTCTGGAAGCCAAAAGAATGAAAATCCACAAATGAGGGTAAAATGAAGCAACCAGAGTTTGTCAATGATACGGGGCTTCAAGCCAACTTCAACACCAACCCAATGAATAAAAGCTCATCAAATCAAAATAAACTAAGAAGGTCATACTCCTCAAAACATCCAAGACTTCAAGATATTCAAAAGGATCCCAACCAAAATCAACTCAAGAAAAAGTCACGTCAAGATAAAACATAAAATCATATAATAACCAACATGAACAAGCAACTACAACATCCACTCAGATTACTTAATCAAAACACATCAAACTAATCCATCACAATTTCATAAAGATAATCGAATAATCAAACAAGGAACACAATAACCCAAGTAACTATAAAATTAGTATGCACTAACATTCATCCATTAAATGATTTAAAAGAACTCAACATTTAAAAGAGTTTACTTGCTTTGCACAAATAAGCTTATCAACGCTTAAAATAAATCAAATTATTTTTTTATCTGATCTCTTATTTTATTTATCTACAAAATCAACTATTAAATAGTTTACCAGGAAATAAGAATTCATTTACATAGACCCTTCGTTTAACTAAATCAAATTAGGCAAAAATCATTTATCAAATTTACATTCATTCATCTATCTATATAAACAAACAAATTCAAATCACTTAATTGCCCACCCACTTCCCTTATCAAAACCAATTAAATTATCCAATACGTCTATTCAAAATTTCTACAAGGAAAAATAAAAATAAAACTATTTTATTTAATTTTAATCTAAAAAAAATCACTAATCAACTAACCTAAAGATAATCTAGGATGAATCTTTTCAATTACCTAAATACGTAAATCCATTTTCACTAGTCATTTAACTAACCTACTTGAATACTTAGAATACTTTCGTATTTCAATTCATTTATCTTTTAAATCAATTATCTCTCATACACATAAGTAATATTTATCACCACATCTTCTACATACATCTACAACATACAACTTAAAACATATTGAAATATTTTCTTAAAACAATACTTTATTAAATAAAAAGGAGAGAATTTATAAATATAAGCTACATAAAGACAATACTAACTATCTTTAACTTGTTCTAACATAGTTTTAACTGGACTTTTCCATAAAAGGGGTGATTCCTAACTTAAAACCATATATTTCCAAGATCTCTCTCTCACTATACATATTGCTTGTAAGTGAATGCCTATCCTTGGCTTAAAACGGTTTCTTGCTGATTAACAGAAAGGGTTGAAGAATATATTAATTTTGGCATCACTAAAGATCTTCCCCTAAAAGTCTCCACCATTCATGTCAAATAATATACCTTGAACCTAATTCTCTTGGGTGTCAATGTTTAAATATAGTGTATATTCTTAAGAAATATTTTGAGTGAAGGCTCAATTCAATGAGCTAAATTTATCAATTCTGATTCAAAATGATGAAATGAATGCATACAGTAATCTTTATATGCACTTATCAAAATATGCATCGAGAATTTAAAACTAGAAAAATATTTAGGAATATAATTACCTTTATTATATACTACAGTTGCCATTTGGATACCTCTATTATATACTACAGTTGCCATTTGGATACCTCTATTATATACTACAGTTGCCATTTGGATATTTAAGACTTGAGGAAAAAATTGACTTGTAGGCACTCACTGTTGAGGAAGAGAAGAATAAAAAAAATTCATTTTAAATAGGGACAGTGGTTCATGCAAAAGGATACAGATGATGATACTCAAGGTAAATACACTGAATCAAGTGGAAATCCCAATCTAAAGTAACCAAGTGATGCATAAGAAAAAGGGTAGCACATTCCAAGTTGTAGATGTTACAGATTGCCAATGGTTTCAAGAAGGCTATTTAAAATTTTGAACCATTCCTCAACTCTAAATGTTGTAACTGCGATAGATTGTCAGTAGAATCAAGCAGGTTATTTAAACTTTGAACTTTCCTATTATGTTCAAGTGCGTGGCTGAGCTAAGTTGACAATGAAATCAGAGAGTTTATTTAAACCTTTAACCTTCCTACTATGTTCAAGCGCTGATGTGACAGTTTGACAATGCAATCAGAGAGATTATTTAAACCTTCAAACTTCCTATTATGTTCAAGTGTCGCAGCTGGGACAGGTTGACTATGAAGTCAGGGAGATTAATTAATTTATTACACCTTTGCAAGTCTATAAGTTGCAACTGTGATAAATTACCAAAGGTTTCAGGGAGGATTTTTAATTAAGTACAAATACCTCAACTCTAAATGCTGTGACAGTGACAGGTTGCCAAGTGATGGCAAAAAAATGAGCGAACTTGGTCAATATGTCCACTACAACAAAAATACAGTCTTTTCCTTGAGCCCTAGGCAATCCGGTGATGAAATCCATCGAGATGCTTTCCCATTTTTGATTTGGAATGGGAAGTGGCTGTAGTAGACCAGCTGGAAGAGAGTGCTCATTTTTATTCATTTGACAAGTGCTACACTCCCTGATGTATCGCTGAACATCATCTTTCAACCCCTTCCAAGAGAACCTCTCTCGAATCTTCTTATATGTCTTGAAATACCCTTGATGAACAAAAAGTGGAATGTCATGAAAAGTCATCAAAATCTTCTTCTTAAGTTTAGAATCAGCCACCAAGAAGATTCTTCCCTTGTAGTGTATCAACCCATCAACTACCTTGTACCTTTCATCATGAAAAGTACCTTCAATAATGCTGGTTGCAAACTAATTTTTGGCATAATCAGCAAGCAACATTTCCTTCCAATCAGCAGTAAGCTCACACAATGAGCTCAAATGAGGCCTTCTGGATAAAGCATCAGCCACAATGTTGTTCTTCCCTTTGACATACTCAATGTCAAAATCGTAAGCTTGAAGCTTACTCACCCACTTTTGCTGTCTTTCATTCAAATCCTTTTGATGCATGAAGTGCTTGAGACTGTTGTGATCAGTCTTGACCATGAATTTTCTCCCCACCAGATATTGTCTGAACTTGGATAATGCATGCATGATTGCAAGCATTTCTTTGTCATAGATAGAATAGGTCCTTTCAACCCCCCTTAATTTTTTGCTTTCAAACACAATAGGATGCTTATCTTGCATCAAAAAAGCCCCAATACCTTCCCCTAATGCATCACACTGTAACTCGAAAGGTTTGGAGAAATCTGGTATGGCCAATACGGGACAAGAACTCATGATTTTCTTGAACTTATCAAACACATTTTGAGCCTTTTCTGACCACATGAAAGCCCCCTTTTTAGTGAGGTCAGTAAGAGGAGCAGCACTTTGAGAATAACCCTTTACGAATCTTCTGTAGAAGCCACAAAGACCCAAGAATCCCTTCAAATGAGTCAAATTTTCTAGAGGTGGCCAATCTACTATAGCCTTGATCTTTTCTGGATCAACCTTCACCCCTTCAGCGCTGATTATGTGGCCAAGGTAGAGCAGCTCCTTCATTCCAAATTCACATTTGGATTCTTTCACAAACAAACTTTATGATTCAAGAATGCTAAGCACTTCCTCCAAGTGCTTGAGGTGTTCTTCCCACGTCTTGCTGAAGATGAGAATATCATCAAAGAAGATCAACACAAATTTCCTTAACTGTTTCTAGAAAACTCTATTTATGCAAGACTGGAAGGTGGCTGGAGCATTAGTCAAGCCAAAGGGCATGACTAGGAACTCAAAATGACCATAATGGCATCTGAATGCTGTCTTCTCAACATCTAAACCTATCATCCGGATTTGATAGTAACCCGACCTCAAATCAATTTTTGAAAAGAAATTGGCACCATGTAGCTCATCAATGATCTCATCAATTCGAGGAATAGGATATCGGTTCTTTATTGTGCTTTGATTCAAGGCACGATAATCCACACACATGCAGATGGTGTCGTCCTTCTTCTTCACAAGAACTACAACTGAAGCAAAAGGACTCTTGCTAGGGCGAATGAAACCCATCTCCAAGAGTTATTTTATTTTCTTCTCAATTTCATCCTTCTGCTTCTTAGGATATCTATACGATGTTGTAATGACTGGTTTGGCCCCTTCCTTGAGTTCAATGACATGCTCAGCTCCTCTTTCTAGTGGTGGACCAGGTGGTAGATCAGCAAACACCTTACTCCTCTTGGTGAGTATAGACTGAATATTTGGAGGATATTCCCTCTTTGTCTCAACTAGACTAGCAGGAAGAACCATGCATTCTCTAGCCCACTCCACTTGATCATGTCTAATCAGCCTCTCCATCCTTTTGAATGAAACTATTTGAGGACCACCATTGGACATTCCTCTCAACACCACCCTCTTTCCATCAGATTGGAACTTGAGCTCCATTGTTTGTAGATTAAGGGAGATTTCACCAAGTGAACGTAACCATTGTATGCCCAATACTACATCTGTGTCACCAATAGTAACCACAGGGTGATCCCACAATAGTGGTTTACACTTTTTGGCCTAACTGGACACTGATATTTTTTTTTTAACACAATCTCCACATTCGGGCACCTATAGCGATTAAACCGTAAAGAATTTGAAGATGATGCAAACTAGAGTCTTGTCATATTTTTTCTGTAGATTCTAAAAATATTTTTCAATTTTTGGAATCAGATTGCATTTTCTTTTCCATCTCCCACGAAAATTGGTTTTTCAAAAAAAGCATTTTAAAAAGTGATGCACCGTATACGATAACTTTTTCCTTGAAAGATAAAATTCCAATTCTTTCAAATTTAGATTTCAATAGCTCCGATATCTAGTGCTTCCACTTAGTTAAATAGTTTTTTATTGAATATTTTTCTTTAATCAAGTTTAAAGTCAAATCAATTACAATTCGGACTATAACACAAGTATAGCATAACGCTTTCGTATGTAGAAATTCTTTTTTGTTGGATCAAAGGGACTCCAATATGAGATTGCACTCATATTTTCAATTTTTTTTTTTGATAATCTTCTATTTTTCCACTTGTGTAGAATAGAGAGTTTTGTTTTCAGTGAAAAACTATATTTAATAAAACTTAAAAAACAGATAGATAATATAATCAAAACATACTAAAATTATATTCGTTGGATAGCTCATTTTGAGGGGAACCCGATACTAGTTGGTTTTTTGAGATCTTCTCCATTTTCATTTTGAAATTGAGCTTCGAAACGCAAAATTTTTAACAATTCTGGTGCCTTAGGAACCAAGGATGAAAAAAGAGTGGTTCGGTCGAACAAATGTTCGGCCGAACATCTTGGAAGGGTTCGGTCGAACTAGGGTTCGACCGAACCCATGTTCGGCCGAACCACCAACACATACAATTAAAAAAAGCAATTAAATGAATGTGTTTTTTGTTTTAGCCATACTAAATGGGTTCGGCCGAACCTAGGTTTGGCCGAACCCACTCTAGTATGATTTTTTAATAGGGGATTTAGTTGGTTCGGCCGAACCCTAAGGTTCAACCGAACCAACTAAATGGTTCGGTCGAACCTTAGGGTTCGGCCGAACCCATTTGATATGAGGAATGGGAAAATTTTGAAATTTCCTTCCTCTTCAAAAGTGTAAACCACTTATGTGGCTTCACCCCACATAGAAGTCATCCTTGACTTCATAGTTTCCTAACTGCAAGGACATGTTAGGAACTTTTCGGGTGCAAGAAATATGAAACCCATCAGCCACCATGACTTTGAAGACTTCAAATTCTTTATTTTTGAGACCTCTCTTTGCAACCACACCTTCATCAATGAAGTTATGTGTCGCACCAGTATCAATTAATGCAACAATACGATGACCTCCAACTCCACCACGGACCTTGAAAGATTCGTTCTTTTGGAAACTAGAGAGTTGGGCAATAGGGCCCCCAACTCCTTGCTCATGATCAGACTCTTCTGTGGCTCTTTCATCCTCGTTGTCCCCAAAATAAGACTGCTAATCAGACATATCAAATGCTGATTCATAATCAGAATAGGTCCCCATTTGATTATAATGCCCTCTTCCAGGACATCTATGGCCTTTAGTCCAAGGCTCTAAACATGTGTAACACTTGCCCTCCTTTCTGAGCTATTCACGTTGCTCTTCAGTCAACTTAGGTGGAAACTTCTTGTGCTGATTAGAAGAATGTCTCTTATCCTTCTTATGGCCAAAAGGCTTAGGCGGAAATTTGGGCCTAGGGGCTGATAACTCCATACTTCGTGACTTCTTGATTGCCTCATCAAGACTTGGTGGATCAAAAGCTTTAACCCACCCTTTCAAGGGTTCAACCAAACCTTCAGAAAACAAAACAACCAATCTTCTTTCGGTGATGTTGGGCACCATCACAGAAAGTCTCTGGAAATCAGCAATGTAAGAATCCAAGGAGCCATGCTACTTCAGTTGTGCAAGCTCACGAAATCTTACTTCAGGATCCTTAGTGTCGAACCTTTCAATCAACTTGTTGGTGAATTCTCCATAGGTTCAGATAAGGTTATGGCCAAGTGTGACCAAACCATGGTACCACCACTCATGGGCAGCTCCCTCTAAATGAAGTGTTGCAAACTTGATGGCATCTTCTTCTGGCATGGGACAAAGTGAAAGGTAGTTGTCTAACTTCTAAACCCACAATTGTGCTGAAGACTTATCACTTCCATCGAAGTGAGCCAATGTTACCTTCCCTAAAGCTTGATGAAAATCAGTTCTAGGAGCCATATAAGCTCGGTTATCAACTCTTCCTCCATTTCTTCTATTTCTCTGGTTCAAGAATTGATCAAAGGACCATTGGTCTCTAAGATCAGGAGGTAGGGTGGCATACTCCATGTAGGCTTTCCTGGTGTCATCTACCAAAGGAATGGTAGCTTCAATGTGTTGTTCTTCCCTCAGAGTGAATGTAGGAAAGAGCGGTCTAGAGGCTGATCCGCTAGAGTTAGCATCATGTTGTCTAATCGTTCTACTGCCTCCATTACCATTATTCCCATTGTTCCCATTGAATCCACTGCTTTCTCCTGTAGCGTGGTTTTGATTAGGAATAAAATTCTGAGGGGTTTGCTGATCCATTTGAGCAAGTAATCGAGACATCAATTCAATCATTCCATCAAATTTCTTTTCCATCCTTTCATCGCTTTCATCCATGGCCTGCTTATGACTTTCAGCCATGTTCTCAACTGTTTTACCAATATCAACTAATCTGCCTGTTTCTCTCAAGGCCCCTGACAAAGTATCTGCTTCTAGCACTGGAAAAAGCTATGTCTGATGTCTTCTGGCCTGACCTCTGGTGAAATATCTGTAATCACTGTCACTCATGTGACCACTAAATAATTGTTGGGCACAGGTTGGCAGAATCATGGCTCTGATACCACTGTAACAAACCAGACCAATTTTTTTTTGTTTTTGCAATGAGATTACAATTCAACACGCACCCGTTAAGGTTAGCATAAACCAAAATGATGCAAAAAGTAACTCTAACCAGAATGTACACCAGGATCCCGATGTGGGCAAGGTGTGAGCATTGGTCAGAGGATCTATGCAAATGCAAACTGAAGGGATCTCTAACCAAGAATGGCGCCGAGTAATGGCAAGCATATGGTCAGAGGATCAATGCATGATGAGCAGAATGTAACCCTAACCAAGAATGGTGCCGAGTGATGGCGAGCATATGGTCAGGGGGTCCCTAACTACTTCAACTGAAAGTAAATAGGCGGCAAGCCAACCTCTTCCACTTATTTAGTGGGAATTACAATAAATTCAAAAGGGAGAATTGAGAATTGCTGACAGTACTACTGTTCAGCTTACAATATGTTAGAGAGCCAGTCAGAAATCATAAGATAGAAAGCTTCCAATGCAGCAACTATTTAAGAGACCTCTCCAACACTCCCAACCCCTTAAATTAACAACTCCTCACACAAATATTGAACCTACTCAAATTTGATATGACTGTTTTGACAAAAATCACACAAAATAGCAGCATAGCAAATCACTAGAATGCTCATAACTTACTCTAAACTCATCCTATTGACAAGAAATCAAATGAAGATTACTATACTAATGTTGGTGCCCAAGATGCAATCCCTAAACCACCCCAAACATGCCTTATTTATTTTGCACAAACTGCAATGTAACTTCAAGATGGTACGACCTAGCTGCAAGGGTGAATTTTCTCTATAAAATCAAATAGTCATTAATAAAATCTGATAATATGCTAGAATGGTCGCCTTTCATAGACAAACAAATAGACTCAGTACCCAGAATGATAGCATTTTTATTTCATGAGCTATGAGTAAAACTTACATTCCTCAATGACATTCAGCAACATTAGAAGTACAACATAATATGCAAACTAGAACTCCAAAACAATCACTCAACTAAAAATTGCAATTCAAACCTAATACAAGCTAACCTCTCAACTAGTTGCTATCTTTCAAGAAAGAAGAAGAGCCAATGCTAGGAGGTGTGCTTTCCTTAAAGCGAGTGCCTGAAGACAATTCAGCAGCATAACGGTGTAGTAGACAAAAGATCCCAAATGAAGAGCTGAGGCCTGGTTAAATAGATAAGAGAGAATCATCTAGAAGTTTCAAGGCGTCCAAACCCTAATTTCAAATTCACCTTTTCCCTCCAAGAGATGGCGCCCCATTTCACCTTTGAAATATTTCACTTTTTAAAATAAAGTTAAATCCCTCAAAAGGGCATCCCTTTCCTTAAGCTCAATATTTGACATAACATATAATTTATCTCTTCATGGTGCCTTGACCCTCAAAGTCCCCTTTTTAAAAACAACTTAAAGTTGTACTGCTAGGCAAGGGGTATAATATTAAAATATAATATTATAATGAAAATACTTATCTCTCCAAGAAATATGTGCCCAAGGCCAAGAACTGAAGTGCCAGCTGAAACAACCGAAGAAGAAGACCAACTGAACTAAACCCAACCTGTCCACTAACAAAAATAGAATTTACTAAAAATAGTAAATTTCTGAAGTTGCTCGAAATTCCAAACTGAACATACCACTGCGAAGCTCTCTGAAAACCTAGAAAGAATCCCCAATCAGAATTCCAAACTTCAAGCAACAACCTCCTCAAAACTAGGAAACCCTAATTTCGCCATCTGTGTAGCCTACGGGTCTCCAGAATAGGCCAACGGTCAACTGAAATGATCACAACTGAGAAGGGGACATTACACTTCCCTTATCGAAACCAATTAACTTATCCAATACGTCTATTCAAATTTTCTACAAGGAAAAATAAAAATAAAACTATTTTATTTAATTTTAATCTAAAAAAAATCACTAATCAACTAACCTAAAGATAATCTAGGACGAATCTTTTCAATAACCTAAATACGTAAATCCATTTTCACTAGTCATTTAACTAACCTACTTGAATACTTAGAATACTTCTGTATTTCAATTCATTTATCTTTTAAATCAATTATCTCTCATACACATAAGTAATATTTATCACCACATTCTTCTACATACATCTACAACATACAACTTAAAACATATTGAAATATTTTCTTAAAACAATACTTTATTAAATAAAAAGGAGAGAATTTACAAATATAAGCTACATAAAGACAATACTAACTGTCTTTAACTAGTTCTAACATAGTTTTAACTGGCTTTTCCATAAAAGGGGTGATTCCTAACTTAAAACCATATATTTCCAAGATCTCTCACTATACATATTGCTTGTAAGTGAATTCCTATCCTTGGCTTAAAACGGTTTCTTGCTGATGAACAGAAAGGGTTGAAGAATATTTTTGGCATCACTAAAGATCTTCCCCTAAAAGTCTCCACCATTCATGTCAAATAATATACCTTGAACCTAATTCTCTTGGGTGTCAATGTTTAAATATAGTGTATATTCTTAAGAAAGATTTTGAGTGAAGGCTCAATTCAATGAGCTAAATTTATCAATTCTAATTCAAAATGATGAAATGAATGCATACAGTAATCTTTATATGATCAAAATATGCATCGAGAATTTGACACTAGAAAAATATTTAGGAATACAATTACCTTTATTATATACTACAATTGCCATTTGGATACCTCTATTATATACTACAGTTGCCATTTGGATATTTAAGACTTGAGGAAAAAGTTGACTTGTAGGCACTCACTGTTGAGGAAGAGAAGAAGAAAAAAAATCATTTTTAACAGGGACAGTGGTTCATGCAAAGGATAAAGATGATGAAACTCAAGGTAAATACACTGAATCAAGTGGAAATCCCAATCTAAAGTAACCAGGTGATGCGTAAGAAAAAGGGTAGCACATTCCAAGTTGTAGCTGTTACAGATTGCCAATGGTTTCAGGAAGGCTATTTAAAATTTTGAACCATTCCTCAACTCTAAATGTTGTAACTGTGATAGATTGTCAGTAGAATCAAGCAGGTTATTTAAACTTTGAACTTTCCTATTATGTTCAAGTGCGAGGCTGAGCCAAGTTGACAATGAAATCAGAGAGTTTATTTAAACCTTTAACCATCCTACTATGTTCAAGCGCTACTGTGACAGTTTGACAATGCAATCAGAGAGATTATTTAAACCTTCAAACTTCCTATTATGTTCAAGGGTCGCAGCTGGGACAGGTTGACTATGAAGTCAGGGAGATTAATTAATTTATTACACCTTTGCAAGTCTATAAGTTGCAGCTGTGATAAATTACCAAAGGTTTCAGGGAGGCTTTTTAATTTAGTACAAATACCTCAACTCTAAATGCTGTGACAGTGACAGGTTGCCAAGTATATTAGAAAGTGAATATACATTGAATTACTACCAATGTTAATCGATTCAAAAATTAAGACACAATAATCATCGAACACCAAAATAGTATGCAGCCAAGCCCCATTATCGATTTCTTTGGAAATGAGATCACAATAGGTAAAAGATGAAATTGCCAACATGTGATAATGGAAAGAACATACCACACAAGACAAGCGATGGAAGCCATACAAAGTATGCAATAGAGTCATGGATAAAATCAAAACCACAACCATTAAAATGCAGCGATCTCCAAAAAAGGATAAGTGCATCAAATTTTCAGCATAAGGGATTTGACATCACACAACCAACATGCAAGGGGAGGGTGACCGATAACACTATTAAATTCTATGCGTAACAAGTATAAATTGATTCCAAAGCATATGGTATATATGCAATTTGAATATAGCGTATGCAATCACAATGTAAATTAAGCCAAAACCAAGGTAGGATGCCATGCACAAGGGCTACTTTAAGTACAAATCAAAATACCAAACTTTAGATCCAATCCATCGAATTCAGCAAGAGGATAAGCAGCAGGATAGGAAATGATGGAGTAGGAGAAGATAGACTCTTTTATCATTCAGCAACTGAAATAAGAAAGTTGAATGCCAATTTAATTACATGCAACTTGAAAATCATGTATATTATTCCTCAATGGTTGTCACCATACTTTAAATGCAACCTCAATAGTCAACTAAATGCATCGAATCCAAGCATGGACGAACTACTGTACATATTGGTAAATTAGAATTTCCAAGTGCATGAAAATCAATTCTAAGCATAAACATCATTTTCTTTCCAGCAATAAGATGTGCAATCAAAAGTCAAGCATATCAAAATTACACAGGAAGAATAAAATCAATCTCCATGTAGAAATATTCGATTGAATATTTCAATGAAGGATTTACATGGACGCCTATATGAGAAATGACATAACAAAGTATAGAAACTAGACATAGAGAAAAACAAAGCCAAACAATCAAGTAGAGATTGGATGCATAACACAAAGCATCGAAATAGAGTACAAAGATGAGCTAACCCATAATCCAACGCACACTGAGATGAAGTTCGACACCAAGTTCCAGCTCTATAGCAACCCCTTGTTTTTTTTAAATTCTTGAACAACTCCAATAATTTGTCCCCAATTCTCCTTTTTTTTAAAACAATCAAATGAATAAAAAATATTCAATAGATTATTCTCCAGATTATTTCTTGCAGACAAAGTTATTTGTTACCAAGAACCAAAAATCAATTATGATAATATCCCCCTTAAAAATCTCCTCCCAGAGGAGATAAGTAGAAGTTTTCCAAAATCCCAAAAAAAAACAAAAATCAAGCATTATAACAAGTTTCCCCTTTTCAACTCTATTTCCAATTGTGCATGATCAAGGAAGAAGATTTTTCTCTCTTTTTCTTTTTTTTTTTTCGTGTTTCTATCTCAATTCAAAATCTTATCATGATGCTTTATTATTATTTTTATTTATTAGCAATAAACTGTTCTTTTTCCATTTTTTAATTGATTTCCTTGCTTTTATCTTTATTCAAACTCGAGTTCAAATTTTGAATAGTTTTTTTTTTTTTACTTTAATATTTTCTCACTTTCAAATTTCTTAATTAAACTCACTCATTAGGCACTAATTATCTTTATTAAATTAATTATCTTTTCATAGTAATACCTTATAGACTACCATACTAGACAATTTTTTAATAAAATAATTTAATTTAATTATTTATTAATAAACATATACTTTGTATTGTATTATTATTTTAATTCTAACTTTTATTATAGTTACCTAAAAAGGTATTCTAACTTGACTACCTTTCTTAGACAAGTTAATCAAAATACTAACTTATCACCTAACTCAAGGCTAATAAAACAAGGCAACCAAGAAACCAACATGACATCATAATTCATTTAGGCACACATACTCGAATATGATGAAGGAGCAAAAGTGGAGGGGCACTACATCTTTCAAACAATATTAATATGGCTTCCTTAGATGAAGATGATGAAGTGAAATTAGACTCCTCTTCACTAAGAGATTATGAAAATAAGGATAAATCTTTTAAAATCATGCACATTCGAATATCCCTTAACACCAACCATAGAAAAAGAAAATAATTAAAGAATCCACAAAGTTATTGGAATATGCTTCAGAAACCTTTGATTTCATACTTATATTCATGGGAGAATACATGATCATAACAAATGAGTCAAAAAAGGGAAAATAGAAACTAGTAATGGAAATACAAAATTCAAAAGCATCCACTTCAACCACCTTAGAAGAAAAGATAACATACAAGACAAAATTTGATGAAGTTGAACAATCACCATATCTGAAAGAAGTGAAAAAAAAATTATGAAAGAGGTTTTGAAATTATGAACTTGGAAAAGGATATGGTATCCATGTCCCTATAAAGCCTAAAATGTAAGAAATGACTAATGATCTTGGTTATTGTCCCTTGAAAGAAAATACTTCATTAAATGTCAACACTATTTTAAAAGATTCTTCCAAGACAACTTTAACTTTAGTGCATACTAAACTGATCTAGATATATCATTAAATATGTATCAAGTTGAGACTTTGTTTACTCATCATAATAAATAACCTTATTTTCTGCTCCCTACCATGTAATAGTTGTAGGATCATAACATACTCACTATTGCATGTTTTAGATTCATTGTAAGCCATTCCATTTTTTCAAGGAGTAGGATATCATCATCCACTCTAGGCTCACCCTTGTCCTGCACTAAGTGGGGGAAAGGGGGTTAGGAAGCCTTATCCTTGTATGTCACTTGTTGTTGTCACTTTTGGATAGTTAATCACCTTTCATGTATATATAAGAGCAAGCTTGGGATGTGGATGACATGCCTTAAGTTAGCTCGGATGTGACATAGTTATCCATGATGTAGTTCGATTTGGAAACATATGACTTGGCATAGGGCTTTCCAAGTTAGCTCTCATGTCTTCTTTATATTTACAATATATCATTTGCTACTTTAAAGTAATTGCTCACAACATGGTGTTTAGAAATTTCTTTAAAGTGGGGGCATACATTGGCATTATTCTTTTTCATGTTTCATGATGTAGTCTTCTTATTTTATGTGATACATTTTTTGCTTTGTGGTGACATTAGGTGTGATGTCTTTCAAGAAGTGTGATCTCTCTTAGCATATTGTATTCCTCTTAGTAGCTTGATGTGACACATTGCATCCCCTATGTTCTAAATCTTTTCTTCTTTGATTGGTCCTCTCTTGGAGACATTAGGCATAATGTTCCCTAAGTTAAAGACCTTGCATTAACAAAGAAATACTCCTTTGAATATTCATTATTGTTGCATTTTCTGTTATATGGCCACCTTGCATAATACACCTTGCATGCCTGTAGAGCCACCTTATTTGTTCATGAGCTTCAAGCATATGAATTTTTTATTTCCTCATGAAGCTCAACGTTTATTTTTGCATTTCACCCTATCAAAGTTATCAAGAGGTATAACTTTGGTATGGTTTGAGTGCAAATCGTGACCAAGACATGACTTTCCCCATAGCCACTCATGCATGTGTGTGAGTGTATACTGGCTAGGTGTGTATGTGTCTCACCTCTTTGGATACTCATCCAATAGACAACCAAAAGTTTCATTGCCTTAGAGTGAGCATGCAATTTGGAAAAATAGCTTAGATCTTATCCACATTGTCTTGGAAAAATGGTCAAGGCTTGATCCACCTCTTTTTACTTTTGTTTTTGTTTTTGTTTTTCTTTCTTTTAATCTACGACATTTCATATTTGTGTATCTTGTTCTGCTACATATTATACACCATGTGCATGTCCTTTCATGCTTATGTTGATTTGATGTAGGAACTTGGATCTTGGGAGCTTGGCCACCTTCTTTGATCTTTTTAATCCTTTTTCATCCTCATCACTACACGAGGACCCCTCTTGAATATCTACTTTAGTGTGATTTTGAAGCAAGTTCATCCTCTCACTAATGTGTGGGCTAAATGTAGTGTCAAAATATGTTGTCGCTTACATTTTCAAACTTAATATAGGAGTAATTAATGATAAATTGAACTTAATTTATCCTTGATCTAGTCTTGTGAGGTGTTTTAAACTTCCACATTAGGTCTTGGGCACTTTTTAAGCTAACTTAACTTAACTCTTCCTTAATTTAATGTTGTAAAGTGTATTTATTTACACCTTCACATTAAATTTATGAGGCTTGTAAACTAAATGGACCTAATCTAGTGTTGTAATGTGTTTTATAGATTCACATGGGATTTAGGGCCCTTCTATGCTAAATAGACCCAATTTTGACTTAATTTAGTGTTGTAAAGTGTATTTATTTACACTTTCACATTGGATTTTGGGCCCTATTACATTTATGACCTTTCTATCATCATTAATAGGCCCATATGACCCCATATTATGCATCCCAAGGAATATTTTAATAAAAAAATTGACAATATAAATAAATAAGCTTAATATAAATGTACTTCCCAAACTTTAGCAGTAAAAATAGGCCTTGTGGGACCCATTCACCATAGATGGCGAATCAGTCCCATTTGGCCTAGTTTTGAGGTTTTGAGCAATAAATTTGGTTTTAAGTTTGAATTTCTTTTATGTCAGCCTTTAGGATCAAATAAATGGTCATTTGAGTGCATTTCCAATATAAACAAGTGTTCAAATCCTTATTTCATTAAGCATTCATGATATCAAGTCAAGAAAGCAAGAGTTAAGAATTCCAAGAATTTCCAATATCATTAAGATAGCATTCAAGATCATTTCTAAGGAATTAAGGCATGAAATTCTTCATCAATTGTTGCAATAATCCAAGATCCATCATCATATCAATAAAATAAAGCATCAAGCATGTTATTGAGCTATTTTTGCGATGTATCATTGAAGATCCAAGATCAAGCATTGTTCTACACCTATTGTTAAGATCAAGATCTACATCCTTCATGCCCATTTCATGTTTAGTTGCATATTTATAAGACATTATTCAAGGTACCATTTTTCATGTTTCATATCCTATGTTTCATGTTTCATGTCCTTTTTTCATTATTTTATCATTTGGTTTAATTACTTAAAAGTGGTTTGACCAAGGAAAACCCCTATTCACTAAAAATCAACAAGTTTTCTCCTCTTTACATGTGTGATTGTAGATTTAGGTGTCTTGGATCTTGAAAGATCATTGAAGATTAGGTTACAAGTTTTCTCCTCATTTTAAAGGTCATAATCTTCACCAAAAGGTCACCTACATCCCTGAAACCAAAGTTTCAAAATCTAGAAACTTGGAGAAGCAGATTGAGTAGACTAAGAAGAACAAGTTCAAATTTTGAATTCCCAAAAAAGTGGAACAAGAATGATTTTCCACAAGTGGTGAATGAGTCCCACTGTAGATGTTTTCCAGAACTAATTGCAGATTCATATACCCTTTTTTCTTGAAACAGTTCCCATACAAAAATTGAGATCTGAGACTGATTCACCTAGGTTGGCAAATGAGTCCCAATTGGTCAAAAAGTTAGATTTTCTAGCATTGTAGAGCCTCAACTAGTCATTTACATATTTCCAGGTGTAGATCATTGATATTACTTCATCCCTATTCTATTTTATTGAAATTTTTAGGTAATTTTATAGGTCATTTCATTTAATTAGGTTTTAGTGTTGTATCTTGCATTTCATTTATCTTTCCAAATTCCTACATGGTGGTGAACCCCTTATTAGTTTCTATTCAACCCCTAGGAAAACCCTCTTGCAAGGTCTCTCTCTCCTTTTCATTGAGATCTCAAGGGTTTATTCTTGAGTGTAAGTTAGTGAAGATTGTCATTCTAGGTCTTAAACCCTAAAAAAAGTGAACAATTTTCCACCTTTCAAGAAGAAAGGAAAAGAAGTTTTGACAACCCTATTAGAGGCTGAAAAAGGTTTCAAAACCTTCATGAAACTCTGAAATGATTTAACTTTAACTTTGGTAGAACTTGTAAAATTTGAGGCAAATACTTTAGACTTTAACAAACCTTAGGTATATGTAGGATCATGATGGGCCAAAAAGTGGCGATATGATTGGTATGTGGTTGACGACTTTTTTTCTACCCAAAATTGATGAAATGAAAAGGGTTTTTAAAGGAGATTCTTAGATTTCCACCAATATAAATTATGCTTTACTTTGAATTTAATCAATAATTATTAGTCATTTTCCATTTGAATTACGACTAAAGTCCTAATTGATAGGCTAGTTGAAAAACATCTATAGCTTTCAAACACTATCACATTTTTTAAATCCAAAACATGTGTTACATTCTATGATTTACATACTATAGGATTAAAAAAAAAAAATCATGAATTTTTGACCAAGTTAAGGTGGTTAAACATATGATTTTTTATATTTTTTAAAAATTGTAATAAAAATATCATAATTAATTATTTACTTGGAACAAATTTACAAAAAAAAATGCATCACATTGGGACATGAGTCCTCTACTTATTTCTAAAATCTTATAGAAAATAATATTATCATTTTATTATGGTTAGGGTGGTTAGACAAACACCTACTTATTTTTTCCTTGAAATTTAAGTACTATTGCATTGGAATTTCAAATTTTCACCAAATAGATTTTAAGAAAAAAAAAAACCTAGTAGTTTAGAAACTACATTCAATTCGCTACATATTCTATTCTTACATATTTTTGAAATATAATAAAGATAACTTATTCAAATTTTTATGTCAAGTTGCCTAACTCTAATTTTTCTAAATTTTTTACCACTTAAGGGCTTGTTTTTTCCATGATGATCCTGCACATACCCCTTTTCTAAACTTAATTAGGACCAACTTTAAGGAATATATTTCAAAATATTAGACAAGAGTGAGGTTTTAACAACCTAGGAGGAGATTGACGAGCTTTTGAAAACCACAAGGAGGACAATTTTTTTTTGTATTTAGCCAAATTTAGAGTAAGTGAACACGGTTTTTGTAAAGGAGGAAAAATTGTTGTAATAATTGGATCTGACAAGGGATGAGGAATACATAGAACGAAGAAAGGACCCTAAAAATAGTGAAGTAGATTATTAATTTATCTGTTGGGTAGTAGATTCAACATTAATGGTAAAGATATAGACCAAGATCTCTCAAACAACTGAAAAACATGAAAACACACCAAAATTGTGAGAAAAATTGGACTAAACAAAATATTTAGAAAGGAGAAGTAGATGGATAATCATATTTGGTATAACTTGAGATCTTTCCCATTGTAAGGAATAGGTAATGGAGCATTATCAGGGTATGATATCTTGAAAGTATTCGGGCCACATTCTTGAGTTAGCTTGAATGAAACTTTCTAGAGAGAATCATACTTCTTGTGTGTACATTTAGTGTATTTTCTTATACCCCATAGAAATACAACATATTTGATCATGAATTTTCTAGGCCTATCCTTCTTATAAAAATTTTCTTGACTGTATCCAAGTGCATGGTGATCTTATCCACCATTTCATTTATTTGTTCTTTAATCTTATAGAGATACATAATCCTTTTTTCTAAAGCATCACAAAACTTGATCTTCTATCATGGTTTATAGTTTGTTCATAGACAACCCTAGTGGAAGAGGTAAATCACTATCTATTCCATCTACCAAATCAAAATAATACCTATGGCTTTCTTACGAGTTATCCTATCTACCCACAATGCTTTCAAATTTTTCTTATGCCAATTTTTTTATTTTTCATCCACTAGTTTCTTAATGATGTCAACATGATTTTTATTACTAGATTCAACCTACCCATTCCCCTGAGGGTAATAATATGTAGAATCAGATAAAGAGATTCCATGCTCATAGAACAAGAGAGATATCTGACAGGAAGAAGAACTGGTAGCATTATTAGTGAGTAATTTGTAGTGAACTCCAAATCTTACTATTAAAATATTTTCCTTGATGAAGTCATAAACTACCTTTAAATTTTTCTCTTGAGAGGAATGGCCTCCACCTACTTGGTAAAGTAGTTTGTAGCAGTATGTATGTCCATATGACCAACACTAGATTGAGAACTAATTGTTCCAATAAAACGCAATCTCCATTGTTGAAATGGCTCATCTATCACCACAAGTCTCAATGGAAGTGTTGCTAATTGAGGTCTCCTTAGAAATTTTTTGCACTTTTCACAATTTTCCATCAAATAATATGTGTCCTTAAACATTCCTAGCTAGTAATAATAATTCCTTAATATTTTAAAAGTGGTCATGGTAGAAGAGAAGTGTCCTCCACATACCTTATTATGAAATTTTTCCTATAATATCTTAATAAATTGGGCTTCTTTCAATATTTTAATTAATATATTGAAACCCAAAAAATGGAATTATTAGGAATCATATGCCCAAGGTAGTGTATCAATCCTAGTATGTTGTTTCAGATGGTTAAGACCTAAATATTCTCTCCTAATTCTACTCTTTCTATCACACTTCGTTTCCAAATTTGAAACCCTAATTTGTAGCCTATAGGTGACTTTTCGTGATCTTATCAACAAGGAAAGAACTAGGATAACTTTATTCAATATTGTAACTTTGTCTTCAAAGATTTCAAGATACAAGACACCTAGATTTGTAATCACACATAGAGAGAGAGAGAGAGAAACTTTTTGATTGTTAGAGAATAGGGGTTTGCCTTAGTCAGACCCCTTTTAAGTAATAAAAAAAATGATGATATAATGAAATAAGTACATGAAACATGAAACATGGAACATGAAACATAAATAATGATACCTTGAATGATGTCTAGTAAATCAACAATCTAACATGAAATGGCCATGAAGGATGTAGATCTAGATCATGAAATAAGTGTAAATCAATGCTTAACCTTGGATATTGAATGGAAAATCAAAACACTAGCTCAACAACATGCTTGATGCTTGATAACCTTGACATGATGATGGATCTTGAATTTATGGAGCAATTAATGAAGAATTCCACCCTTTAATGCTTTAAAGATGCTCTTGAATACTCTTTTGAAGCCTTGTAAACTCTTGAAGACTCTTGTAAACTCAGGTTTTCTATAAAACATGCTATTTTGAAAGTCTAAGGTGAAAATGAGTGAAATAACATTGTATTTACACTTACTTATCCCAAATTTCCTAAAAAAATTTAGAAATATGTGTCTCAAACATTACAGGCTAAAACCTCCATGAGTGTTAAGTCAGTGTGACAGGTTCCATGTCTAGCCGACTAGCAGTTTGCTTTATTCATTTCTGAATAGGTCATTGTGACCTTGCTACTATCTTACTAATTTGTACACTAAGAAGTATATCGCTATTACATAGTGTGTTCATTGTGACCTTATAGTGCTCAGGAGAACTCTGGCTGAAAGGCCATTCAATCATGCATCGGGGAGACTCTTGGCGACTATGGGCTTCGGGATAACTGAAGGTTCTCGCTAAGATGTCTCAATAAAGTGTTGATCTCTTACCGACAACGTATGTATTGATGTCTTCAGGGTAACTCTAATGGTTTGGGAAGATGTCTTAACGAACAATGGAAGTCTTGCTGATGGGGACTCATCTAAGCATTATTCAAAGTAACTCATAGTGGTCAAAGAAATGTCTCAACAAACATTCAGGGTCTCACCGAAAGAATCACATTTTGGAAGTCTTTGGGGTAGCTCTTGGTGACACTTGATCATCGGTGAAACATATGGATCTTGGTATGTGTCTTGGCGAAAGTTAATTGTTTGGCCAAGAGATGTATGTCTTCGGTGTAACTCTTAGTGACAAACAAAAGGCTTTTGGGATAAGTCATAGAGATCAATAAGAAGTCTTAGCGAGAGCTACATGTCTTTCTGACACTGTTTTATGTTGAACACTTCGGTGAAACATATGGAGATCGGTATGAACTCTTGGCAATAAATGTGAGTCTTGCCGATTGTCTCTTGAAGCTCAATATGACTTAATTTTGTGGTATACCTTTGGTGACTCACTATGATCTCTTGGCGAAAGTGGTAAGTCTAGGCAACTGCTTGGTGGCTCAGTGTAACTTATGGAGCTCGATAGAACATCTTGGAGACTACGATGACTCTTGGAAACATCAGTATGAAGTATATGTGGCAACATCGAGACACTATTAGTGTCTCACTGAGATTCCAGTACATTGCAAAATTTGTTGACCGAGTATGACCTCCGATGTGGCATCTCGTGGACGAATCAAAAGAGTCAAATTGGAACCATTGGGAGTCTATTCATTGCGATGGTTCTATGAGGGAGCTTGACAAATAGGGAACACCATGAATATAGTCAGAAGTTGCAGATGCTTGGGGGTTGGATAGTAGTTCGATCAACAATGAAGTGTGAAGAATTCAAATTGTATCAGTAAAGGATTTAAAATCTATAAAGGTTGTAACTTGGATGTTTTCTATTCGAAGAAGGTTCATGATGAATGCTGCTGTATAGTGACACCAGGAAGATAAGTCTAGAATTGTATGTAATTTTGATTACTGTAATACAAAGTGATTTTTCTTGGTGTGGTGGGTTTTTCTCCCATAAGGGTTTTCCCACGTATATTTGGTGTTCATATGCGTTTGTCTAAATACTCTGTTTCTATAATCTGTCTCATAGTGCATCTCAATTGGGCTGTAATTGAAAAATTAAAAGTACTTCTACATTCTTTCCTGAGGTATTGACATTAGGAGAATTTTTTTCCGCATCTAATTTTCCTTACAAGTGGTATCAGAGCCTGGCCAGTTGTGTTATCCTTGGGGGTATATTGGGATTTTTGAGTCAATACTATTCAGTGGGAGTTTTGTAGAGATTATTATTTATATTTATAGATTAAGATGTCTAGTTTATCTAAGAAGATTGAAATAGAGAAATTTAATGGTAGTAACTTTGAATTGTGGAAACTCAAGATGGGGGATCTCTTAGTAGATCGAGACCTTTGGCTTGTTGTGTCTGGAACTAAACCTACAGGCATGAAGCAAGAAGAATGGGACCTTGCAGATAGAAAAGAGAAGGGGTTGATAAGGCTCGATTTGGCAGGCTCAGTTCTTCTCAATGTGCATGAAGAGAAGACTTCCTCTCTCTTGTGGAAAAGACTAGCATCTAATTATTAGGGGAAATCCTTGGTGAATAAGTTGTTCCTGAGAAAGAAGCTTTACTCTTTGAGAATGTAGGAAGGAGGGTCTGTAGTTGATCATTTGAATGCATTTAACATGTTGATCGCATAGTTAACATCTGTTGGTGTAAAGACTGAAGAAGAAGATTGTTGTATGCTTCTGTTATGTTCTTTTCCAGACTCATGGGATCATCTAGTGATGGCTATTGGGAGTACAACATCTAGTTTCAAAATGGAAGATATTGTTGGTTCTTTGCTGTCAGAAGAAATGAGAAGAAAATCTTCTAAGATGGCGAAGGAGGCTCTTGCTGTCAGAGGAAGGTCAAAGGAGAAAGGCAAGAAGAAAGAAAAGAAGTCCAAATCAAAATCGGAGGGGAGATCAAAGTCTCCTAGCAAGAAGTCCAAGGTGAAGTGGTGGAACTGTGGGAAATCTAGTCATGTCTGAAAGGATTGTAAAGAGGAGAAAAAAAAGAAGAAAGGATTTTCTGATAATGGCTCTTCTCATAGTGATGGTGACGCCTTCATTGCAGCCTTGGCTACTCAGGCATTAGATGATGTCTGGTTGATCAATTCTAGAACATCGTTACACATGACATCTCACAGAGAATGGTTTACAAAGTATGAAGAATATGATGGTGGAAAGGTGTACTTGGCAAGTGATTCAACCTTGGAAATTGTTGGTCGTGGAAGAGTCAGAATCCAATTCCCTGATGGCAGAATAAAGGGGATCAATGATGTTATGTACATACCAGGTTTGGCTCAAAATTTACTTTTTGTCTATAAGCTAAATGATATCGAATTACAAATCTTGTTCTCAGGAAGTGGCTATAAGATGACTAGAGGTTCAATGGTGCTGGCTAGAGGTGCTCAAATTGGTACCTTGTACAAGCTGGATGCACAAGCTGTTCAATGTAACAGTGTCTCTTCGAAATTACCGAAAGCTGCTCATGGAGATAAAGAGGGAATTGTCTCTAATTATGTAAACTCTATGGAAGTAAAACTTCGTGCAGAGAAGACTATGCTTTGGCATCATAGGTTAGACCACATAGGAGAAAAAGGTTTAAAAATTTTGAAGAACAAAAACCCGGTTGAGGGGCTTGAAGATTGTAATCTGGAATTTGAATTCTTTGAATACTATATGTATGGAAAGCAGCATTGTGTTTCATTTTATGACAATCCTCGTAAATCTTCTGGTTTTTTAGACTATATTCATTTGGATGTGTTTGGTCCAGTAGTTGTTCCTTCTTTGTCTAAATAAAGATACTATGTGTCGTTCATTGATGATTATTCAAGAAGAGAATTTATATATTTTTTTAAAAGTAAATCAAAAGTGTTCAATAAATTTAAGGAGTTTAAAAATCTTGTTGAAAATCAGACTGGTAAAGCAATAAAATGCTTAAGGACTGATAATGGCGGTGAATTCTATTTTGATGAATTTGAAAGATATTGTAAAGACCATGGAATCAAAAGACACAATACTACATCTTACACTCCGCAACATAATGGAGTTGTAGAAAGGTTCAATAGGACAGTGATGGAGAGAGCACGAAGTATGCTTAGTAGTGCTAGTTTAGAGGAGAAGTTCTAGGCTGAAGCTACTACTACTGCATGTTACTTAGTTAATCGGTCTCCAAACTCTACTCTTGTTGATAATACACCTTTGGAAGCATGTTCTGGTAAGAAGCCCTCTCTTAGAAATATTAGAGTCTTTTACTGTGAGGCATATGCACATGTGCCAAATGTAAAAAGATCTAAGTTGGAGAACAAGGCTGTTAAGTGTATTTTTATTGGCTATAGTGCTAACATTAAAGGATACAAGCTTTGGAATCCTGTTACAGAGAAGGTTGTATATAGCAAAAGTGTAATCTTTCGTGAGTTGAAACCTCCCATCTTGGATCTGTAGTCAGAGACAAAGTTAGAAAATAGTAAGGATGTAGCAGCAATTCGTCCTACACCAGAGAAAGAGGAATTGAAGATTCAAAACATACCTAAAACTGAGGAGAGCTCAAGCAGTTCTAAAAGCTCTGAAGAAGATGAACCTCATCCTCAGCCAGTGAGGAGGTCAACTCAAGAAAGGAAACAACTAGATAGGTATGGGTTCTCATTAATTGATTCTACTTGTGCCTATGCCTTGATTTCTAGCACTGATGAGCCTAGGACTATAAAGGAGGCAATTAAAATGTTTGATTCAGATTCTTGGTTGGAAGCCATGAAGGAAGCAATGGCATCATCAGATAAAAATGAAACCTGGAGTCTTGTTCCCTTGCCTAAAGGTAGAAAACATGTGGGCTATAAATGGGTATTTAAGAAAAAGATTGGTCTAGATGGCAGTGTAGAAAAATACAAAGCATGACTAGTTGCAAAGGGTTATTCCTAGGTAGAGGGAATTGACTATGGGAAAATCTTTTCTCCTGTAGCAAAGTTGACGTCCATTAGATTTCTATTGTCACTTACAACAGCTTATGACTTAGAGGTTGAATAGATGGATGTGAAGACAACATTTCTTCGTGGTGATCTTGAAGAAGAAATCTATATGTCCCAGCCTGAGCACTTTGTTGAGAAAGGTAAAGAAAATCTAGTATGCAAATTAAAGAAGTATCTATATCGGTTAAAGCAGTCACCTAGAATGTGGTACCAAAAATTTGATACCTATGTATTATCTTTAGGCTTTATGAGATCAAAATCTAATCACTGTGTATACTATAAAGCTAAAAGTGATCAAGTGCTTGTGATTGCTCTTTATGTTGATGATATGTTGTTCATAGGAAATAGCAAGCTAATGATTTTTGATCTTAAGTCTCAGTTGTCTGCTAAGTTTGAAATGAAGGATATTGGTGCAGCAAGGTATATTCTGGGGATGGATATAACCAGGGACAGGAAGAATAGAAAGCTTTGGCTCAGCTAGAGTAAGCATATAAACACTGTTCTAGAGAGATTTTCTATGAATGATTGCAAGCAGTTAGTTGTTCCAGTCATGCAAGGAATGAAGCTATCTATTGAGGATTGTCCAAAATCTCCTACTGAGATGGAGGACATGACTAGTGTACCCTATGCTAGTGCAGTAGGAAGTCTTATGTATGCAATGGTTTGTACAAGGCCTGACATTTCCCAAGTAGTGGGAGTACTTAGTCAATTTATGACTAATTCAGGAAGAATACATTGGGATGCTGTGAAGAGAGTGTTTAGATATTTGAAGGGAACTTCAGATTTTGGATTATGTTACCATGGGAATTCAGTTGAATCACGGAGAACTCTCAGCATTCGAGGATATGTGGATTCTAATTAGGCAGGGGATATTGATAGTAGAAGATCCACTAGTGGATATGTTTTCATGTTGAATGGTGGTGCAGTGAGTTGGATGAGCAAGCGGTAGGCTGTAGTCACTTTGTCCACTACAGAGGTTGAATACATGGCAGCTACCCATGCTTGTAAAGAATTTGTATGGTTGAAACATTTGTGTTCTAACATTGGTTTTGATGTAGGGGAAATAACAATCTTATGTGACAGTCAAAGTGCCATTTGTCTGGCAAAGAATCCAACTTTCCATGCCAAGACGAAACATATTGATGTATAGTACCACTTTGTATGAGATATGGTTGAGGATGGAAAGGTCAATTTGGAAAAGTTTGATACTCTGGAGAATGTTGCAGATGCATTGATGAAGCCTGTGAGCACAAAAAACTTCAGGTGGTGTGCCAGTTCAATGAGCCTTAGTGCCCATGTTTTTCAATAAGTATTATTTATGCTCTGGAGGTGCCTGAATGATCTTCATCAAGTGGGAGATTTTTGGAAATATGTGTCTCAAACATTATAGGCTAAAACCTCCATGAGTGCCAAGTCGGTGTGACAGGTTCCATGTCTGGCTGACTACCAGTTTGCTTTATTCATTTCTGAATAGGTCGTTGTGACCTTGTTACTATCTTGCTGATTTGTACACTCAAAAGTCTATCACTATTACATAGTGTGTTCACTATGACCTTATAGTGCTCAGGAGACCTCTAGCCGAAAGGCCATTCAATCGTGCATTAGAGAGACTCTTGGTGAGTATGGGCTTTGGGATAACTAAAGGTTCTTGCTAAGATGTCTCAGCGAAGTGTTGATCTCTTGCCGATAGCATATGTATTGATGTCTTCGGGGTAACTCTAATGGTTCGGGAAGATGTCTTAATGAACAGTGGAAGTCTTGCCAACGGGGACTCATCCAAGCATTATTCAGAGTAACTCATAGTGATTGGAGAAACGTCTCAGTGAACATTCAGGGTCTCACCGAAAGAATTACCTTTTGGAAGTCTTCGGGGTAGCTCTTGGTGACAGTTGATCATCGGTGAAACATATGGATCTCTGTATGGTGTCTTGGCAAAAGCCGATTGTCTGGCCGATAGATGTATGTATTTGGTGTAACTCTTAGTGATAGACAAAAGGCTTTCGGGATAAGTCATAGAGATAGATAAGAAGTCTTAGTGAGAGCTACATGTCTTGCTGACACTATTTTATGTTGAACACTTTAGTGAAATGTATGGAGATCGGTATGAACTCTTGGCAATAGATGTAAGTCTTACTGACTGTCTCTTGAAGCTCAATATGACTTAACTCTGCAGTATACCTTTGGTGACTCGCTATGATCTCTTGGCGAAAGCGGTAAGTCTGGGCAACTGCTTGGTGGCTCGGTGTAACTTATGGAGCTCGACAGAACATCCTGGTGACTATGATGACTCTTGGCGACATCGGTACAAAGTATATGTGGCATCGGTGAGACACTATTAGTTTCTCACTGAGATGCCAGTACATTGCAAACTTTTTTGACCGAGTATGACCTCCAATGTGGCATCTCGTGGATGAATCAGAAGAGCCGAATTGGAACCATTGGGAGTCTGTTCGTTGTGACGGTTCTGTGAGGGAGCTCGACAAAAAGGGAACACCATGGATATAGTCAGAAGTTGTAGACGCTTGGGGGTTGGATAGTAGTTCGATCAACAGTGAAGTGTGAAGAATTCAAACTATATCAGTAAAGGATTTAAAATCTGTAAAGGCTATAACTTGTATGTTTTCTATTCGAAGAAGGTTTGTGATGAATGTTGCTGTATAGTGACACCAGAAAGATAAGTTTGGAATTGTATGTAATTTTGATTACTGTAATACAAAGTGATTTCTCTTGGTGTTGGGTTTTTCTCCCATAGGGGTTTTCCCATGTATATTTGGTGTTCATGTGTATTTTTCTAAATACTCTATTTCTGTAATATGTCTCATAGTGCATCTCAATTGGACTGTAATTGAAAAATTAAAAGTACTTTTGCATTCTTTCCTGAGGTATTGACATTAGGAGAATTATTTTCCGCATCTAATTTTCCTTACAAAATTACAACACTACAAGAAAATATCAAATCTAGGAGGACAAAATTCTACCAATAATTTGAATCAAATTTGATTTTGGGCCACATGGGACCAATACACCACAAGTGGAGTATGAGTCCCATTATGCTTAACTATAGGACACATTTTTCAAAAATGCTTGGAATGATGTAAAATTAGCATTGGGGCCCAAAAACCTAGGTGGGACTCATATGCCCAAGGTGGCATATGAGTCCTAGATCACTAAATTTGGGCCAAACAACCTAAAAACACATGAATTATGATTGGATGTTGATTTATATCAAGATTATCCTTGGAAAGATGCATTAATTAAGGCTGGTGGATGCAAAATTAGGCCAATTAAGGCATAAAGAAGCCCAATTTATTAATGAAACCCTTGATTAGTATTGAAAATTAAGAATGAAATAATTGTGATATAAATCAACATTAATATATCAATAATAAGAGGAGATAAATTAATAAATTGGGAGTCTTTCAATAGTTTATTTATAACAATCTATTATATTATCCAAACATACAATGCTCATAAAAATATTTTTTTTCAATAGAAGAATCAGAAAAACTATCAACCAAGTGTTTATTAAGAATGGTCCTAAGAATTTTTTCACTTATGTGACCCAAACATTGGCACCATAACATACATGGTTTTTTAGTGCTCTTTATATTGGTATAATTATAAAATATTGAGGTGTTTAACCTAATCAAGGTCCTAATATGAGATCCTCTAGAAACCACCAAATTCTCTCTTACCAACTTGCAACCAAAATTACCAAATGACACATGTACACTAGAATCATTTAACCTAGATACAAAACATAAATTTATCACAAGTCCTAGAATATACAATAAATCATAAATGGATTTAACCATTTCATCACTAAATGATAACTATACCTTTACTTTAGTAACAATTTGCATGATATTATATCTCTAGGGAAAATATCCTCCATCATAAATTGCATATGTAGAAACCACTCCTTGTGAGGAGTCATGGTAGGAGAAAATTGAATAAGATAAGAATAATCACTAATACTGTTATTAATAATACATAATCCAAATTAATAATTTAAGAATCATGAATATTAACATTTTATGAGAAATAAATAAAGCATCATTATCATTATCATTAAAAGAATTTTATGTGGGGTAATTTAAAATCTTTTTCTTGTTTATGCATCCATTCTTCACAAGTTCTTCATCAATTGTTGTAGTAATTCAAGATACATCATCATTTCAAGGTTATCAAGCATCAAGCATGTTGTTAACCTAGTTTTTTGATGTTGCATTCAATATCCAAGGTTAAGCATTGATTTACACTTATTTCAAGATCTAGATCTACATCCTTCATGACCATTTCATGTTAGATTTATGATTTACAAGACATCATTCAAGGTATCATTATTCATGTTTCATGTTCCATGTAATTATTTCATTATATCATCATTTGGTTTGATTACCTAAAAGGGGTTTGATTAAGGCAAACCCCTATTCTCTAACAATCAACACCTCTCTCTCTCTCTCTCTCTCTCTCTCTCTCTCTCTCTCTCTCTCTCTCTCTCTCTCTCTCTCTCTCTCTCTCTCTCTCTCTCTCCATGTGTGATTGCAGATCTAGGTGTCTTGGAGCTTGAAGAATATTTGAATACTAAGTTAAAAGATTGAAGAAATTTATCCTAATTTTTTCCCTGATAAGATCATGAAAAGTCACCTACAGGTTTAAAATTAGGGTTTAAGATCCAAAAATAAAGTGTGATGGAAAGATCAGAGTTAGGTGAGAATATTCAAGTCTTAACCCTTTGAAAAAGCATAAAGCAATTGATACACCACCTTGGGAATATGAATCCCAGTATTTCCATTTTTTGGGTTTCAAGAGATTCAGATTAAGCACAATACATCAATGTAATAGTCCCAGCATTTCCATTTTCTAGGTTTCACGAGATTCAAATTAAGCCAAGTTGATTAATGTATCTCCTCTTATGGTTTTTAGTGGTTGAAAGAATGAGAACATTGATGTAATAAATATAAGTTTGCACTAAAAGAAAAGGGAGATTAATTAATATATTAAAGAACAAGGAGATTAATAAATAAATATAAGATCTCAACATTTAGTCATGGAAGAACATGAACATCAAAGCAATAAATATATGCTCTCAATTTATTTCTCATTGAAAGATCATACACTTTAATGCAATAAATATAAGCTCTCATTTCTTAGTAGCTAGAACAACATGTACATCAATGTAATAAATAGAAGTTTTTAATTTTTAGAAATGATGTGTTTAATATTAATATTAAAAATTGCAAGTGATAATTATTCTTACAAAAATGTATTAGATTGATCTAGATTAATGTCAAATTAATATAACAATTTTACAAAAAAAATATTTAAATTCTTCTAATAGAAGAAACACGTGTGAAGAACAATTTTCTTACTATTATCATAAAATTTTGAAACAATATTTAAGTATTACAAAAGAATTAAAAATTATTTCAATTTTTTTTTTCTAATAGTCAAAGCTAACTAATTATGTACTTTATATGTTTTTTTATCTCAAAAAATAATGGTGTAACTGAAACTATTTAAAAAATAATTGTGCATAATAAATAAGTTATATAAAGAAAACTAAAGTGATTATATTTTTTTTAATAATATTTTCTTTAAAATTTGATGCAAGAACTCTCTTATAAAAAAAAATTAAAAATCAATTTATTTTTGCATTCTTAAAATATTCTTTTAACATTATATTTAAAAATAAATAATTAAATCATTATTTTAAAATTGAACTTTATTATTATCTACATTATAACCATAATTTATAATTTAATGATCTAATTTACTCCATACATAGTTAAATGCTAATTTTAACATAAATTTACTAATTAAATAATATATATTTATACATATTCATTATATTTATTATTTATATATTATATATAAATAAAATATTAATATTTTAAAACATGTTTCAAGATATTAGAAAATATTTAACGTAGAAAGTGTTCTTGTTAACAAGACAAACAAGAGACACATTTGCATCAGGTTTTGCCCATTTTGAGGTGTTCTTGGTCATTTTATACATTTAGTTAATATAAGTATTTAGGGGTATAATTTGATTGTTTGTTTTTGTATAATATTATTATTATGGTTGATTAATGTTGCAAAAAAAGAAAAATTCATGCAGGGTGTGTTGTTTTATACATTTAGCTAATAGAAGCATCTGGGGGTGTAATGTGATTGTTTGTTGTTGTATAATTTTACTATTATAGTTGATTAATGTTGCAAAAATAAAAAGTAAAAACTCATATGGGTGTGCTTGGTTGTTCTAAACATTTAGTTAATAGAAGTAGGTAGGGGTGTAATAGGATTTTTTGTTATTGTATAATGTTATTATTATAGTTAATTAATATTTCAAAAATAAATTAAAAAACTTAATTATACAAATATATATTATTTTAATAACTCCATGTAATTTATGTGATATTTATGTATTTTTTTCCTTGCTAAATTATATTATTACATGTTTATTTTTTTAAATCTCTAGCTTAATATTTAATGGGTAGATTGATAAATTTTACCTTGATATTTATTATAGATAGATAAATTTTATTGTGATATTTAATAGCATCTGGGATTGGTTCACCTAGCTTGGAAAATGAGTCCCACTCAACATTAAAGTCAAAATTTCTAGCATTTCAGACCTCCTTCTAGTCATCTTTAGTTTCCAGGTGCACACATTCCATCATGTAGCCTTCTATTTTGTTTCATTTGCATTTTTAGGTCTTTTAGTGAAGCTTTGGATTGAATTAGGGTTTAGCATTGCATCTTACATTACATTTTTCTTTCCAACCTCTAGATTGGTGGTGAAACCCTCATTAGTTTACATTCAACCCTTAGGACAACCCTATTGCAAGATCTCTTTCTCCTTTGCATTGAGATCTCTAGGGTTTGTTCTTGAACAAAAGAGTGAATATTGTTATTCTATCCCACAAGCATAGAAGCCAACCAATTTTCCACCTTTTAGCAAGATTTTGAAACCATAGATTTAAATTAACTAGTTCAAAACCTAGTGCAAAGTTAATGCAAGCTAGATCTAGGAGGCACTCCAAATTAGAAATGGTGTGTTCTAAATGCAAGTTCATCAAAATGAAACACCTAAAAATGGATTTTCTACTTATGGTTTAGGACATATAGTAAACACATTTCACAATCATTTTATTGAAGGGAAGTTCCCTAGAGATCTCAATCTAAATTATGCAAAGGAGAAAGAAATCTTACAATAAGGTTTCCTAGGGTCTAATTATAAACTAAAGAGGGGTTCACAACCAAGCTAGGGCTTGGAAAGACTAATGAAATGCAAGATCTAATGAAAAACCATAATGATGTTCAAATCTCAATTAAGTGACCTAGAAATGCAGGTAAATCATAACATAAAATTGTAAAATCAAAAGTGTGCACCTGGAAACCTCTAGAGGCTTGAATGAGGAATGGAAATGCTAGAAATGTTGATTTTAATGTTGAGTGGGACTCATACTCTATTTTGGGTGATTTAGTCCCATACTAGGTTTTTTAAACAAAAAATGGAATTTGATGATGCTTATTTTGAATCTTTTGAAACCCTGAAAAATTGGTTGTACTAGGACTCATATGCCCAAGGTGGCGTATCAGTCCCAAGTGTGCTTTTTTAGAAGGTTAAGGTCTGATTCTTCTATCCATTCTCTTCTCTCTCTTCCACACTTTGTTTCCAAATCTAAAACCCTAATTCTAGACTTGTAGAATTCCTTTTGGGACCTTGCAAGTGAGGAGACAACTCTAACAACTTCCTACAAGCTTGTAACCTAATCTTCAAAGATCCTTCAAGATCCAAGACACATAGATCTGCAATTACACATGTAGAGAGAGAAAAACTTTTTGATGTTTAGGGAATGAGAGTTTACCTTGGTCAAACCACTTTGAGTTAGGGTATGTGTAGGATCATGATGAGCCAAAAAGTGGCAATATGATGGGTATTTGTAGGGTACATGTGGCTAACGACTTTTTTTTACCCAAAATTGATAAAATGAAAAGGGTTTTTAAAGGATATTTTTAGATTTTCACCAATATAAATTAGTCTTTACTTTGAATTTAATAAATAATTATTATTCATTTTCTATTTGAATTGTGACTAAAGCACTAATTGATAGGATGATTGAAAAACATCTATAAATTTCAAATGATATCACATTTTTTGAATCCAAAAAATGCATAACATTCTATGCTTCACATAATATAGGATTAAAGAAAAATAAATTTGAATTTCTTGAAGTTTTGACCAAGCTAAGGTGCTTAGACATATGAGTTTTTTATATTTTTAAAAGTTGTAATAAAAAAAATCATGATTAATTATTTACTTGGAAAAAAATTACAAAAAAATATGCATCACATCTATACATAAGTCCTCTACTTATATCTAAAATATTATAAAAAAATACTATCATTTTATTGTGGTTAGGGTGGTTAGACAGACACCTAATTCTTATTTTTTCCCTAAAATTTAAGTACTCTTGCATTGAAATTTCAAATTTTTACGAAATAGGTTTTTTTCTTTTTCAAATAAACCTAGTAGTTTAGAAACTAAATTCAATTTGATACAAATTCTATTGTTACATATTTTTGAAATAGTATAGATAATTTATTCAAATTTTTACATCAAGTTGCCTATTTCTGATTTTTCTAATTTTTTTACCACTTAAGGGCCTATTTTTTCTATGATGATCCTACACATACCCGTTAATTAAACCAAATAACAAGATAATGAAATAAGGATATGAAACATGAAACATGAACAATGATACCTTGAATCATGTCTTGTAAATCTACAATCTAACATGAAGTGGCCATGAAGAATGTAGATCTATATCTTGAATATGGATATGAAACAATGCTTACAAAAGGATCTACAATGCTACATGACAATGCTAGCTCAACAACATGTTTTATTATTGAAAATTTTGACATGATGATGGATCTTGAATTTTTGCAATAATTGATGAAGAAATTTTCCCTTGAATGTCTTAGAAATACTCTTGTAAACTCTCATGATCCTCTTGTAAAGTCTTGGAATGCTTAACTCTTGAGTGCTTGACTTGATATCATGAAGGATTAGTGACATAATTATTTGAGACCTTGTTTACATGGGAAATGCACCCATTTTACCATTTATTACTTCTCAAAGGCTGACATTGATAAAATTTGAATTTAAAACCTTAATTTCTCCCTCAAAACAGTAAAAAAGGGCCAAATGGGACTCATATTCCACCCCTAGTGTATGGATCCCACCTAGGTGGACTCATACACCCAATGTGGTGTATGGGTCCCACAAGACCTTTTTTGAGAGATAAAGTGTCAGGGAGTTAAGAAATTAAGTCTATTTGTTGATCTTATCAGGATTTCAGTTGAAATAAACCTTAGGATGCATATTATAGGGTCTTAGGGGCCTATTAATGATGATATAAATGTCACAAATTCAAGGGGTTTAAAATTCAATGTAAAATTGTAAATAAATACATTTTACAACATTAAATTAAGGAGATATTAGCTGAATTTAGCTCAAAAGGGCCCTAAATCCAATGTGAATTTGCACAACAAATTACAATAGTAGATTAAAGCAAAATTAGGTCCAAGGGCCTTAAATTTAATGTGAAGGTGTAAATGAATACACTTTACAACACAAAATTAGGGTAGAGTTAGGTTTATTTAGATTAAAAGGGCCTTAAATCCAATGTGAATGTGTACAACACATTACAACACAGGATTAAGGCAACATTAGGTTTATTTTAACATTAATCATTCACAAATTAAGCAAGGAAAAGGGATACTTTTTCCATTTCCACACCTTTTACAACCACTTTCATATTCACATAGGTCTAAAAATGACCCTAGCTAATTTAATGACATACAAATAAAAGGATGATGAGAAAGTGATGGATTTCATAGAAAGATATCAAAAACTTTATTCACAAGTAAACATTAAGATTCCTAATGTTGAAATTCAACAAATTTTTATTCCCACTTACAAAAAAAACTTGTCATGTTGAGATACCAATCCTTTACACAATTATGTACAACCCTTCGTGATTAACAAAATATGGCTTGTGATCCTAATAAGAAAAAATCCCCTTAGCCAGATTGAAAATTCTAAATCCACAACTCAAAATAGTTACCAACCTTTTAGGAAGAAAATTAGGGGATTTTTACAACTTAACTCCACTCAACCAAGTCAACAAGCTAATAACAAAGTGGTTGCTATAAGGACAATAAATCCTTTTTCCTTGGGTATAGGAATAGAAATTTTACTCCTCTACCTGATACCCTTAATAATATCGTGTTGCAGCTTGTTGAAAAGAATATTCTTTCCTTACCTCTTGTTAAAGATCATGATCCTAATCGACCATTTCCCATAGGCTTTTGACAAAACTCTTATTGCCATTACCACCAACAAAATGAACATCATATGAAATATTGTAAGCATCTTAAACATCTTGTGCAAGACCTTATCGATAATAATCAACTTCAAATTGGAGGTGTGAATAATCAAAGTAATAAGTTGATATCTCTTCCTAACAAAAATTTACAAATCATGTTACAAATCCCATGCTGAAACATACTATTTCATTTGTCAAAGCTAGTGATACAAAGAATGATATGATGAATCTTGACACGCATGATGAAATTATAAAAGATGAAAATGTGGATGAATCAACTAAAGTGGTAGCATTTATTGAAGCTAAACCTAGTAGGGTCTCAACCAAAATGCCTCTTGATATTGATTTCTCACAAAAAATATAGTTAAGCATGTACCTGATGTTCCTCTTTCCATAGATAGAAGAATCAATAACATTTCTACTAATGGGATATTAATTGATCTCGTCTATGCAGAGAATGTGATCATTGAAAAATTCCTATTTGTGCATGAAATCTATCAAGATACATATAATAAACCAAATTCATGAATCAAGATTCATAATGGTTGTGTTTGTCCTATGATAGGCTCAGTAGATATTCCTTTAAAAATTGGGCCAAAAACACTAACTGTCTTATTCACCATCATCCCACAATTAGACCAATTTCATCTAAAGTTAGGCTATCCATGGCTTCACTCTAGCAATTTCATTCCATCATTTGTGCATAAATGTTTAAATTTTCCCTTTGGAAATGGTATTTTACTGTGCATCATAATGGGTTTAATCCTGTATCTTCCTAGGAGAACTTTTCATTGGATTTATTTTGGCTCAAGCCTATTGAACCTATTAGATCTCATGAGGAATTATTTTTCAAATCCTATCAAAATTTGATAGTGAAGCGTATAGCAGAGTTATCCCTTAGAAACATGCCTCAACTTATGATTGAGCCAACTATCCTTGATGAAACAATCATTGAACTAAAAGACCTTCAAAAAATTCAAGAGTAGCCTATGAAAAAACATCCTACGATTTCCTACAAGAGACCATGTGACAACCAAAACAATCTCATTATGCCTCCTAATCTCAAAAAAATTTACAAAACTAAAGAGAAAGTGATTGAAAATCCTTGTATGGTTCCTTTCATTCCTTCTGTAAAGGAAGAAAAGAACCATATGGTTGAAAAACCAATTCCTACATGAATAAAAATTGAAAATAGATCAAAACAAAATTGAATGCTAGAGAGTGTAGGCATAGATGTCGTGCTATTGCTTGTATGTTATAAAATCAAGAAAAAAAGAGGAACAAAAAAAATCAAAACTTGAACTTACCTAAAGAAATGCATGAGACCTCTATACCCTCGCCACAATGTAAACAAGAACCTTCCATGGACATTTTCATTCACCCTCCTATTTTCATTAATATAGATGATGACATTGACATTGCAAAAATTGATGAGCAAGTGCATAATTAATTGAATACATTATTTTCCTCTTCTATGAGCTTAAATGAAAAAACCTCCTAAAAGGAGTGTTGAACTTGGTGTGTGTCCTAGTTCCGAACTTGTTGTTGTCCCTTTTGCTAGTTTTCTTGATTAAGTATACACCGATCAAGATTGGGATGCAAATGACCTACTATAGGTTGAGTCACATATGCCTTACTAGTCTTTTGCATTGTTTTCCTTTTCATGTTTCTTTATGTGATTGCATGTGCATAATGTGATCCGCCATATTGTTTCGTTTGATGTATCTATCTCTCTTGTTTTTCATTCCTTTATATGTATCTAAATTCTTCTATATGTCGTAAACATTTTATCCCTTTGCAGTTATCTTGTGTATTCCTTTTGGGGATGATGCAAGGTGTCGAGACATTGAGATCTCTTCCATGTTGACCCAAAGGATTTTTCTTTTTTTTTCACTCTCTATGTGTTATTCTTCTAGTTCTATGAGTATTTGGGGAATGGTGACAATTTTGTGCTCTATGACAACATTGTAGTAAAGGCATATTGACCCTGAATCCATGGATCCCTTATGTATTTTTGTGGGCAACCCTTCCCTCATTATTCATGGCGTAGATTTATTTTGGAAACATATGACTTGTCATAGGGTTTTCCAAGGAGAACTATCAAGTCTTAGGAGTAAACATTGGTTACTTTAAAGTAGTTGGTCATAGCAATGGTGTTAACAACCAGTTTAAAGTGGGGGAATACATTGATGACATCTTTCAAAATTTTGCATATTTCATGGTGTGATTTTATTTCATGTGAAGCATCCTTTTCTTGGTGATGTCATTGGGTTTGGTGTCCTCCAAGAGTGTGATATGTCTAATTGTACAAATTTCCCTGAGTGGCATGATGCGAAGCAAAGAATCCCATAAGTGGAAATTTGATATTCTTGATTTGTCCCCTCTTGGAGACATTAGGCATGATGCTCCCTAAGAAGAATAATTTACACGAAGCAAGATCCCCTTGAACAAAAACCTATAAACATAATATTCATAAAGTATTTATCATTGTGGTGCCTTATTGAAGTTGTCAAGAGGATAACCTTGGTATGGTATTTGAGCCTAATATGATTCTCTCATTTTCCCCCTTTTCGAGATACTCGCCTAGTGGATACCCTGAGGTTTCACTACCCCATAGTGATCATGTGTGTCATTTGCATAGTGGACATCGTGTTCTTCTTATCGACATTTTTGAACAAACAACCTAGACCTAGTCCACATTGTGTTGGACAGACTATCAAAGCTTGATCCTTTATTTTCCTTTGTTTTTCTTGGTCTTTGATAGGGTATGATTGTGTATCTTTGTCATTGATGCATACATACATGTATTGAATATCTATTTTAGTGTGATTTTGACTTGTGGTCATACTCTCACTAAAGTTGGGGTAAAATGTAGTAATGAAAAAAGTATCCCTTTTCCTTACATAATTTAGGAATAACTAATGATATATGAGCTTAAAGTTGCCTTAATTTGGTGTTGTAATATTTTTTCACATTCACATCAAGTTTAAGACCCTTCATAATAAAATAGACTTAATGATGGCTTATTTAGGGTGTTGTAAAGTGTATCTCTACACTTTCACACTAATATAAGGCTTTATTAATTAATTGAGGTTAATTTAGCTTAATTGGCCCCTTAAACTCAAATCCAAGCCTTATTTATTGCATTTTTTTAGAGATAAAGCCTAACACTCATTAATAATATTTCACAACACTTAATTTGGAAAGGTTTATGTCCAAGGATAGTGACCTAGGACCCATTCACAACCTAGTGGATAGGTCCTCACTAGGTCCTAGGACCCCCTTTTGAATATTATTTCACATTCCCTGAAATAGATCCTAGTTAATTATGCTAGGACCCATTCACCCAATGGTGAATGGGTCCTCCTTAACTTAGGACACCCCTTTTTGAACATATTCTTGGTGGTATTTTAACTATTTAAAATTCTAGATCTAATGTCGGCTTGTTTTATTTGAATTTTGGGAATAAATCTTAAGACAAGTATAAATATAAGGTTAATTCACATAGTTTCATCTAAGAAAACCTGGAAATTTCAAGTGATCTTAAGAGGATTCAAGTGAGCATTTACAAGCTCATTTCAAAAGGCATTCAAGGGAAAATTATTAAACTTTATTACAGTAATCAAAGTTCATATCATCATGTCAAAGGCATAATGCATCATGCATGTTGTTGAGCTAATGTGTTGATGTAGCATTGAATATCTAATTCAAGCATTGTTTCATATCCAAATTCAAGATTAAAATCTACATACATTGAGGCCACTTCATGCAAGATTCCAAATTTTTACTCCAAGATTCAATTGAGGATTGGTGAGTTGTTACATATTGTTATTCATTCATCCTTCCTTCTTATGCATTATTTCATTATAAGGTTTAGTTAACAAAATAGGGTTTGACGAAGGAAAACCCCTATTCCCTAACAATCAACAATTTTTCTTCTCTCTTGATGTGTGATTACAGGTTTTAGGTTGAAGATCAATTGAAGCGAACAATTATCAAAGTTGCAAAGTTGTAAAAGTTGTCATCATTCTTGCAAGATCATGGAAACTAAGCTACAAAACTTATTTTCAACTTTTGGGAGCTGAACACTTGGGATCTAGGAGTGTAGACATTGAAGAATAGGATCCCAAAACTAATTTTCTAAAACCCTAACAGGGAACCATTCTCCATTGGGTGAATGAGTCCTCAGTGAGGCCTAAAACAACACTATTTCAAAAAGGTACACATTGTTTCAACATCTGAAAACCTTCCTTTTTACTATTATAACAATTAGTTTTTTTTTTTTATTGTTATTTATGAACTTTACCTCTCATAATTGAGTGAAACATCTAGTCAAAACGTAGGTGAACCCATTTTGATCAACATCACATTTTGGGTTCCCTCTTTTTCTATGTTTTAGACACAAGTCAAGGCCCAATTAAAATTTCTTGGATTAGTTATAATCAAGGAAGTCCATAGATTTATATAGTGAACCAAAACTTAGGAGATGAAAGAAATAGTGTCATCTTAAAATTATGAATTATCCTCATAAAAATAATACCCAAATAAGAAAAGAATATCCACAAAATAAATAGACAAGAATGAAACCTTGTTGAAGTACTATGCTAAAAATTAAATAGAATTTAATTAAATCCACTTTCTAATAAACTCTTTTAAGAATAGTATGCCATTAAGACCATCTTGGAGATGAGAGATGGGATTGGTCTATTAAAGTGATAAGAATTATGATATTCCTTAGTTATTACTTTACAATTTCTTAAAATTACTTTTATTGTATCAAAAAAAGAAATTATATATACATTTTTTATTGTGGAGGTAAAAACTTTTTAATCTCAACTATGAAGTCACATATATGAGACCTCATTCCCAATTAATGTTTTTATTTTAATCAAAATTAAAACAAACTATAATTTTTTAAATATAATAAAATGTATGAAAATTTGACAAGAAGATTAAATTGTTAATTGTTGATTTTATTAAAATAAGATTATCTAATTGAATAATATAAGAAGAAAAAACATTCATAATGAAAAAATAAAGAAGTAATTGGGTTATCTGTAATAAAAAATTATTGAAAATAGTATAAAAAAGTCTAATTGAATGAATAAACATTATGTAGCTAGTGTAAGTTAGTTTTCAATACAAATACGATAACAAGAATAAGTACACATGTGGATTAAATGGATCTAGGAAAGTTCACTGCCAACAATTCATAAATTTTCCATGAGATAAATTTTTCATGGTGAATTTTCCATGAGAACAAGAAGATTAATTAATAAATGAAAGAGCAAGGAGATTAATAAATAATAAATATAATATCTCAATGTTTAGTCGTTGGAAGAACATGAACATCAAAGTAATAAATATAAGCTATCAATTTATTTTTCATTGAAAGATCATACACATGGAATATAATCTCTAAATTCTTAGTAGCTAGAACAACATGTACATCAATGTAATAAAGAAAAGTTCTTAATTTTTAGAAATGATGTGTTTAATATTAATATTCAAAATTGTAAGTGATAATTATTCTTACAAAAATATATTAGATTGATCTAGATTAACATCAAATTAATATAACAATTTTGCAAAATCAAAATTAAATTCTTCTAATAGAAGAGACATGCATGAAGAACAATTTTCTTACTATTATAATAAAATTTTAAAACAATATTTAAATATTACAAAAGTTTTAACTTAAAAATTATTTCAATTTTTTTTTCCAATAGTCAAAGCTAACTAATTATGCACTTTATATGTTCTTTTATCTCATAAAATAATGGTGTATCTGAAACTATTTTTAAAATAACTTTACATAACTTTAAAAAGCACTAGGCCCAAACGGCTTCCCTATAGGTTTCTATCAAAAATGTTGGGATATTATAGGGATTGATCTTGTAGAAGCATTAGAGGCATCCAGAAGATCAGGGAAAATCCTCAAAGAAATCAATAACACATTCATTTCCCTAACTCCAAAGAAGGAGAAGGTTGTCAAATTAGAGGACTTCAGACCAATTTCACTCTACAATACCATTTATAAGATCATGTCCAAAGTCATGGATATTAGGCTCAAGCCTTTGCTAAATAACATTATTTCAAAGTAGCAAATTGGTTTTGTTCCAGGTAGATCGATTCTTGATGGTGTAATCATTGCTTAAGAGGTGATTCATACCATACAAAATACCCAAGAATCAAGCATGTTGATTAAGTTAGATTTCTCAAAATCTTATGAAAATGTAGATTGTAGGTTCTTATGCAAAATGTTGTAGGAATTTGGGTTTAGTAGACAATGGATAAATTGGATCTTTGAATGCATTTCAAGTCCAAGATTTTTAATACTGGTCAATGGAATCCTGGAAAGCTACTTCAGCTCATCCAAAGGGCTAAGAAAAGGGGATCCTTTGTCTCCCTTCCTTTACATCATTGTGGCGGAAGCCCTGGGTAGAGTTATTAAGGAAAATCATAACATGAGCTAGATTGAAGGCATTAAAGTAACTAGAGGCATTACTTCCTCACATTAGCAATTTGATGACGATACACTATTGATGGGAGCAACAAAAAGGAAAGAAGAAAGTCACTTTCAAGAGATCCTTTCCATTTATGAGAAAGCATTAGGTCAGGAAATTAATAGAAACAAGTCAGAAGTTTTCTATTTCTCAATGCCCCCTGCAAAAGAAATCTAGATACTGAATATATTGAAATTTAGGAAAGGTACTCTTCCTTTCCTCTATCTTGGCATTCCCTTAGATAAAGGTCTGAGGAACTCTAAGCTATGGGATCCATTGAAATCTAAAATAGAGCGAAGTTTGAACTCTTGGAAAGGGAAATGGCTGTCATGGGTGGGTAGATTAGTTATGCTCCAATCAGTTATATCAACATTACCTATTTATCTTCTATCTTACTTAGCCTTGTCATCAGGTATGAATGCCTTCTTAGTTTAAAAAATGAGAAACTTCTTTTGGCAGAGCATAGGGGAAAAAAACAAAATTGCTCTTATAGGTTGGGATAGGATATGTAAGCCAAAATCTCTAGGAGGCATGGGCCTTAGAAGCCAAGACAAGCAAAACCAAGCCCTAGGAGCCAAACTTGTGTGGAGGATGATACAAGACCCACAATTGAGATGGGTTAAACTTATGCAAGCCAAGTATTTCAATGGATCAGTTTCAAGTGATATTATTAGAATCAGCAATCCATCGAAAGGTTCAAGAATCTAGAATTTTATCCTCAAGTGTAAGGCATTAGTTGTTGATTACTTATCTTGGGACGTCCATGATGGTTAGTCTTTCCTTTTTTGGGAAGATTCTTTGGGGGTTATCCAAGTTTAGACAACATTATATCATTAGAAAATACTAAGTCCTTTCTAAAACAAAGTTGGCAAGACAAAGTCAAAGATTATGCTTTCATCCCTTATGATGACCTAGCCCTAGGCTGGGAATGGAAAAGCTTGGATGACCTTCCTATTCCTCACAATGAGGCTCTTCAGCTAATGGAAGCTATTAAGAACAGGAAACTAGCTTTTAGAAGAGGAAAAGATGTATTCATATGGGCAGCCTCCATTCATGGTTAGTATAATGCTAAAGAAGGATATAAATTATTAGCAAGTCAAGATGAGAATAGGGATATGGGGATATCTTCTAAGCTTTTCTGGAGCAGCAAAATTTTACCAAAGGCAGGAGTATTTTGGTGGATAGCATCAAGAAAGAAAATCTTAATAGCTAAAAGGTTTAGGAAAATGTGCTTTGAAGGCCCTTCAAGATGAACATTATGCAAAGCGCAAGAGGAAAACACCGATCATCTTCTTTTAACCTATCCTTTCTCAACGAAATGTTGGAGATGGCTTTGTATGAAGTTGGGTTGGATTACAACCCTCCCTAATGACATTATATCCTTATTTAAGGGTTGGCCAATTAGACCTCAAGATGGTCTTCTGAGTTTCCTTTGGGGAATCAGCCCTTCAGTCTTGGTATGGAAAAATTGGAAAGAAATAAATAGAAGAACTTTTGATAATAAAGCTCATTCTATAGAATCAGTGCTTAATTTGGTAGAAAGCTCTATAGTGGAGAACATAAATAGTAAGTTGGCCTTGAAACTTAACACTAAGGGGATCTTTACAGAATGGGATGGTAGAATGAGATTCAACTGGTTAGGTCTCAAAATTTCCCCTTTCTTAGGAAATTATGATGTTTCCTCTAATAGAAAATAGGCAGTTTGGTTTCCGCCATAGGAAGGTTGGCATAATTAGATATCACAATTAAATCCTAGCCCTTCAGAAGCAGGTTGCATAATTAGAGATCACAAGGGGTTCACAATTGGTAAGTTAGCAGTTCCTCTTCCAAAAGATACTAATAATATTGCAAAATTCAATGCATTATATCTCAGACAAACTGAATGTAAAAAGAGGAAAGTTATGAATCTTGAGATTGAAGGAGACTCAGCCATAAAGGTCAATGCAATTACATCAGCAACAACTCCAAACTGGAGATTAAAAGCTCTTTTAGATAGAATAATGTCAATCTTAGCTTATTTTGAGTGCTACACCATCCACCATACCTATAGGGAGGAAAACAAGGAGGCTGATGAGTGATCTAAGTTAGCAGTGGAAGGCTTTGAAGAAAATTGGTGGTTAGAAAATGATGGAAATTGTGGTTATTCTTAAATCCCTTTGAGTTGCTCATTGCTCAAAGTCTACTAGGTTGCAGGAAGAAGTAAATGGTGGACGGTTTATGTTTTTGGTTGTTCTTTTATAGACTGTTTAATATCTTTATGCTGAAATTAGATTTAGGGCTTTATAGTAAGAATGCTCAGAAACTGTGTTTAAGTGCAACATTTGAAAGATACATATAAACTGTATATTATATGTTTCTTGATGCATTAATCTTGATTTATATATAAATTTGGCCTTGGCCTCTTATTTACCAAAAAAAAAGAAAAAAAACTTTACATAATAAATAAGTTATATAAAGAAAACTAAAGTGATTATATGTTTTTTAATAATATTTTCTTTAACATTAGATGCAAGACTTCTCTTATTGCAAAAATTATTAAAAAAACAATTATACAAATATATATTATTATAATAACTACATAAATTTTGCCTTGCTAAATTATATTATTAGATGTATATATTTCAAAATCTCTACCTTAATATTAAATGGGTAGATTGATAAATTTTACTTTGATATTTATTATTGATAGAAAAATCTTGTAATGTTTAATACACACAATTAAAAATTTTGCACTTGACTATTGAGAAATGAACCAATAAAACAAAGATAAATGATATTTTAACAATTTTAGAAATAGATAATTAAAAAAAGACTATATAAAATTGTTGGTCAAATTTTTAATTCTAAATATTCATTCTTGGACTGTCACTAGGAGAGAGGGGCCCATAGTGGAGCGGGGTCCAATAGTGGGGATAGAAGTAGTCCTCAGTGGGTCCCATAGTGAAGCACCTTATTATCCAATTGGAAAACACTTTTTATCCATAAAATACACATACTGACAAATCATGTGATGCCACATCAGCGCACCAATAAAACATAACTTGGTGCACCACTATAGTGTCACTTTTTTTTTGTGCCTTTTTTGGATACCTAAACAAAAAGCATGCTGATTTGGCCCTAAAACGAAATATAGAAGCACATGAGCTGTCAAATAAACTACTGTACAAAATTGGGAGTGATTTGAAATTTCCACATAAGATTTTGAGAAAGGCAAAGTTAGGGTACTCCACTATGAACCCCTCTCCCCTATCAGTTAAAAAAATTGCATGCAATGAATGCATTAATATTCTACTTTAGACAGAACTAATAATGATTATAAATCCCAAAATAAAAACCATACAGAAACAATTTGTGACCATGAGAAACCAAAAAAAAAACCAATCACATTATGTTGGACACTCTTCCCTACAAATTGCAATCACATTCAACCGTTAAAATGAAATTTGCCACCGCCTTTGAAAGATAACCATTTCTTCACATTCGTTTACCAAACAGTAACACTAATCTCGGACTGTACTGAAATCTAAACTAACTAAAGATTCCCAATAAGATATACAATAAAACTTGTCACAATTTCTCCTTTTCAATGCGAAGGCAATGAAAACCCGTTTTAAATTGATCACTTTTTTAAACACATAAAATGTTAAAAATGAGTTGTTCACTAGATGAAGAATTGAAAGGTGAACAGAAGTTCCTTTCTGTTACTTGGTCGATACTCTAAAAAAGTATTTCAGGTGAAGCTCATCACATAGAAAGGAATCATAAATAAGGTAGGAACACATATTGCCATCCCAAATAAAAGTCCGAAACTCTCTGTAGAACAAAACCAATTCATTACATGAAATCAATGGTATTTTTTCAACCATCATAAAAGACGAAGCCAATGATCACTACACAGTAGCAGTTGTTACGCATCTACAAAGGCTAATCTTGCAACTACAGATAATATTACTGTTCTCCTCTCTTAGTACAAAACATGACTGTTGTTTCTTGGTCTATAATTATTTGATGATGGATTATTGAGTGTGATCTGAAACATTAATTCAAAAAGAAGTACACAGTTAAATCCAGAAACAACATACTTTGATGACATGGACTTTGGAAATCTAATGTCTTTGGTGTAATAATCCTCCTCTATCAGGATGCAGAGGAAATAATTCCATGGTTCTCTTCATTTCTACTTCTTCCTCCTGAACATGAACGGATAAAATTCTGAGTTAATAGATAGGTTTTATAATGCAATGATTTCCTTATCAAATAAAATAAATTGTTAAAGGAATTATATTACTTACCTCTACATGAATCTTCTCATCCATGTACTTTGATTCTGCAGAGCATGTGGGATCTGAAAAATATATTTCTATATCAACTCGATAACTTAGGAAAAGAAATCTAAATAAATTATATTTTGTTTAAAATTTAAAACCACAAGATTCTTTTCAGACTTATTACCCTAGCCTGGGCCTAACTTGGATGCTTAACAGTAAACAATCTTAATGAATACATGGGTGGTCAGATCGCATGGGAGTTAACATTAAGATTATAGAAATATAAAATTTCATGTTTACATATAAAACCTAATTCCTCAGAAAAATATATGAATACTTTTAACCACAACATATCAAAGAAAATCACATACTTCTGTTTTGTGACTGTTCTCATTAAGTTTCTCTCGACTATTTGTATTATGAAACCAATTCAAAACATTTTTGAGTTCCACTCTTCCATATCGTTGCAGCTCGGCAGTAATCTCAGCTATCTGGGCTTGAGATGGTTTTGTGGTTCCAGTAGCCCACAAGCACTCTAATATACTCTTTTGCTCTACTGTTGGCCTCCATCTTGAAGGCCAACATCTCAAGTTTGAGGTCTCCTCTACACTCATGGAAGACATACCCTGTTCTCGTGCTGCTGCTTAAGTCTGTTTTTTTTGCTTAAAATTAAGCAATCATTTTTTTTAATGAGAATAGGATAAATTGGAATCTTTTCCCATTTTTCTGGAGCAGCAATTGCAGTTAGAGGTTCTCATGCAAAATTTTATTTATGGGAATAGGATATTTTGGAATCTTTTGAAAATAGGCTGTGGAAAAATGTGGAGGCTGGAAATAAGCTGCTGCATATTAAAAAAATGACATGTGGCTCCACAAATCTCTTTGCCTCCCTTTTTACATTTGCTTTCAATTTTTCCCTCCAATTTATTAGTACTGGCTGCTAGCTGGCCAAAATAAGCTAAGCAGTCGCATGGGACATGCAAGCATCCCATGCAAGCTGTGCGGAAATTGAGAGGCTAAAAATAAACTGTTGCTACAAATAAAAAAATGCCATGTGGTTCTACAAATTACTTTGATTTTTTCCCTCCAATTCTTCTCTCCACTTTTTACATGCACAAAATATTACTAATACATATTTTGTGCTAAAAAATTTAATTGTAATCGACTGCTTATAAATAAGCAGGAGAAACAAAGTCATCCTACGATCAGTTCCACAAAATAAACTAAACAGCAGCATGAGGACCTGCCCTTAACCTGAACACTTCTGCAAGCAAATAAAAGACTATCATTATAATACAAGAAAGGGGGAAGAAATACTCAATTGAAAAACTTATTTACTGACCTGCAGACTTTCCTTCATCCATTGAGAGCTTTTCACTGTAACAACCCTGCAAAGCAAACTTTAAACTAAATATGGAGCCCTAAGAAAACTTTAAACTAAATATGGAGCCCTAGCTCACAAACCTACACATTCTATACGATGGATAAGAATGCATTGAATAAACTGGGCACGGGCAGAGAGAATAAATAGGTGAATGTGCAAATGGAACCTCTACGAGGGTAATTAAATGACTGAAAAGTTAAAGTAGGGTAACGGATGGAAATAAATAATTCAATTGATTGCTATAGTTTATATTGAAATAAGTGACCTAACAAAATTAAATGGGTAAGTAACAGAAATAATGTAAGAAAATAAAGTCATTTTAATAAAAAACTAAGTTAATTTAATAATGTTTGCAATATGTAAAAGAAAAATATAAAGTTTTAATGAAATTCTAACAATATTGAAAATAGTAGGCAAACATCTAAAATATATTTTTCTATTTTTTATTGTTCCAAATCAAAATCCATCAAGGTTAATTGTTCTATAGAATGATTGTGTAATTGGAATAAATCATTAGAATGAACTTTCCGCACTATCCCATGTCATGCCATCAAATCATGCCTAAAAGTGTATTTAGTTGGATAATATTAGAAAAGTGAAGGAGCTCAAAAATAAAATACTTTCTTGTAAATTTTCAATTTGATAGGAAAATTCCATTACTTCAAGACAACCCCTACATTTGTGGACTTGTATAATAAAGTAGAAAATGATTGTAGGTTGCACATGACTAATTGGATAAGTTCATGAATATGCATCATAACACATCTAAATAAGATGTATAGGAGTATTTTTAAATTGATATAGTTGAGATAAATGTAATGAGATATGTGTATGTGTAAATGAATGAAGAGGATACTGGAATGAGTTCAAATTCATATGTAATACCATGTCATTTTTCACCATGTATATGTACTAAAATATTACCTATAAATTGAAAAACTAAATGAAAAAATAGTGGGCTATGCAACTTTATCTATTGTAATTTACATCCACCTTTAGCGGCATGTGAGTCCTAAGAAGATCATCGATCACAAATTATGTAGAACTCACAAGAATACATATAAAATAAATATTCAAACACTAGGATATTTTTATGACATCTATGTGAAGTAAGGTACCCTAAAAGGATATGATCATCTATTACGTATGTCTTTCTTCAAAAGATGATCTTCTACAAAAGCAATATTTAAATATAGGAATATCAATCACAATATCTACTCTAAAAAATGGTTGTATCTATAGAATTTCCTTCTACAAATGCCTTATTTTTATAATATGGGTCATTAAAACTACCTATCTATTTTCTTATGTAAATATAGGAAAGATAGCATGATAGAGATACCCTCTAAAAAATTATTAGAAGAGTGGAAAACTATATATGAAAGGTAAATGTAATCTAGGCATGTAAGCTTATAATCATGTAGTTCTATAAGGAAAATATTTTTTTAAATAATATTTTAGATTAATTTAATAAGATGTATGTATGAAAAAGGAAAATAAATTTTATAATTAATATGGAATTTAAATTATTGGATTAGTAGAGGCAGATAAGCATTATCAATCTAGATTAAGTGAATATGTACTCGTTGATTGAGTAAAGTGTCATAGAAATTTAATAGGATGGAGAGACATTGAGTATTATAAATTTGAATAATGATGTCAATTTTATAAATCTTTAAAATATATCTATTGTAAAACATAGAAAAATATACCTCTGTGTTCATGTAATTGCATGGATATTTTTATATATCTTTTTCCTATCAAAGGAGAAGTTTTTGGTCTTAGATAAGTTTCATAGCATATATTTTTTGGTCATATTCATCATAGAGATCTATGGGAATATTTACTACAAATTTTCCCAATAAAAGAATTTATTCCTTTTTTTTGTATAATTTAAAGGACTAGTAATATTAATTGATACCTTGCTAGGTTTCTCTACTACTAAGTCATGAAGGCACTACACCTTGATCAACCTCTTTTAGATCTCTATTTTGACCTTCATCTCTTTCCAGATCTTCAAGAGCTATTTTGAGTTCTTGATTCATGTCAACGATGCACTCTTCTTCTGTAAATCCAACTATAGGTATATCTTCCAAAGGAGTAGAAAATATTCTAATATCCATGTGTTCAACCTCCAATATCTTCCCCAAAGCGATTAATCTCATTCCAAGGATCTCAAATAGGCCCTCATTTTAGATATTTAGGGGGGCCATTCTTGCATCATATATTTTTCTTGAGGGAGCACTAGTAGGATTGATAATAGGAAGGGATGAGGAAGGATGGATGCTTAAAGGATGAGAATGATTTCATCTTAAAGGACCTAATTTAAGAGATGTGTCCTCTTCCACTTTGTTTTTATTTCTTGCATAATTATTTTATTATGAATGATCTTACTATATGTGTGAGTGTTTTGTATAAGGAACTTGTGAAAATAGTGTATCTTTTGTAAATTTGGTAATGTTTTTTTTTCTTTTGTGGTCTATATGTGAATTTAGGGTCAAGAGTGCCCTCATTTTTTTTGTGGGTTGGAACTAATACCAAGCCATTTGTGATATATTTTTTTGTGTGTATCCCTTTTTCACTCCCTTATTGGGGTTGCATATTTTTGTTTAAATTTTTTTTTATTAACGGTTATCCTAACTTGGGATATGGCTAGGGACTTATATGGCTTAGTGATCACATATCAATTGGGTGGAAATAATTTTCTCCTTTCATTGGCCTATTCCCCTTTAGAGCTTATGTGGATTGTATTAGAGTATAGAATTATTAAAGAGAAATATAAATTTGAAAACAAAAGGGATGTGTTTTTCAATGTTGTATAAATCAACATTACAATATATTATGAATATAAAAAACATCTAATAAGAAATTTTTATTTAAGTTCTTAAAAGGTAATAGAAGATTTTCTTGAGTCTAAAATTATTGATATGAAATTTTGAACCCTTTATTTTAAAAATTGTTGATTGCTAGAATATTTATAAACAAATTTTTTAAATAATGTTCAAGTGAAAGAGTTGAGTTGAAATTTATTCTTGTAATAAAAGTAAATTTTATGTGTAAATTTTGATGTATTCATTAAAATAAAGATAATAAAGGTAAATAATAGGATGAAATAAAAGAAAAGAAAAAAAATATATATCTACATCATCTTGTGATGAAATAGGATTGTCAAGTATTCTTGCCTCTTATACTCCTCTTCAATTATCTAAAAACAAGATTAAAATATGAAGAGAACCTATTTGTGTTTGTCTTTCATATTTAGGGTAACATTTAGAGTTTCCCTAGATCTAATTAATATTCAATCCTTTAGAAAGACTAATTAATTGATTGTAGTGATTTAATATTCAACCCTTTAGAAATACTAATTAATTGATTGTAGTGTCTTTTAATTAATTTAATTTTAACTTAAAAGTAGACAACTTAAGTGATCTTTATTTGATAAAGTTTGAATGTGAGTTAATATGGATTTTATAGTCGAATAGGTTGAAATATTAATATATTTTTAATATGTAATCTTATCCATAGAGTATAATAATTTAATATTATATTTAAATTTGTTATAAAGGATGTAAAGAAAATATTTTAATATTTTAAATTTAAACACTAAACATAAGGGATTTTTTTTGCAAGTACATTAGGGATGGAAAAGGTTGACCTAAAACTATACTCCATACTCAACTATGGTCTATAATAATATTTTAAATAGGAAAATGGAAAATAATAAAAAATTAGTGATTATATTTTAGTGTCAAAAAGCGAAAATATATCCTAGATTTATCCTTTTGGGGATTTTCTAGATATAGTTGTTAGGCCTTATTGATAATTTCTAGATATGTGTGTTAGGAGGTCTATTAACCATTCTCCTACTTACATATACAATGACTAGATGCTAGACACATAAGGCCTCATATTTATTGGAATTTCTCCCTGTCTCACCTAAAGCATGTTGAATTCTTCACCCTATAATTTACCCCATGAACTACACCCTATGATAGATCCCAACTAAATATATGCATATAATTAATAAGAAAACACATATTATCTAATTACAAGACTATTCACATAAATTTTGCTTCCTATTCTATTGATTAATATCAAACATAATTATCTCAATGTTGTATTATTAGAGGTGTATATAGGCACATATCACTTAGCACTACCTAAACTATTCATATAATCATGCATAATTATAATTAAAGCACAAATTTATTTATTGTGAACTACAACTCACCTATATCATAAAATACATTTTGTTTTTAAATATAAATTATGCATGATTATTTCATATCCCTAATCATGTGCATGACTAATGCCTTACCATGTGCTCTTTATCTATATTTAGCTGCTAATATAGCCATTATGGAATTATACATTCAAATTTAGTGTTAACATCCTCCTAAAAAAATTATGTGTTATGTCCTTTGAATAGAAAAAACCCATAATATACTAAATAGAAAATCACAATACAACCCAAAAATAATAGAAACTGCAATCTTAATAAAAGCCCAAAAATTATCATATTTGTGCAAGCTTGAGGGAATCTACCAAAATTGTATTTTATAATAAATTATTGCATCATTCAATTTTGGATTCCAAACACATCCTAAGTGAGTTTCATATTGGTTTTAGGTTCGACTACGCTCCCGAGTTTACCCAGTTGGGACGAGCTTGTCGGCTATTGGGTCCCCTTGCAGGGGATTAGTCTCGTCCCTGCCCACCCCAGGTACCCAAGGTACATGCTATTGGGCTGTTGGGTTGGGTCACAGGGATACCCCTATCATTTACAAACAAAAAATACTAGAACTCATTTGTTTCTCATACTTTTAATTATATTGTAATGTATCACTAAAAATGTCCACCTCTTTTGTATGATCATCTAAATTCAATAACAATCTTTTATCCTACATCTGTAATGTTGTATTCACTTATTTCAAAATAGTGGTATCATCATCTCAGTTAAATGTAGTATATCAAAAAAGTTGATTAAAGTATTGGAACTATGGAAAGAAAGAACATGTGAAGAATGGATGCATAAACAAGAAAAATATTTTAAATTACCCCATATAAAATTCTTTTGATGATGGTGATGATGATGCTTTATTTATTTATAATAAAATTTTAATATTCATGATTCTTAGCTTATTAATTTGGATTATGTATTTCTAATAACACTATTAGTGATTATTTTTATCTTTTTCATTTTTCTCCTACCATGACCCCTCACAAGGAGTGGTTTCTACATATGCAGTTTATAATGGAGGATATTTTCCCTGGAGACAATAATATCATGCAAATTGTTACTAAAGAAAAGCTATAGTTATCTTTTAGTGCTGAAATGCTTAAAATCATTTATTATTTTTGGTATAATCTAGGACTTGTGAAAAAATTATGTTTTCTATCTAAGTTGAATGATTCTAGTGTACATGTGTCATTTGGGAAGTTTGGTTGAAAGTTGGTAAGAGAGAACTTGGTGGTTTCTAGAGGATCTCATATTAGGACCTTGATTAGGTTAAACACCTCAATATTTTATAATTATACCAATATAAATAGTACTAAAAAATCATGTATGTTAGGGTGTCAATGTTTGGGTCACATAAGTAAAAAATTTCTTAGGACCACTCTTAATAAACACTTACTTGACATTTTTTCTGATTCTTCTATTGAAAAAAAATATTTTTATGAGGGTTCTATGTTTGGAGAATATAATAGATTTTTAGTTCCTATTGGAATTAATGGATCTAAGAGATTGTTATAAATAAACTACTGAAAGAAGCCCAATTTATTAATGTATCTTTCAACCACTAAAATTAGGCCAATTAAGGCATACAAAAGCCCAATTTATTAATGTATCTCCTCTTATTGTCTCTAATAAAAACCTAGGATACATTATTGCAAGATCTCTTTCCCCCTTTCTGTCTTTGGATTGAGATCTCTAAGGTTTCCTAGAGTGTAGCAAGTGTGAAATAGGAACCCTACCTTTGTGCTCCATTCCTCAAAGGTGGGGCATACTATTTTTGTTGCTACACACCCTTGTTTACATAGTAAAAAGAAACAATTGTTTCACATATTTTGAAAATGCATCTCATATGCATGGATGATAGAAGAGGTTGCTTCATTTTGGTAGTCTTGATTATAGTTACAAACCTCCCTAAGGAAGGTACATAAACACTCAAGTTTTATGTAACTGTCTTGAAATGTTGTCAATGTTTCTTGAAGTTTTTCAATATCTATTGCTTCAACAAGAGGGGTTGTTTTCCATGCAAGTTTGAACTTGCATTCAACTGCATGGTAACTGTTTGCAATATATGAAGAAATATTTTGAACATCAGTTCCAAGACATTTTGATTTATTAATAGATGGGCATTTCTTTGGTAGCATGGTTGTAGAATCTATTGGAATGAAGGGGGTATGTATACTCTTGGTTTTATGTTCACTAGAGCTTGGAATTATGACATTATTATTTGCATGTTTAGCCATTTCTTGAGACAAAAATGAATACATAGAAGGTATAAGAATAAATCAAGATGTAATTAAATAAGAGGTATAACATAATTTCTTTTAATTCAAACTGAGTTAAAAGTAAAAACAAGTTAATTCACATTTTAGCAAAAGAAAGATCATTATAAATTGAAATACCTATAATTAAATAATGTATTAATGTAATTAAAAAATAAGAAATAAATAATTTAAATATTTAAATAGATAGATGTTTTAGTAAATTACAAGAATTATTTCAAAGTAAATTAAAAAATTGAGACTTTTTTGAAATTTAAATATAAATATAACTATTTAGACCAAGCAATCATAATATTATTTTAAATTAAATTTAAATTATATAAAATATAGTATATAATATATTTTAAAAATTAATAATAAATAGTAAACTTATTAATAAGCTTCATAATTTAAATTTTGTATATATTAATTGTTATTATTAAGTATATTAAGAATGATATGGCCTTCATAGATGCCCAAGAAAGAATTACTATAGATAAGGCAAAAAAAGATGACATAATTGTGAAATCTAGCAAAAGTAAAAGAGATATAAGCATACTCGATGGTGGAAATGAATATAGAAGGGACACTCCTAGTGAAAATGGAAGAGTGAAATATCTAAATGCAATTCATTCAAAAACTAATGCTTCCGGAGATCTTGAAAATATTATAGAAATGATAGGAACTACATCTATCATGTGCAATAAAGACTATAATACTAAGAAAGTAAAATCCTCAAAGAATAGCCCATCCAAAATAAACCAAGAGAGGAATGCAAAGGTTGTGGAAAGAGGGATGGATAAGTGGTTGCAAAAGGTAGCAAGTTTGAGTAGAATGTAAGGTATAAAGGACAGAAAAAAAGAAGAAGATAAATTGGACACTAATGACATGTCTTATGTGAAGAAATCTCCAACCTAAAAATAAGAAAGTTGCTTCTCAAAAAAATATTGCCAAAAGTTGTGGTCATAATCCAAGTATGTAACAAACTTGGTCTATAGTTTAAGTTGTACACTTTTAAGTAATATTCATAAGGTTTAGAAAATCTTGATCACTCTCTAGAATAGCCCATTAAACATGGGTTGTGCTTGAATGCACTACATTATTGATATGAGACAACCACTATGCATATCAACTAGAGTTAACAAAATTTACATGTCTAAGTACAAATTCTTGGCTAGGATGAGTCACCTCCATCTTGGATAAAAAAATATGACTTTCAATGGGGGGGACCAGCAAATAGGTAAGGTACCTTGGGATACCTTTTATAGTTAATCCTAACTTAAAAGAAATGTGGTTGTGAATAAGTAACAAAATAGAAAATAAGACTAAGGGGTGGAACAAACAACTTACCTATCTTTGGCTAGTAGAATTCAGGTCTATCAAAAGATCCTCTCTTCCTACAACATCTAATTTTCTTTAGTCTAGTTTTTAAGCAGTTATCAGGTGAATGAAATCCATAAAAGAATCAGGAACTTTCTTTGGTCATATGGTAAAGAAAAAAGGAAAAAGCATGTCGTGAAATGGGAATGGTATTGTATAGATAAAGCTAATGGGGGCTTCAACCTGAAAGGCTTAAGGATGCATGGCATTGCATTAGTAGCAAAATGGGTTTCCAAGGCTATGGAAGGCAATGAACCCTAGAAGGTATTAGTAAGAAACATCATTTAGCTAGCTATCCCCAAAAAAGTTAAGGCATGGAAAGGACTACTAGTTTATGATATTCTCCTGAATAAATATCCTATGTATCCAGCTATTTATTTAGTGTTTAAAAGTCTTTGGAAAGCATTGGAGATAGTTAAACCCAAAGCTTCTTGTAAAGTTACAAACAATATCTTAATAAGCAATGAGGTTAAATATCACTCTTGTAGTTCCATTTGGTGGCACTTGGTCCATAAGAATAAACCACTGGCCTTACTGCAAGGTTGTTCCACCAAGAAATGGAACCTAATGGGCATCAAAACCTTTAAAGATATTCTAATCAATGGGCAAGTCAAGAACTGGGAAAATCTAGTCATCAACCTCAACCTACCTGTTTCCATCTCTATAACCTATAATATCCTAATTGAGGCCTGCAAAGAAGCACACTTCCCTTTCAACACTGACAAGGATCTTAACCTAGCTTGTGACCTTGCTTGGAAATATAGCACTAGGTTAACTAAAAATAAAGCTAAATGAATATATAAAGAACTAGCCAGTGTAATTATTGTTACTGACCATGCTAATCAATTTTGGGGGACTAACCTCCTTGATGATGTGTGGTATAAAACCTTTGATTCTATCTAGCATAACATCATAGAGCCTAAGAAGGCCTATTTTAGATGGCTCATTTTATTGCATAAGTTACCATACAAAATAAACTATGTTCATGTTGACATTTGCAACATTTGCAAGATTCCTGAGACTATAAAGCATATCCTTTTTATTGTTTGTATGGTAAGGAAATCTAGAAACTTTTATGTAATGAACTAATGATCTGGGATAAAAATGATAAGATTGAGTATAAAGATGTTCTATTCAATACTAAGAAACTAAGCAAAGAATTTTTTAAATTTTCTAGATGAGTTTTTCTACTAAAGTATTATGGCATGTATGGAAAGCAAGGAATGCAAATAATTTTCAAGGGTGTAATAGGTTACTCACTAAGACCTCAAAGTGACTCACATTTTGTAATTCATCTTGCATGTCATTTTACACCTAGAGTTCTCCATGAAAAAGTTCCTAAGGCTATGCAAAGAAGGCTTGATGACAGTCTTCGGGGAGGAAGTAAAATGTGGACATGCTCATTATTGCAACCAGGAAGAGGCCGATGCCTTCATGAGAGCATTGAATGAGTTCCAAGGTGTGTTCAATAATGTATAAATTCCAAGAGGGTCTCACATACCAAGTCCCTAGGAGGACGAAGATACCACCTCAACCATTGAGGAAGTAAGGTCTAGTGCCTAGCCAACAGATAGGATGCCAAATCCAGACGATGCTAAAGAATGTAGTAGGCACTATAATGAATAAATTTGTTTGTTTATTAATAGATAGATATCTCTATTAACTCTGATGTGTATTTTTGTAATATGATGTACAAAGTGGTATCACTGCTAACAGTCTAGCTATAAAATATATCAGCTAATAGGATGCACGTCCCTTATTATCCGAGCTATTAAACATCTAATGGTGAATGTCATGATCTAACCACTACTATGGGAGATGTGTAATTATTTTTTATTTACTATATTTTTTTTAAAAAAAATGTAAATCTTAATAATTGTACATTTTAGATTTATAAAATAATATTATATAAAATATATTATTAAACATTTCATGAAGACTATTCTTAAAGTAAATTTATTATCATGAAAGTTATTTTAATGAAAATAAAAATAATAATAAATAATTAAAAAATACAACACTTATAATACAGTTTAGATATATTTTGTAAATGTTAATATTTATACAAATTTGTTTATTAAAATTAACAATTATGTAAATTATGTAAATAATATATTCATTATTATAATTTAAATTTTAGCATATTAGCTTAGTGGGACAAAATAGTCTATATTCTATTTGATATTTATAATAATTATTTAATGTATTATAAAAAACTAAAACATAAATATGCAATAAGTTGGTCATAAAAATGACAAGATATAAATTAAATTTTTAAAATTTTAAAATTGAAGATTAAACAATAAATTTTGGTCAAACCTTATCAACTATTGTTTTTACGAAAAAAATCATTATTTTATTTAATTTACCTAGTTGTAGTTTAACTTGTAAAGATAATGTATATGGAAGAAGGTAAAATCCATTCCTAAAAAAAATGACAAAACCATAGTTCACACAAAACATTTTAGTCAATCATCTTTACAAGAAATAATTTTTTAAATTTATAAATTTAAATATTTTACATTTCAAAACCAACTTATTAATTATAATTAAAAAGAATAATAATAAAAAAAAGCCCTCATTATAGTTCTTGCCTAATGGCAAGTACTAAAATATTGATCTCTTTGAATTTTTTTTAAGAAATATGTTTCAAGACTTATTAAACTCTTTTTTATTTGGTCATATATTTTATTTATTTTATATTTTTAATATTTTTGTGTATGTCAATGCTTTAATGACTTTTGTTGACATTTTCATGGCATTACACTCCACTACTTGTTGCCACTTATTGTTTTTGTAATTACATCTCTCAACAAATAATTCTTAAATAAATAACAACATAATAAAATAACTTTTAAAACTTAAAATTTTAAGTAATTCTTGAAAATAAAAATAAAGTAAACGATGTAAATAAAATGATTCTAAATTTACATAAAATAATATTAAATTAAAATAAATTAACTTTTTGATAAATAAAATAACTAACTATTGATCTTTGATTAGGGATTTGACTATCAAATTTCAAAATTAACTAATTAAATTACAAAAGTTTTTTAACCGACAAATCATTTTCTACTACGAATCCAACTTGAAATCAAGATCATCCGTAATATTGGAAGAATTTGTGGATTGCAGTACTACATAATCAAAACTAGCCATTAAGTGACACTTTTTTGTTTTGGACGTTTTAACACCATCAATCTTTGAAATCGCCTCACAAGGCTCAAATAACTCGGCACATTTTACATAGAGCTTGCATTTTCCTGTTATTCTTTTATCGGGCACTGGGAGAACTGCAACTGCACTGTTCACTGAATACTTGGCGGTGGAGAATAGTTTGACATCTGGATTATCTACAACAATATCAACAATCGGAATTGGAGATTGTCCTTCCAATATCTGCAACACCTGTTTCATGTCAGGCCTGCACTCTGGTTGAGGATGAGAACACACAACTCCCAACTTAAGCACCGTCTCCATCTCTTCACCATTATATTCTCCCCCAAGCTTTGTATCCACCGCATCCATTAACCTCCCCTCTGCATACAGCTGCCTCACCCACTCCACCAACACTAGTTTCTCTGCTTCAACAAATTCATCTAAAGGCTATCTTCCACAAGCAACCTCCAGCAACACTATACCGAAGCTGAATACATCTGTGCCTACGGTGGCTTTTCATGTGCGCGTGATTTCTGGTGCCATGTAACCCAAGGTTCCTGCTACAGCACTCGTTTGGGGTATCTGAGTTTGGTCATGCAAACGGGCAAGCCCAAAATCCCCCAATTTTGCATTAAATTGTGAGTCAAGCAAGATATTTTGAGACTTTAAGTCTCTGTGCACAACTACACATTCCCATTCTTGGTGAGATACAACAAACCAGCAGCCACTCCCTTGAGAATGCTATACCTCTGCGACCATCCAAGAACTTTGTCTGGGTCGCCGAATATGAATCGATCCAGGCTCCCATTTGGCATGTAATCATAAACAACAAAGAGCTGAATCCTTTTCCGACACCATCCCTGAAGCCGAACAAGATTCCTGTGTTGCAGACGCCCCAGGCTCGAAATTTCGGCAACAAAATCCCTCCTTTCTTGGTGGAGATCTCTGGTCAAACATTTTATAGCAACTTCAAGCCCTGTGCTGGGGAGAACTCCCCTGTAAACCTTCCCAAATCCTCCTCTACCTATCAAGTTCTCATCATTGAAGCCATGTGTGGCGGTTCTCAGCTCTTTGTAGGGAATTCTGTGGGGCCAGAACTCCATCTCTCATTCGTCCACAACCTCTCTCTGCTTGCTCTGTTTCAACCAATACCATACAACCAGACTACCCAAAACGACTAAAATAAGTAAACCTACGGAAACCCAAACTTTAATTCTTACGGATACCTTCGTTGAGCTCTTGCGTGCGAAGGAAGGAAGATGGGATAGATCTAGAGTTGGTGCCATGCCGTCCGAATTGAAGCTCCAAGCTAGAATATAATGCTCTTCAACAAAATCAGGTCCTGTAGCTGCAGAAAATCCCACATACATTTCTTCTTTGAAGATGTCAGCAAGGTCAATATTTTGAATAGAAATCAGCGGATTCAGAGGCCTCGACATCCCGGCTAAGGCGATGGTAACATTGAGATTGTATTGATGACCATCGTAATCAATCCATGCTTGAATGTTCTGCCCGCTTGCCATTTTCAATTCCTCAAATTGTTCACCACTCTGATAACCTGCAGGTTTAGACATTGTGGCATTGATGGTGTTGAGATCGATTCCGATGTGGTTGCCATCGATGTCATTGTTCCAGATGTCGAAGTGTGTATCGAATTCGACTGCAAATAAATGGTTGTCTTCCCTTCCATCACTGTACTTATTTAACAGACCGAGATAGCCACTATCAGATGCGCTAACAGCGGACCCGTAAGGGGATAACAGGAAAGTTAGTCCATGTCCAGAGTTACTAGAAACGGGCACTATGGAGAAGACGAATGTGGTACTTAAACGATGAAATGGAATTATTAGTCTTCAAATGCAGGGGATCCTCCAAAAGAACACGCCCCACTGCTTTCGACGACTGATCGGTTAGCTTCAGCACATTTGAATTGATTGAAGCGCCACGCAGCAAAATTAAACCACTTCCGTTGAATTCGTTGAAGAGAAAAGAAGATGGGAACTGGGCATTGGCCCCAAAACAGAGGAAGAAAAGAAAGCCAAATACTAAAAGTGCCATGGCAGTCGGTATTGCAAGAGCCTTTTGCACAGGCAACCGCATATTTCTCATGCACACGAGAACAGAACTTACAGAGATTTGTTCTAAACTCTAATCATACAAGCGAATCTCACGAGCTACAGAGTACAGACGAATCTACTTCAATCTTCTTTTGTTTTTTCCGAGTGGATATTGTCTATGCAGCATCACATTTGACCAAATCAAAACACAATGATTTTTTCTTTGTCAAATGTGCATTCTCGGGTAGGCAATGTCTATGCAACCCTCAAAAGGGCCATACCGTATTTATTAATTAATTAAAAATAAAGAATGTATTGTATCGTTATTTTTAATTAATTAATAAATACGGTCAAATGGTCGTTTTGAGGGCTGCATAGATAATTCCCTCTAGGTAGACATTCAAACAATTGAGAAGGGGCGGCTTGTTGATTGGGAGGACCAATCCGTGAAGATGCAAATCAGTCCACACATTAGGGGAAAGAGCTTAAAATATCAAAGGGGATAGACTCCATAAGAAGTGGAGGTAGGGTAATAGATTATTTTTTTAAGTGAGTTTATCTTACGTTTATCTTAACAAACAAGAGCCATTAGTTTTTTGTTTTGTTTTTAAATTCAATTGACCTTGAAACCTACAAAATCATTTTTTGGTTGAGGATCAACAGATTTAGTTGTCTAAATGCTTATCACACTAGTAGATCTCACATAAGCATAAAAGAAGGTTGCCAGAAAAGGAGTTTCAGCATCATCAAAGCACTTTCTCATCAACAAGACCCATGTCCTTTCTTTGGAAATCTAACAACTTGCCTAGCATACATTCTTGCTTGCACTAGTCAATTTTTCTACAATAATGACAAAGTAGGTAATCACTACTATGGAATCAATAGGACAAGAAAATTAGGAGACACTTTATAATAAAAATGAAGTGTGTTGTGTTACCAATGACGTTATTGATGACATATCATTTCACTTGAGAATGGATAGTTCAGGAATGAATTGAGGGCTCTAAATAGATGGGATAGATAGATATATCTTCTCTAGACTAGACAAAAGGAAGTTTGAGGCTTACTAGACTAGAGATGATTAGGGACTTAAGGGCTTAACTAATTTACTAATCATTGGAACATATTTATATAAGGCATAATACATAGGTTAAGGTCGCTATTTGGGGGTGGGGGGCACTTATGACTAGCTCTTCTATAACTAACAGACTATCAAAGCGATATTTATGTTTCTTATCTTGGCTTTAAGGGGAGAGTAGTGAAAAAAAATTTATCTGTATATGTTTGGACCACCAAAGAGTAGCTCATTAATGATTAGTGAAAATTGATTGGATGAAATGAAATATACTAAAACTAAACATAGATATCTATGTTTCTTATCTTGATTTCAAGGGGAGAGTAGTGAGAATTTTTTTTTATCTATATATGTTTAAAGCACCAAAGAGTAGCTCATTAATGATTAGATAAAATTGATTACATGGAATGAAATGTACTAAAACTAAACATAAATGTGAGTATATCCTTATAATCTATCTAATATGAAGGTAGAAAGAAAATCCCTCTCCTCTTCCCCTCAACCTCCCTCAGCCCTTATAAATAGCTACTATATAGAGGTGGGCCCTATGAATTACCATTTATACCAATTTGTTATTGATGCTATAAGCAATCTCTATGGGCTGATGTGGAGGGAGACTCTCTATAGTCTATCATCACTTCACATTCGTGGTCAATTATTAGTTGAGGGGTATTGTATTGGTCGAGGGGAGGTATGAACTCTTGGGAATTGGTGTGAAGAAGAGGGAGAGAGTCGCACTTGTGGGACTATCTAAAGCATACTTCTCTACTGACATATCTATATGCGATTTGGGAGATCAAGTTGGAGGATTGATCAATCAATTGGTTTCCAGAATGCAATGTGTCTACCTCTCTTAAAAGGTGGGCCCTACATATTTCAATGACAGACTTGACCTAGATTGAGGCCCCCAATTTTAGAATTGTCTAAGCAGCATACAAAACGGCCATTTGACCGTATTTATTAATTAATTAAAAATAAAGATATAATACATTCTTTATTTTTAATAAATTAATAAATACGATCAAATGACCATTTTGTAGGCTGCTTAGACATTACCCCAATTTTGAGAATACCTACATCAGCAGTCGGGTAGAGCTCCATGACTAGCCCCTTGTTCGTTAAAAGAGAACATTTCAGTGTTCATACCGAGCAGGCTAAGATCAGGAGATCCAGAGGCCCTTCTTTCCCCTGATAGATTCTACAATCAGCCCTAATGAGGACCTATTATCCTTGGGTTTGTTTTCAATTGAGAGAAAGGAAAACCATGACTATGGAAATCTTGAAAGTAATGGTTTAATTCACGCCTGATTAGATGAGACAAGCTGAACGTCTGAATAACAATATTCAAAGGTAATGATCGTAACTGTCCAAGTAAAAAACTAACTTTCAAGCGAAGGTATTAACATTTTTCTTTTGATTTGAGGTTTCAGAATTATCTGTATTTTCTTTTGATTTCAATGTTAAATTTTTCATCTGGGTATTCTTGATTGCAGAATCGTAAGACTGTTGCATCCTGGCACTATGAATTGCAGGGACATGGACATATACATTACACCACAATTTGGGTGGGAGTGTTTGAGGTTCGAATTGCTCTCGCAGTTCTCTCTGCAATAGTAACTAATGCATGGTAAATGTGGTGTTAGAAGGTAAGAGTCCGCATTCTGGTCATTAATTGTCTCAATCCTTAATGCTTGAGACAATTAATTGTTTTAGGTTGTTTGACCATTCAAATATATTTTTAAATTTAATAAACGGGACCTTTGACTTAGTCAAGGATTGCTAATGATCTCGATTATACAAGGACAATGAGCTAGTGTAATTTCAATGTTTAAAAGAGATTGAAATGAAATGAATGAATTTTGATAACATTCACTAAAGCAATCTATGGGATCCAAGAGCAACACGACACTCATTGGATTGTAGTGGGTAATGTAATTAAGACACATATTCTTATTCTTATTAAATAAATTGTAACTTTTAGGTATTGTTCTATTCCCTTTATTGTAATTTATCATACAATCTACATTTAGACAATATACACTTCAAGTTGAAAGAAAAGACAATATACACTTCAAGTTGAAAGAAAATCTAGTAGAAAATGTCATCTTGCGAACATGGATTATAGTCATTCTAAGGTAGAATAGAAAATAAATTTCTAAGACCAATTTTCAATCAAAATTGGAGATTAAGTAATTGAATTAGATTGTAAATTGATGAATAGCCCTCACCATGGCTAAATCAATGCTTACACATAAGATCATGTATCGTTGAATTGGCTCACACCCACTAAATAGATACACCATTTTGTCCAACAGTACACCATTGAGTTGCCCTGTACTTCACTTGATCGGTAGGCCATTCCCCTCCTTTGGGGATGGGGACCAACTATATATATTAGACTCCCAATTGAGCTATCTATACCATTTCGAGGTGGCAATGCTTTCAAGTGGCCTTTTTAACTCATAATACATTTCTATATAATTTATTGGATTTGAGTTTTTGAATGTCCACATCTAGACTCTCTTATTTAAATTATTTGAGTTATCAAATTTTTTTAAATATATATGGATGACTTATTATCACTTATTGATCACCTGTAGTAAAATAAATATCAAAAATTTTAAATAGGTAGGTATCAAATGTACTAAATGAGTAAGTATGTATATTGTTGTATCAACAATTGTATATTTGTTTTATTTTATTTTTAAAGTATTTATAACAACATATTTATATTATTTTATAATTAATATAATCATATTATATAATTATAAGTATTCCAAGAGACGCTTTAGAGTACCATGTTTTATCATGATGTGATTCTATACATTAATGAAACTAAAACACAAAAAACATATATTTAAACAAGTGTTATGTCATGGCGTAGTACTTGTCTTTTAAATATTGTAAAAAAAGAATTTTTTTTGCCTTGTAACATTGTATTAAAAAATTGTGATAATTTCATTTTTTTATTGATATAATCTATTATGTCAATTACATTATGTTTATATAGTATAATATTATATATAATAATATATAATTATATTTATATTAGTTTTATAATCAATAATTAAATATAAATATTAATAAATTATTATATCAAATACATTACTAATGCTTGTTAATATATTATATATGTTATTACTAGGATTGTATCTACTCCTATCATGTTTGGAAATTTTAGTAATTTTTAAAAAACATATCAATAAATAGTTTAAAATAAATATAATAACTTGTTTTAATTTTTTATTTATGTATTATTAATAATATTATTATAAATATAATTTATATTGATTTTATAATTTTATATTTGAGATTTATAAAATAATATTATCTAAAAATATTATAAATGTTCATTTAATAAATGACTTTTTAAAATAAATTTATAAATTATATTAAAATATTTTTATTATACAAATTTTTAAAAAAAGATATTTATAATTTTTTATATTAATAATAATAGTAAAAGCATAAACACTTCTTTAAAATATATTTTTATAAAGAAAAATAATATTAATAAATATTAATTAAAAATAAAAAATATAAATTAAAATTGAATATATTAAAAAAATTATATTATTATAAGATATGACATATTAATATTTATTATTAAAATATGTAAATCTTAATAATTATACATTTTATATTTATAAAATAATATTATATAAATATATTATTAAACACTTCATGAAGATTATTCTAAAAATAAATTTATTAATTATCATTAAAGTTATTTTAATAAAAATAATTAGAATAAACAATTAAAAAATACATTTATAAGATACAATTTAGATATAATTATAAATGTTTTGAATATATGGGAAAAACATGTTTTGAAGGGACTCAAAACCCTTTACAACCAAAGATACAAAATGCTTCTCAAGAGATACTATACGAGAACACCAACAACCACCCAAAAAACTAACACAAGTGAAGAAACAAAATTGTTGTTCGAAAGATAATTTAGAAAGCTAGCAGCAACACCCAACAACAACAAAACAACAAAACAGCAAGAAAGAAACTAAGACCCAACATCAAGAAAGCAAAAAACTAACAGAAAAATAAACACACAAGCCACTATTTTAAATTTCTTATTAGCCACTTCAAGCTCCTGCCTTCTATTCATTTTCATATATTTATAAATGTTAATATTTTGACTCCACTCTCGGGTTTAAGAGGTGGGACTTCTTGCAAGTGGGGGATCTCACCCGCAGGGGATTAGTCTCGCCCTAGCTTGCCTCATGTACCCAAGTTAAGGGTTGTTGGGCCACTAGGCTGGGTCGTGGGGACACCCCTATAGTATTAAAAAAAACAATTATGTAAATTATGTAAATAATACATATATATATGTATATATATATGTATATGTATATATATCTATACATATATATGTATATATGTATGTATGTATATATGTATGTATGTATGTATAATATATGTGTGTATATGTATGTATTGTATGTATGTATGTATGTATGTATAAATATATATGTATACATAAACACATACATACATACATATATATGTATATATATACATATATATATACATATATATATGTAGATATATGTATATATATGTAAATATATATACATATATATATATGTAGATATATGTATATATATGTAGATATATGTATATATATTTACATATATATGTGTGTGTGTGTGTGTATATATATGTACATATATGTGTATACATACATATGTATATATATATAGACTGCAGGAATTGGTCAGGTATGCATCCCCTATAAACTATAATGCACCTGGTAAACTTTTTTCACATGACCGGTGATGCTAGTGCGACACATCCTCCAATGCCATGGGGATGGTGGGGAGACTAGACATCATGACCTCTTTCCTACAACAAGATGCTTTATCCAATCGAGCTAGGCCTGACACCCCTATGTAAATAATATATTCATCATTATAATGTATTCTTAAATTTTAGCTTACCACTAAAATGGTCTATATTATATTTTATATTTATAATAATTATTTAATGTATTATAAAAAAATTGGGATGGCGACGGTGTGTAGGGATGTGTGGGTGCGCTATGGCCTACATGGCGAGCAATAGGGAACTACGTGCATATACCACAGCCATTCCTGGCCTTTTTTTCACAATTTACAAATATCTTAAGCCTAAACAAACACTCTCAAACTTTATATGGAGTTCAAGATTAAAATTTAAAAATAATAGTCCAGAATTATGATTGTTCACAATCAATGATAGAAGATCAAAATGGAAGAATTTATTACTCTATGCTTATGTCGATTACAAACAACTTGAACTCTAAAATCACATTAAGCTCGTTCTATGGGTGCTTTACAATGCATATCATATTATTCATCAATGATGAGCCTAATCACATACACATCACCATCACTCAAATGAGACTTCGACTCTTCTTCCAGATGGTCAATATCACCGACTCTTGAATGATTCCCTTGCTTCCATCATTGGTTGCCTCTCAAAATTCCAAACCCCTATTCTCCTTCAACATCGAACCAACCCTTGTTTCAGTGTCCCTTCTCTTCAAGTACTCGTCCCCCTTCCAACTGCCAACTACCAATAGTTACCTCATTTCCTAAATATTGAATTGTCAAGAAGATTTAGCAAAGAAGCTTTACACACATTATGAATTAAATCATATAAAAACAAAAAATCAATCTAACAACTAAAAGAAAGGAAAAAACCAAAATGGAGAAGAGAGATGAGAGCGATGCCCTCCATCAGACTCCCCAGGCAGGGAAAAGTTCATGAGCTCCTACTCATGAGATCTACAACAGAATAACCCAACTTAGAGAGCTCAGAATCGGTGAGCCAAGAAGCATCTTCCACTAGATGATCACTCCACTTCTCTAGATATCTGAAGTATTCATGTCTTCAAGTTTTCTTCCATAATTGTGTATCAAGAATGCATTCGATGTCTTGTGGAGAAGATGAAACACCTTGTTGTTTCTCACTGTTTGAAGGTTCAGTCTCTACTGCACCATCCTCAACATCTCCCTTATAAGGATGCTAATCTTCTACATTAAAAATAAGTGAAATTCCAAGGTTTGAAGGTAGAGATATCTCATAAGCATTATCTAAAAATATTCTAAGAACTTTGTAGGGTCCTATCTTTTTCATTTTCAGTTTGTTGTACTCTCCTTTAGGAAATATTTCTTTCTAAAGGTGAGCCAATACAAGGTCTCCAACCTGAAAAATGTATCTCCCTCCACTTTTTATCATCATGTTGTTTATATTGCTAATTATGTCCTTCTATATTGGTTTTGACCTCTTCATGGAGATCATGGATGAGTTCAACAAAATCTTCACCTACTGCACTTTTCCTTTCCATATTACCAAGGTCTCTCAACTCATACACCCCCCTTGGAGGCATACCATACACCACATGAAATGTACTAAATCTAGTACTTTGATTAGGAGAATCATTAAATGCAAATTCAACTTGAGCCAAAGCTAGATCCCCATTACTTGGTGTTTTCCTAGCAATACACCTCAACATGTTTCCAAGACTTTGATTAACAAATTTGATCTATCCATCCATTTGGGGATGGTAAGCAGAACTAAAACTCAAATTAGTGCCTAGTTCTTCCATAGGGTCCTCCAAAAATGAACCACAAACTTAGTATCCCTATCAGAGATGATACTTTTAGGAATCATGTGCAATCTCACTACTTCTTTAAAGAACAAATTTGCAATGTTAGTGCATCACTAGTTTTCTTAGAAGGTATAAAATGCACCATTTTTGAGAACCTATTTACCACAACAAAAAATTGAATCATTGCCCCTTTGTGTATGAGGAAAACCCAACAAAAAGTCCATACTCACTTAATCCCAAGGCCTAGTTGGAACTGGAAGTGGCTGATATAATCCAACATTTTGGCTTCTCCCTTTCGCATGCTGACAAATGCTACACCTTTCAACATATATCCTCACATCCGCTTGCATCTTTGGCCAAAACTAATGAGTGCTCAACTGAAAATTTAAGTCTTATCTTGTCCAAAGTGACCAACAAGACTACCACAATGCTTTTCCTTCAACAAATTGTCTCTCATGGACCCTTTCGGAATGCATAATTTATTCCCCTTGAACAACAGACCTTCTTGAATCATATAATCCACCCATGGCCCTCTATTCCTGCAAATAGGATTCCTACAAGCTTCAAATACTTCCTTAAAATCTGCATCCTCTACATACAATTCCTTCAAACTTTCAAATCCCACACTGTTAGTTTGTATTTCACATAACAAAAAATTATTTCTACTCAAAGCGTCAACAATTTTATTCACTTGTCCACTTTTATGCTTCAAAAAAAAAAACTATAGAGATAATCAACCCACTTGGCATGCCTTTGATTCATTTTTTGTTGGTCGTTGATAAACTGCAAAACATGGTTATCCATGTATACAATGAATTCTTTGGGTAGTAAATAATGTATCTATTTCCTTAAAGATTGAACCAAAGCATAGAACTCCAAATCATAAGAAGAATGCTTCCTTTTTGTATCATTTAGTTTCTTGCTATAGTATGCTAAACATTTACCTTCTTGACTTAGGACAACCCCAATAGCCAACCCACTAGCATGAAGCATCACACTCTACTTGAAACCCTTTTTAAAAATTAGGAAAAGCAAGAATGGGCTGCTCACTCACATTTTGCTTCAAAAAATTAAAACTCTCTTCAACCTTCCTAGTCCATACAAATGGCCTCTCATTCCCTTTTATAGTTTCAAGAATAGGTGCTACCACATGACTTAAACCTCTAATAAATTTTATATAAAAACTTGTGAGCCCATGAAAGCTCCTTACCTCCATTATACTCTTAGGTGTTGGAAAACCAAGGATGGCTTGTTCCTTTTCTTTGTCCATCTTCAATCCCTCCTTTGACACCACACAACCCAAATAAACCAGTTTGGTCTACATAAATGCACACTTTTCATATTTATCTACAACTTATCCTCTTGTAGCCTCTTCAATACCTACCTCAAATGCTCAAGATGCTCCTCCTTAGACCTACTAAACACCAAAATTTCATCCAAGTGTACAATCACAAATTTAACAAGGAATGGTTTCAAAACCTCATTCATGAGTCACATAAAAGTGCTAGGTGCATTAGACAATGATCCAAAAGGCATATAAAAAACCATTCATACAAACCATCGCTAGTATTAAAGGAATTCTTCCATTCATCCCCCGTCTAATTTTTATTTGGTGGTAGTCACTCTTCAAGTCTATTTTAGAAAAATACGTGGAGCCACTTAAACAATCCATTAAATCTTCAATTCTAGGAATGGGAAACCTATATCTTATAGTAATTTTTTTAATAGCCCCTAAATCAGTACACATACACCATTCCCCCCTTCTTTGGCACTAGTATTGTGGGCACAACGCAATGGCTTAGGATTTCCCTCATCAAACCCTTCTTCAAAAGGTCTTCCACTTGCTTATTTCTGCATTTTCCATAGGTGTCAACCTATAAGAAACCTTGTTAGGAAGGCTAGCCCCTGGAATCAAATCCATCTAGTGGTTGATGCTCCTCATAGGAGGTAATCCACTAGAAAAATTATATGCAACAATATCCAAATGTTCATTCAAAATATATTGCACTTCAAGAGGCAAATCATCAAATTTTGTAGTAGTAAATACACTCCTAGGTTTAAGAACCAAGCATATCCCATTTCCTCATTCTTCAAGTCATGAAGAAACTCCTTACCACTGACCAACATTACCTTACTATTGCTACTACTTTTGTCCTCTTCAGGCTCATTCATAGGCATCAAGGTATGTTTCACTCCATCTTTATCAATAGTATATGTGTTCTTTCGTCCATTATGTACTACTTTCTTGTTAAATTACCACGGTCTACCAAGCAATACATGGAACACATCCATAGGAATCACATCACAAAGAACACTATATTTATAATTACCAATTTGAAAATCAACATGGGCCTGCTCATTTACTAACAATTGACGACCTTTTGCAACTAGGATACCTTATAAGGAGATGGATGCTTAATTCTTTTAAGATCTTAGAACTTTTCTACCATCTCTATTGCAACAATATTATTTGTACTACCACTATCAATTATTATTCTACAACATTTACCTTTGGACTTACACTTGGTTTTGAACAAAGCTCTCTTTTGGAGCGGTTCTTGGCTTTCCTTTTGAGGCTTCAACAATATCATCTTTAGCAATAATGATTCACTCGATTCTAGTTCCTCTTTGTGGTGAACAAGAGACCCCACACTTTCTCGGTTAGCATTAAGAATTTGATTACTTCTTTCAAACTTGGAATGTCCCCCTTGAGATAATTCAAAGCATTCCCAACTCTTGTGTCCATATTGGTTGCACTTAAAGCATTTTCCAGTGAGCCCTCTACCTCTACCTTAAGAACCACCTCTTCCATAGGATCTACCCCCTTTATTTTGAAAGCCTCCTCTATCATTGTTGGTTGTTCCACTAGAACTTCTAGCCTCTTCTCCTTGATGATGTTGTTTCCCTCTACCAGTTTGCTACCACCTTCCTCTAAAACCTCTTCCTCTCTTCTTCTCTTGATGACTTTGTTTCCTTTGCAACTTTTCCTCTACCTTTAAGGAAATATGATAAGCCTCTTCCAATCTTCTAGGGGACATAAGGCTTAATTCAGCTTGTAGACTATACTTTAGACTATTCATATATTTGGCAATTTTCTCCACATCTTCCTCACTATTCCCTGATCTAACTACCAACTTATAGAATTCCTCCATATAATCTTTCATAGACATGTCTTTTTGTTTCAAATTACGCAGTCTTTTGAAGAGATTAGTTTGATAGTCTCCTAGAAGGAACTTAGCCTTCAACTTCACCACCATCCGATCCCAAGAGTTAATCATTTCCTTATTATTTCTTCTCCTCCGAGTTTGGAAAAATTTCCACCAAATAGCAGTGTGGCCCTTCAATTTGGTGCAATAAAATTTCACTCTTCTTTCTTCTACTAAACCCTCATATTCAAAATACTTGTCTAAATCATTAATCCAACCAATTAGATCTTCACCATTGATACTTCCTGAATAGGTAGGAACTTATATTTTGGGTTTGGAACCCACATTCATGATAGTCCTCAACAACCTTTCCTCAAAACCTTCTTGGTCTCCTTGTCCTCCCTCATTGTCATCTCGTGCTTGTTCTTCCTCATCATCATCATCACTTGCAACTTCGTCAAGGGTCCCTCTTCTCTGTGCCCTTTGCAAGGAATCCATTCTTGCTATCAAATGTTTCACCAAATCTTCACCATGATGTTCCCTTGTGTCTCTTCCTCGGGCTCCTCCTCTGCCCATTCTCCTTGGAGGCATTTTATTCAGTCACCAATGCCCAATCACTTTTAGGCTCTAATACCACTTGATGGAAAGCCTTGCTGATCACAGAGCAATATCTGATTCATAGAGATATCAAGCCTAAAAAAACACTCTCAAAATTTACAAGGAGTTCAAGATTAAAATTTAAGAACAATAGTATAGAACTATGATTATTCGTGATCAATGACAGGAAGATCAAAATGACTGAATTTATTACTCAATGGATTTTTTCGATTATAAACAACTTGAACTATAAAATAGAATTCAGATCATTCTATAGGGGCTTTACAATGCATATCATATTTTGCCTCAATGATTAGCCTGATCATACACACCTCACTATCACTCAAATGAGACTTCGACTCTTCTTCTAGTTGGTCAATGTCACCAACTCTTGAATGATTCCCTTGCTTCCAATATTTGTTTCCTCTCAACATTCCAAACCATTATTCTCCTTCAACATTGAACCAACCTCTATTTCAATGTCCCTTCTCTTCAAGTACTCATCCCCCTTCCAACTGTCGATTACCAACAATTACCTCATTTCCTAATTGTCGACTTGTCAAGTAGATTCAGCAAGGAAGCTTTACACACATTATGAAACAAATCACATAAAAACAAAAAATAAATCTAACAACATCAGCTATGTTCTTGAAACTGGGGTGTTCTTTGGGGGTTAGTTTCTACATTCGAGGCTGTGTGGGGGTGTGGCAAAAGTCTGTGAGGGTTTTTGTCTTCTTTTTTTGTTGCTTCTTTTTTCTCAATGTTTGGGCTGGTCTTTGGGCTCATTTTTGTTTATCTATTTGTTTTTGGTGGGTATGGAATCCCTTATGTAATCTTTATCCTTCAGGGAGGTTGTATGCAGGAATGTCTCATCCTCATATGTACATACAAGTGCCATGAAATTTCTAAACAATTCTTTGAATGGAGAAACCAAGCTAGTGAGTGGAGATCCACATATCTCCAAATCTAGTGGATGTTTGGAAAGGAGTCTTGAACACCCAATGATAGTGATTCAATCAACTTTTGTTGAGGGAGACATCAATTATTTGGTTAATCATACTTTGATTTGAAAATTTATGGGGATTCAAGTTTCGCTCCCCTTTTTGGATTCCTAGGCACGATGTACTTGGAACCTAGAGGGTGAGATGGATATTATGTTGGCAGCTAACAATTATTTCTTGGTGGTTTTCAATTACTTAAATAATCAAAATAAGGCTTTTGAAGTCAATCTATATAATATTTTTACAACCTAGTGGGCCTATTTATAAAATAATGGCATGTTGGTTTTAACTCTTCAAAGGAGCTCCTGTCTCGTATTCCTATTTGGGTGTGCTTTCCTTGGTTCCCCTTGGAAAAAAAGGTAATTTCTTATGCCTGACTTTGCATTGAGATTGATTTGAATAACCCTTTTCCAAATTCTCTTGATATTCAGCTTGGTTCCAATTCTTGGATACAACAACTGGACTATGAATCTCTATCCTTTCGGTGCTGAAGTTTTCATGAATACGACCATCTGCAAAAAAAGTGTCCTATGGTTCGTCCTTTTGTGTCCTCACTAGCTCAGCCTTTCTGATAGCCTTCCAAGGCTGATAAGGGGAAAGCTCATGTTTAAGGTGATATTCTAGATAAGGAGGGTTTAATACCAATTAAAGCTTGCAATCAACATAGAGGGTTGAATTGAACTCCAAAAGATAGAAAAGAGGATAGGCTTTTCAATTGCTTTGATGTCCTTGATGATTTGGGTCAGCAAGAAGTGAATCTTGGTTTTTTGTTCATCTAGGGTTAGAAGCCATGGAGGGGGACAAGGTGATTTGCAATGATGCAGAGGATCAATTGGTTTAGGAGGCTAGTATTACTGATGCGTGTATGGCTCTAGAACATGCTTTGGTTATCCTAGTGGCACTGACCAGTTTTGAAAATTCAAGTAGAGCTATGGATCAAGTCTTGGAAGGCATGACTTTCCCTATAGGTAAGGTTGTTTGGGAGTCAAGATAAGGGAATAAAAATTCCCCCTCTCTTGGACTTCAACAACAAAATCTTAAGAAGGGGGTTAATGAGAAATATCTCAAGGTTGGGAGGAAGAAGGATCAAGATAAATCAAATTAATGGGTGAGACGTTGGTGGAATCTGGGTTGGTGAAGAATTTAGACTCCCATTTTTCCAACTCTCAAAAATGAATATTCTCTCTTGGAATGTAAGGGGCTTGAACAATGGCCCTAGAAAAAAAATTGTTCAAGATTTGGTGAAAGCTTATGTTCTAGATATATTATTTATTTAGGAGACTAAAGTGTCAATGGAGAGTATGGGTAACTTGGCTTCCAAAATTTGGTGGAAAATTCAGTGCGAGTGCATTGGAGCTCAGGGTAGTGTTGGGGGATTACCTTGTCTCTAGAACCCTATGAATATTTCTCCTCTTTTATAGATTTCATGAATGATTTCCATCTTTATGTTGGCTTCTTGCTTGGAGATTGGAGAGTCCATCTTACTCTCTAATGTTTGTACCCCAATAATATTTCTAGTAAGGCATGTCTTTGGTCTCATATTTACTATATCCACTCTATTTATCCTTTCCATCCTTGGATTTTAGTTGGGGATTTTAATGATATTCTCAATTTGGAAGACAAAAGGGGTGGACTACAGAGGTTGGAGCCTTCTTCTATCCTCCTCAAAGACAATGTTTATAGTCTTAATCTTGTGGATGTGAGGACTAGTAATGACCTATTTACTTGGAGTAACAAAATATTGGGTAGATATTCTATCTCAGAAAGACTTGATATGTTTTTTCGTCTCTTATTTTTGGATAGGTGGTAATTGGGCTACTAGTTCTAAAATTTTAGATTGGAGGAGATCAGATCATTGACCAATAAAATTCTTTGCTTCTCATGTCTATGTCTTCACGAATCCTTCCTTTAAGTTTTAGCTTATGTGGTTGTGTGAACCCTAGCTTCAGGAACTAATGTTTGAGTGGTGGACCCATGGTAAACCAACTTATGGAACTGATGTGTGTTATTTTGTCAAGCAGCTACAGTATGTTAAGCTTTAACTTAAAAGGTGGAATAGGAAAAAATTTAGTAATTTATTCTAAGCCAAGCTGGAGGCTCAGGATCATTTGGCTATTATCACCCATGAGATAAGAGACTCTGGTCTTTCATATGAGCTTCTAAAGGATGAGGCTATTGCCTTCAAAGATTTGGAGGAATGGGAGCTATGGGAGGAAATATTTTGGAAACAAAAGTCTCATGTTGAATGGCTTCAGGAAGGTGATAAAAATACTATTTTCTTCTTTAATTCTGTCAAGGTCCATAGGCATGGGAATTTGATTTCTTCTCTTAGGTCTTCTCGAGGTGTCTAGTTGGATTCCTTCTAGGAGATTTCTAAGGAGGCCTGACATTATTTTGTTGCTTTGTTCACATAGGATTCTCCTCAAGCATTTGATGAAGAGAACCACATCCTTGGTTGTATTCCTTCTCTTGTGTATACAAAAATGAATGAGAACCTTATGAAACAAATTTCTCTTAATTATCTAGAGGTTGTTTATTTTTAGATGAAGAAAGGTAAAGCTCTAGGCCCTAATGGTTTTCTAGTTGAGTTTTTTCAAGAATTTTGGGAAGTTATAAAAATTGACCTTCTTGAGGTGGTTTAGGAATCTCATAATAGTAAGCAGATGTTGAAGGCTTTGAATGTTGCTTTTCTTGCTCTGATTCCTAAATGTGAAGAGGCTAACATAATGCATTTGTTTAGACCGATAGCTTTGTGCAATGTGACCTATAATATTCTTTCTAATCTCATTGTAGAGAGACTTAAAAGTGTATTAAAAATCTCATCTCTGAGGAGTGAGGAGGCTTTGTGGTGGATAGGAAAAAATTTTATGAAGTGGTCATTGCTATGAAGACTATTTAGTCTATTTTTGCTTCTAGGGAGAAGGCTATGTTTATTAAGGTTGATATGGCTAAATCCTATGACAAGGTTAAATGGTATTTCCTTCAAAAGGTGTTGTGTGCCTTTGGTTTCACTGAGGAGTGGGTCTCTTAGGTTATGAGTTGTGTTACTTCCAGCTCCTTCTCTGTTCTTGTTAATGGTGAACCCTCCTCTTTGTTTGGGGCTTCTAGAGGTCTTTGGCAAGGAGATCCTTTATCACATTATCTTTTTATCCTCATGGCTAAAGGCTTGGGGTGTATCCTTAAAAGTAATGTTTCTAATGGACTTATCTAGGGATGGAGTTGGGGAAATGGAGTGCCTCCTTAGTCTCATCTATAGTTTGTTGATAATACTACATTGATGGGTGTGGCTAAGATAAGGGAAGCGACTAACTTTCATTGGGTGCTGGATAGTTATCTTAGGTGTTAGGGTAGCAAATAAATGAGGGTAAATCTTTTATCTTCTTCTTCAATACTCTTGTGCTCATCCAATAATAGATTGATCACATTTTCAAATTACAGATAGGAGTGTTACCTATGGCTTATCTTTGGGTTCCTCTCTCTATTGGTCCCCCTTCACGGGTGACCTAGAAAATTATTTTGGATAAGTTTTGGTTGCGGGTGAATCATTGGATTCATAGATGGTTGTCCTTTGTTGGTAGAGTGTTTCTTTTGAACTTTGTGATTCAAGTGCTTCCCAACTATAGTTGTATGCTTTAGGTGGCTCTTGGGAGTTTCATTAATGAGTTGGATGCTCTTTCAAGGCATTTATATGGGTTGGCAACTTGGCTTCTTCAAAGTGGAGTTTGGTTAAATGGAAGATAGTTTGTAGATCGAAACAGGATGGGGACCTCAAGGCTTGAGACAAGCTAGTCTCATCGATTAGGCTTTGGCTGCTAAACTCTATTAGAGATGGTGCAACAATCAGGACTAGATTTTAGCTAGGATTTTTTCTACCAAATATTTGATCAGGGTGGCGAAAGAAGAGGTTCCTCATATTGGTTTGGTGGGTAAAGGCTCTATCATTTGGGATACTCTCAAGCAAGGTGCTAATTTGATTAACAAAGGTTTATAATGGATTTGTAATAGGGGATTTGAAGCACTCTTTTGGCATTACTCCTAGGATTGCTTTCCTCCTATTTTGGCTATGTACCCAAATCTACAAGATCTTGGTTATTTTTTCTCAGAAGTTGGGTGGTCATGGGTGGTGGATTTTAAAAAATTTGTTAATCTAGGAAAGGTGGAACTTTCTAGATGGAAGGACCCCATAGAGTGACCAATTGGTGACTCTTTGGAGGACCATGCTGAGTTAATGAGGATTTTATATGGTAGAGTTTGTAGCTCAATTGGGGCAAAGGACATCTTGACTTGGGCCTCAGATCCCAAGGGGGCCTATTCAGTTGCCTCTGGGTATCGAGTGTTGTATTTTCATAAGTATGCGGGGGGGAAGTCAACTGGTGGAAGTATGTGTGGAACAAATTTTCTTGGCCTAAATGTAATTGTTTCTTATGTACTCTAGCTTGGAACCAATGCCTCGCGTGTGACAATCTTCAAAAACGTGGATTTCAGGGTCCTTCCATATGTGCTCTATGTGTTAATAATGAAGAGGATATCTCCCACTTATTCTTTTAATGCTCTTTTTCTAGAGATATTTGACATTTCTAGTGGGGTTGTTGGAGGAGATTTTGTGTTACTGCTTCCTCCCTAGTTGATTTTTGGAGAATTTTGGGGAGGCCTCTAACTCAGGTCCCCTTTCTTTAGCTTGTGTGATACATAGGTCCCTCTTGCATACTATGGAAATTTGGCTTGATAGAAATCATAGGATTTTTAGGGGATGTAAGATGATAGTTCATCAACTATGGCAGAGAATGGTTGGTATAGTTCAGGAGACTTTGAGTGCTAAGTGTGAAGTGTCCCTTCCTTTAGATAAAGGGGATGAAGAGATTATTTAGAGGATGGGTCTTATTGGCATTCGGTAGGGGTTCCCTTGCTACAAAAGAAGTGCTAAAGTCTAAAAGAAAACTTAGATGGAGGGTCATTAGATTCCCCTTCCTACAGGTGTTTTAAACATTAATACTGATGGTTCTTCGAGGGGTAATCTTGGGTATTGCTGAAATTTGTGGTGTTGGAAGGGATATGGTTGGTAATGTCATTTTCTTCTTCTCAATATATAAGGCGAAGAAATGTAACAATTTGGTGGACGGTTTGGTAATCTTATATGTTTTTTAGAGAGCTTGCGCTCTAGGATGGCAGTGGATTATTTGTGAGTCAAACTCGCAAATCTTGATTAATATGTTGAATAGTCAATCATTGGTAGGGGTCAATTGGTATCTAGCCTCAATGGCCAGGAAGATTCTTAGATTGACTTCCATGTTAGATGTTGTTTACTTTATTCATATTCCATGGGAGTGCAATAGAGTAGTTCATTTTTTTGGTGAAATGGGCATTTGAGACTGTTGGGGGTTGGCAGGTGGAAGATTGGGAGCATTTATCCCACGAGCATTCCCAAGATCTTGCCAGGTTGATTTTTGAGGATGAGAGAAAATCATGGTTTTTGGATGGAGCTTTCTAGGTTTAGTTGTTTATGGGGTTATGTTTACACCTTGGGGCATTTGATTGGAGTCTTTGACTCCTCCTTTGTAGATTTTCTTTGATTTAATAAATTTTTACCTCCTTTTTATCAAAAAAAAAATTATAAAAATTCAAACATAAATATGCAATAAGTTGGTCATAATAATGACAATATATTAATTAAAATTTAAAAATTTAAAAATTTAAAAATTGAAGATTAAATAATAAATTTTGGTCAAACTTTATCAACTATTATTTTTACTAGAATATTTATTATTTTATTTTATTTACCTACTTGTAGTTTAACTTATAAAGATAATGTATATGGAAGCAAGATAAAATACCTTCCTTAAAAAATGGCAAAACAATAGCTCACACAAAGCATTTTACTATATGGTCTCATGGGGGGGCTTGGGCTTCTATTTTCATGGATCAAGCGGTCCCATGAAGCAAAAAAAATTATGCCACAGGATTAATTGGAATCTTCTCCTAAAAAATAGCAGCTCCTACCTTTTAGGACTGTAAATTTCAGTGGGTGAAATTGAGGTGGGGCTAGAAATTGCCCCTATAGCTTAGGAATCTTTTAGAAATTTTTTTGCCACTTGTCTATCACTTAGAATTTTAAATTCTTAAAAAAACTAAAAAATGGGAGAATTTTTATTTATTCATTAATTTTTATCAAATTACTCCACTTCGTTCCTGAATTTTGGAGCTCAAACTTTTATGTTGAATTGCAAAATTGAATTCATGGGACCACTAACTTTAAAATATTCCTAAAAAATCTTAGCAGCAGCCACTGAAATTTTTTAGGAATCCCCCCTCCATGGGACCGTACCCTTAGTCAATCATGTTTAGGAAAAATAATTTAAATTTAAAATAAATATTTTTACATTTCAAAACCAACTTATTAATAACAAATTAAGCAAGAAAAAACAAAACTCATTATAATATTGCCTAATGGAAAGTATTACAAATATTGATCTCTTCAAATTTTTTAAGAAATATGTTTAAGACTTGTTAAACTCTTTTTATTTGGTCATATATTTTATTTGTTTATATTTTCAATATTTTTGTATGTCAATGTTTTAATGATTTTTGTAGACATGTTCATGCCATTATACTCCTCCTTCTTGCCACTTGTTGTCTTTGTAATCACATCTCTCATCATAATAATTTTTAAATAAATAACAAAACAATAAAATAATTTTTAATTAAAATTTTAAATAAATTTTAAAATAGAAATAAAATAAATGTAAATAAAATAATTTTAAACTAAAATAAAATAGTTCTTTGATAAATAAAATAACTCAATATAAATCTCTTAGATTAAAAATTTCACTATCAAATTAACTAAATAAATTATAAAAGTTCTTTACCAACAAATCATTTTATTGAAATGAAACAACAAATATTTTTATTGCAGTACTACATAATCAAAACTCACCATTTAGTGACACTTGTTTTGTTTTGGGCGTTTTAACACCATCAATATTTGAAATTGCCTCATAAGGCTCAAATAACAAGGCACATTTTAACCTAGGACTTGCATTTTCCTGTTATTCTTTTATCGAGCACTGGGAGGACTGCAACCTGCACTGTTCACTGAATACTTGGCGGTGGAGAGTTGTTTGACATCTGGATTATCTACAACAATATCAACAAGCGGAATTGGAGATTGTCCTTCCAATATCTGTAACACCTGTTTCATGTCTGGTCTGCACTCTGGTTGAGGATGAGAACACACAATTCCCAAATTAAGCACCCTCTCCATCTCCTCACCGCTATATTCTCCCCCAAGCTTTGTATCCACCGCATCCATTATCCTCTTCTCTGCATACAGCTGCCTCACCCACTCCACCAACACTAGTTTGTCTGTTTCAGCAGATTCATCTAAAGGCCGTCTTCCACAAGCAACCTCCAGCAACACTATACCCAAGCTGAAAACATCTGTGCTTACGGTGGCTTTTCCTGTGCGCATGATTTCCGGTGCCATGTAACCCAAGGTTCCTGCTACAGCACTCGTTTGGGGTATCTGAGTTTGGTCATGCAAACGGGCAAGCCCAAAATCCCCCAACTTTGCATTAAATTGTGAGTCAAGCAAGATATTTTGAGACTTTAAGTCTCTGTGCACAACTACACATTCCCATTCTTGGTGAAGATACAACAAGCCAGCAGCCACTCCCTTGAGAATTCTATACCTCTGCGACCATCCAAGAACTTTCTCCGGGTCGCCGAATATGAATCGATCCAGGCTCCCATTTGGCATGTAATCATAAACAACAAAGAGCTGATTCTTGTTCCGACACCATCCCTGAAGCCGAACCAGATTCCTGTGTTGTAGACGCCCCAGGCTCGAAATCTCGGCAACAAAATCCTTCCTTTCTTTGTGGAGATCTCTGATCAAACATTTTATGGCAACTTCAAGCCCTGTGCTGGGCATAACTCCCCTGTATACCTTCCCAAATCCTCCTCTACCTATCAAGCTTTCATCACTGAAGCCATGCGTGGCGGTTCTCAATTCTTGATAGGGAATTTTGTGGGGCCAGAACTCCATCTCCCATTCTTCCAGAACCTCTCTCTGCTTTCTCTTTTTCAACCAGTACCATATGCTCAGACTACCCAAAACGACTAAAATAAGTAAACCTACGGAAATCCCAACTCTGATTCTTACGGATACCTGCTTTGAGCTCTTGCGTACGAAGGAAGGAAGATGGGATAGATCTAGAGTTGGTGCCATGCCGTCCGAATTGAAGCTCCAAGCCAGAATGTAATGCTCTTCAACACCATCAAATCCTGTAGCTGCAGAAAATCCCACATACATTTCTTCTTGGAAGATGTCAGCAAGGTCAATGTCTTGCATAGAAATCAGCGGATTCAGAGGCCTCGACATCCCGGCTAAGGCGATGGAAACATTGAGATTGTGTTGATGGCCATCGTAATCAATCCATGACTGAATGTTCTGCTCGCTTGCCATTTTCAGTTCCTCAAAGTGTTCACCGCTCTGATAACTTACAGTTTTAGACACTATGGAATTGATGGTATTGAGATTGACTCCGATGTGGTTGCCATCGATATCATTATTCCAGTTGTTGAAGCATGTATCGAATTCGACTGCAAATAAATGGTTGTCTTCCCTTCCGTTACTGGACGCATTTAACAAACCAAGATAGCCAACTACCGATCCGTTAACAGCGGACCTGTAAGGGGATATCAGGAAAGTTAGTCCTTGTCCAGGGTTATTAGTAGTGGGCACCATGGAGAAGACGAATGTGGTACTAAACGATGAAACAGAATTATTAGTCTTCAAATGCAGAGCATCCTCCAACAGAGCACGCCCCACCGCATTCATCGACTGATCTGTTAGCCTCAGCACATTTGACTTGATTGAAGCGCTCTGCAGCAAAATTAAACCGCTTTCGTTGAATTCGTTGAAGAGAAAAGAAGACGGGAACTGAGCATTGGACTCACAACAGAGGAAGATAAGAAAGGAAAATACTAAAAGCGCCATGGCAAACGGTATTGCAAGAGCCTTTTGCACAGGCAACCGCATATTTCTCATTTGTACACGAGGACAGAACATCTCTAAACTCTAATCATACAAGCCATTTAGAAGGTGCGGCTTGTGCATCGGCAGGACCGGCCCATATCAGACGCAACTCGGTCAACAAATAAGAAGTGCAGATGAGGTAATAGATTATTTTGTTAATTAAGTCTATCTCATGTTTATCTTAACAAACATAAAGTAGTTCGAGAGTTATTATCTCTCTGTGTTTTATATAAGTCGACTTTGAAACTTTCAACACCATTTTCTGATTGAGAATCAATAGATTGAGTTGAGTTATCTAAGTGTTTATCACACTAGTAAATCTCACATATGCATAAAAGAAAGTTGCTAGAGAAGGAGCTTTGATATCATTAAACCACTTTCTGATAAACAAGACTCGCGTTCTTTTCTATGAAAGTTAACAACTTTCTTAACATACATTCTTGCTTGCACTAGTTAATTTTTCGACTATAATGACAAAGTAGGTAATCACTACTATGGAATCAATACAGGGGAAAATTAGGAGACACTTTATAATAAAAATAAAGTGTGTTGTGTTACCAATGAATGTTATTGATGACATATTGATTCGCTTGTGAATGGATAGTTTAAGAATGAGTTGAGGGCCCTAAATAGATGGGATAGATAGATATATCTTCTCTAGACTAGAGAGAAGGAAGTTTGAGGCTTACTAGACTAGAGATGAGTAGGCACTTAAGTGCTTAACCAATTTACTAATTTTTGGTAGCTATCTATATAAGGCATAATACATAGGTTAAATCACTATATGGGGGTGGGGGACACTTATGATTAGCCCTTCTATGGCTCACAAACTATCAAAGTGATATATATGTTAGTTATCTTGGCTCTGACGGGAGAGTATTGAGCAAGGATAGAACTATTTATATCGGTTTTGGTCGCCAAAGAGTAGCTCATTAGTGATTAGTGAAAATTGATTGCATGGAAAGTATACTAAAACTAAACATAGGTGTGGGTGTCCTATATCTATCTAATCTAAAAGGTAGAAAGGAAAGACCTCTTCTCTTCCCCCTCAACCTCATTGATCCCTTATTAGCTACTATATAGAGGGGGTCCCTATGAATTTCCCTTTATACCAATTTGTTATTGATGCCTTATCATAAATGCTCACCCCTTCCCTTATATTGTGGTTTATCATAATTTTAAAAATTTTAATCTAAGAGCCATCTTACAATGAACACCCACTAGTTTACATTATGTGATGGCTACCAAAGATTGGCCAATAAAACAATCTCCTAGCCACCATCAAGACCTTATGGGTTGCAATCTATGCTAGCTACCAATAATATTTCACAACCATTGAAAATAACTTTTGCTCAATTTATTATAATAGTTTCATGGGTTCTCCATTTATGAAAATTTAATGGTTTTCATTAGATAGAAAAAATTTACATCTAGAGGATAATTAAGCAAGCACACCAAATTAGAATGGAATCACTTGTTAAGAGTATGATTCTTTTCTAGGTTTTTGAGATAAAAAGAAAATTTATTTGAAATTTGAGAATAATACATCATGTCTAAATATATGTAAGAGTGGATAAGAAAATTTACCCTATGATTTTAAGGTCACCCCATTAATAACTAAGTATTTTCCATTAAAGGTTACTTACTTCTATATGAAAAGAATCGACATAAGCTTCATATTTTCTATCAACTGAATAATGGGAAAGGGCACAAGACCTAACAATTAATGGTTGCATATGTGCCAAAGTATAGAAGACTAGAAAATACAATTACATTAAGTGAATAGTATTGAGTTGATTACTTCTCCATTAGAGCTCATCAATCAAGATAAGACTAAAAAGCTAAAGCTCACATTTACATTATTGTGGTAGATGATATTGAGAAAAAACAATATTGTGCATGTGTTAGTACAGGATCATGGGAGTCCAAACTAGGTCCCTAAGTGGCAATGAAAATTCAAAAAAATAGAGTTAGGCAACTTGACATAAAAAATTGAATAAGTTATTAACATAATTTGTAAAATATGTAAGAACAAAATTTGTAGCAAATTGAATGTATTTTCTTGGTTACTAGTCCTTTTTTGGAAAAAGGTAAATATATTTTGTGAAAATTTGAAATTTCAATGCATTACTACTAATTTTTTAGGAAAAAGGTAAGAAGCAGGTGTATGTTTTACCACACTAAGTACAAGAAAAAATAATATTTTTTTTCTACAACTTTCAACATATGTAAAGAACACATGCCTGAATGTACTGCTTTTTTTTTCTATTTTTTTTCATGTGTACATAGTCATAAAATTGTACCCCTTGCAATTTCACATACATTCTTGTGTCTGCTTTAGTGTCCCCTCCCCTAGCATCTTGTGTATGTTCACTTTAGCCCATGCATTAGCTTCTTTCCCCTCTCAAGATGCTCCAGCACTCCTTTTCAACAGCTACCCTTATGTGTCTACTGTTGTCGGCCCTAGTGCTTTTCTCGTTCGTGTTGTTTTGTAGTGTGATGTGTTCGAACACTAGTGCACCACGCGGACGTCTGCATGCCACGCTAGTGTCCTGCGATGTTTCAACACTCAAACAACTATCTTCGTGCATGCTTTCCACTTCTTACCTCCTTTTGTCAGTGGTAACGATAGAGAACGACTTGTAATGGCTAGAGAAGCTTCTTTTCCCTCATTAAAAGCTATCATTTCAATTCATTTTTCTTTCTAACTTCTTCTATCTCATTTGTCTTCTATTTCTAGCTTCTTTGTTACTTCTTAGTTTCCCTCTCAAGCATTCTACCATCTTGCTCTTTCTTGCACAACTCTCTTATTTGTTATAGCAGCCTGAAGCTCTCAAGCTTTTACAACACTCTTAGCTCTACCAGCTCTCTCTTTTGTTCTTTCCCTCTCTCTTTGCAACTTCTTTGACTCTTGTAGCTCTATCTCCCTCATCTCACGCTTCTGAGCACCTTGGGATTCCATATCTCCTTCCTATTGCATCTATACTTCGTGATACAGGTTCTCCTCCTCAAGCGGGGATTGCTTTTATCACCTCTTTTGTGATACAGGTTCTCCTCCTCAAGCAGGATTTGCTTTAATCACTCATACTTGGTGGTGCAGGTTCTACTCCTAAAGCGGGTTTTTCTTTCACCACACACTCTTTCAATTTTGGTTACACTCTCTCTCTTTCTATCTGGTTTTCTATAGAGGTGGGGACACCAAAATGGGGGTTTGATTGAGGAAAACCCCTATATAGCCCCAACATTCTCTCTAGATATCACACATGCAGATATTGAAGAAATTCACATGCTAGAGGCTTCGTTACTTGCATGGTTGTGAGCATATTCTTTCCTTTCTTCTCCTTATCTTTACTTCATTTCAGTCTTATTACATCTTGTTTCTTTATCACATTCTGTAAATTCTTCACAATCGGAGTAGAAGTAGTCATTCTCTTGTTTTCATGTGATAAACTCATTCTCTAGTAAGTACGAGATACCAACACATCTCTAAGATGCCAATGCGCAGCGGTGTCTTCCATATTTTGCGCTGCCATCCTTTGCTCGAGATTTTGATAGTTTGTCCAAAAAACCTTTTTGACCTACTCATTTTGATTCTAAAACTCTCACCACTATGCCTTGAGGTAGTTTAGGGTATTTTTCCCTGTGAGGCTCTCTGAATGAAGAGAACTCATGAGTAGTGAATCCCTCTTCTCTACATTTTGGTGAACCCGATGTGAAGAAGGAATCTTCCAAAAAAATTAAGAATTTATTTAACCCTACTTGGTGGGGTCATAAACTTTGACTCAGTGCTCGGATTTCAGAACTGTTTGCACCATTGGAAAGGTCTCCTAGAGAACTAATTCAGTCCCTAAAATACTAGTGCCTTTGGTAGTTTAATTTTAAGGACTGACACAAGTTTCGACCTCATATTTTGCTTCAGAGACCTCTGAAAACATGAACTACTAGAACATAGAAAATACTAAAAAAATCATAATGAATTTAATATCTTCTTTTATTAGTTCAGTATCTAATTTTGTTCAAAATGTTAATGATAAATTCTATTTCATGCATGTGATGGTGACTTGGCCTTGCCTATGTCACTTGATATATTTGATTCTTCTCACAAAAGTCTTCTGGCTTCAGAGGATATTTTGTCGCAAGAATCTGATGAAATCATTGATACCTTTCTTAATGTTACTCTACCTTTTGTTCATTCCAATGCACTCTCTCTTGGAGATGATACATTTGTGAATGATGAATCTCCTCTTCATTCCAATGTACTCTCTTCTAGAGATGTTTCATCAGTGAATGATAAATATCTTCCTTGTTCCAATGCACTCTCTTCTAGAGATGATGCGTTTGTGAATGAGGAATCTCATCTGTGTTTTAATGCACTCTCTTCTAGAGATAACACATTAGTGTATGATCAACCTCCTTCCATATTTGATCCTCCTCAGATCGATGTTGAGAATGTTTCTTCAAATAATTATTCCACATATGATCCTCCTTGGATCAATGTTCAGAATGCTTCTTCAAATAATTATCCGACTAGTTGTGATGATTTTGTAAATGTAATATATGTATTTGTTGCCCCTCAAAGGCCTAAGAGACCAACTATTTACGTGAATCTAGCTAGTCCTTCTCCTAAAAGGATTTGTTCTATTGATGTTCTTCCATTTGATAGTAATTCCCTTGATCTTTCTAAGGCTCCCTCTTATAGAGCGGTAGCCCATACTTATTAGAATAGAATGAATAAACAACCAAGTCTTCCTTCAACACCTAAATCTACAACTGAAGTACCTAGTGATTATGATCTTGTTGAGAAACCTTGGGTTACTCCAGCTAAAATCTTACTATGGGACTTGCTTTAGTCTGCTCCTATTTATCAAGGTATGCTTTAGGAATCCTTGCAAAAGATCCTCTTGCCTTCTTTCGCTAGGCTGGCAGATGCTGGTGCATTGATAGCTCATATTCATGCAGATTCACCGAATATTACATTCTATCCACAAGAACTCCTACCTCTGGAAGTACAGAAGCAAGCAAACTACTTGATGATTATAGTTAACATTAATAAAATTAGTATTAGACATACTCTCATTGATGTCGGTTTGGCATCAATGTATGTAGCATTGATCTATTTCCTAAAATTAATATTGATACATCTTCTCTTAATACTTCTTCTATTGTGATTTGTGGGTTCAATAATGTCGGTTGACAAACCCTAGGCACAATAGTCTTTCCTTTGAGGTTGGGACCCATTACCATACCCACCCTTGTATATGTTATGTCTTAAAAGTTACTATATAATCTTCTCCTTGGTAGACCGTGGATTCATGCTATAGGTGTAGTCCCGTCTACCTTCCATAAATCTCTTAAGTTCATTTGTAACAATAAAGTAGTCATAGTTAAGGTTGACCCTAAGGCTACGCACTTATGTGAGATGGTAGTTGTCGGTCAAGCTCCAACTATGCCTACTCTTATTGCTTCAGTATCTTCCAATATGTCGATGTTTACTCCAACAATAACTACTACAAAGGATACTCTTGAGATAAATATCCCTAAGGAGGATCCTTCTGAACCAAGAAATATTAAGTCTGTTCCTTCTACCTCTTCTCAATAGAATGCATATCTTGGTGATGATTGGGGTTCCTTAGACTTTACAAATTCCTTCATTCATGAATATGAAGCTAACCCAATCCACGTAGACTTTCTGATGGCATCATTCACACCTGATATTGAAGATGGTTACTCTTATGTATTGTGGGGTAAGGTGAATTCAAATTGTAATGTTCTTAGTGTTGATCCTCCTTATAAGGAATATGATCACACTTATATTAAGGACCTGTTAACATTGGTAATCCTATCAAGAAGGCTGATGTTGATCCCGTAGAAGATTTTAATCCCCCTAGCCAGAATAATACTCTCCATGAGGATCCTCCTTAGTCTTCCATCTTTGTATCTTCTTCTTGTCAGCAGTTAAACTTTTCTCCACAAGAGAAAGGGTTGCTTCCTACTCATTCTTTATCTAAGCAAGAGCATATTTTGTTGTGGCTTCTAAAAGCCCTCTTAATTACTATTCCTTCTTCTACACGTAAGAAATTTCATAATCATGATAGAAAATAAAATTCTTTCTACGCATACCATCAAGTGCTTGGCCATTCCACTAGCGAATGTAAGGCATTGAAAGATAAAATAAAACAAGTTTTTGATTCAGGTTCCATCAAACTCCCATTTGATTGATGCACCTACCCTTTCTTCGCATGATAAGTGATATTGAGGTCTACCTCTATCCTATGTGTTCTAAGTATCTTACATGGTTCTTCTCCCCTATATGTTGGGGTAGTGATAACTTATTCGGGAGATGTGTGTCCTTTTAAGGACCCCATCTCTTCTCTATATCTTTCAAATGAAGCATCCCTTGAGTTGACCCATTTTTTCTTCCAAAGGGTTCCCAAGGCAGCCCCTTTGAAAGTATTTATCTCAAATAAATTCTTTGGTGTCTAGCTTGGGGGTAGCCCAATTAGACCTCACTTTTCAAACAACACATCCCTTGTGTGGACCCCTCTTCTTTTGAAGGGTTCTCGAGGGACCCCTTTGAAATTCTTCCAATTTGTTGATGGTCTGCACATGACTATCCACATACTTTCCTGTGTGGCCATTTTCGCTTTGCAGGTGCGCATGTGAAACCGCTTTCTTACTCTGCAGAGTCCCCTTCCTTTGGTTTCCTCCATGTGAGAGTTCTTGGGGGATACCTCCTTGAAAATCTATGGGTCTATAGAGTGTTTCCTTTGAGCTTCCTCCATGCTAGAGATCTTGGGGCTTTCTCTCCTACAGGTCTATGGGTCTGTAGGGCGCTTTCCTTCGGTTTCCTCCATGTGAGAGATCTTGGGGGATACCTCCCTACAAGTATGCGGGTCTGTAGGGAACTTTCCTCGCTTTCCTTCATGTGAGAGATCTTGAAGGACACCTTCCCTATAGGTTTGTGAACCTCTTTAGGGCACTTTCGTGGGTTTCGTTCATGTGAGAGATCTTGAAGGACACCTTCCCTATAAGTCGGTGGGCCTGTAGGGTAATTTTTTCTATTTTCTTCATGTGAGAGATCTTGGAGGACACCTTCCTTGCAAGTTTTTGGGTCTATAAGGCACTTTTCTGGGTATCCTTCATGTGAGAGATCTTGGAGGACACCTTCTTTGCAAGTCTATGGGTCTACGAGGAGCTTACATTCTTAAATTCTCTTTCTTCTCAACTTGTATATATCAGATCGAAGATCTGCATCTTCTTCATCCTGAGTATATGCCCTTCTTCTCTTCATTCTAGAATTCTTCTGTGTTATTTTTTCATTTGGGGATGACGCATAGTAATGAGACAACCTTTTACATTGAGGTCTCTTTTACTTTGCTAACTCAAATCCTTTAGCTTTTTACATTCTAACATTTTTGTTTGGTGTATGTTTTTCTTGTCTAATGCATTTTATTTGTAGATCTTCAGCTTAGGGGCATCCTTCTGTGGTTCGAAGAGTTATCTACTTCCTCTATAGTATCCTTTTGACATATGTTGTTATTTATGTTTAGTATACTTACTTTAACATGCATATTAGCATAGATTCATATGCCCGCTAAAGTGGGGGCAAAATGTATAGTTCTAAAATTGCACCCCTTGCAATTTTACATACATTCTTGTGTTTGCTTTAGTGTCCCCTCCCCTAGCATCTTGTGTAGGTTCACTTTAGCCCCTACATTAGCTTCTTTCACCTTTCAAGATGCTCCAACACCCCTTTTAGAAAACTACCCTTGTGTGTCAGCTTTTGTCGACCCTGGTGCTTTTCCTATTCATGTTGTTTTGTAGCATGATGTGTCTAGACACTAGTGAGCCGCACAGATGTTTGCGTGCCATGCTAGCATCATGTGATATTTCAATGCTCAAAAAGCTATCCCCATGCATTTTTTCCACTTGTCACCTCCTTTTGTTGATGGTAACGATCAGGAACATGTTGTAACGGTTGGAGAAGCTTGTTTTCCCTCATTAAAAGTTATCCTTTAAGTTCATTTTTCTCTCTAACTTCTTCTAGCTCATTCCTCTTCTACTTCTAGCTTCTCTCTTACTTATTAGCTTCCCTCTCAAGCATTCTACCATCTTTGTCTTTCTTGTACAACTCTCTTATTTGTTACAGTAGCCTCAAGCTCTCAAGCTTTTACAACACTTTTGGCTCTAGCAACCCTCTCTTTTGTTCTTTCCCTCTCTCCTTGTAGCTTCCTTGGATCTTGCAGCTCTATCTCCCTCATCTCACACTTGTGAGCACCTTGGGATTCCATATTTCCTTCCTATTGTATCTATACTTCATGATATGGGTTATCCTCCTCGATTGGAGATATATTTTAACACCTCTTTTGTGATACGGGTTCTCCTTGAGCATGGTTTGCTTTTATCACTCATACTTGGTGGTGTGGGTTCTACTCCTAAAGTGGGTTTTTCTTTCACTACACACTCTTTCCATTTTGGTTACACTCTCTCTCTTTCTATTTGGTTGTCCGTGGAGGTGGGAACACCAAAACAAAGGTTTGACTAAGGAAAACCCCTATACAGCCCCAACATTCTCTCCAAATATCACACATGCAGGTATTGAAGACATTCATGTGTTGGGGCTTTGTCACTTGTGTGGATGTGAGCATCTTCTTTCCTTTCTTCTCCTTATCTTTACTTCATTTTAGTCCTATTACATTTTGTTTCTTTATCACATTTTGTAAATTCTTAACAATCAAAGTAGAAGTAGCCATTCTATTGTTTCCTATGATAGATTCATTCTCTTGTCAGTACGAGACACTAGCACATCTCTGGGACACCAGTGCGTTGCACTATCATCCATATTATGTGGTATTTTCCTTTGGCTGAGAGCTTGATTGTTTGTCCAGAAAACCTTTGTGATCCGCTCTTTTTTATTCTAAAATTCTCCCCATTGTTCCTTGAGGTAGTTTAGGGAAATTTGCCTCATGAGGCTCTCTAAATGAAGAGAACTCATGAGTAGTGAATCCCCCTTCTCTACAACATTTAAATAATTAGTTATGATTTTTTATTAGAACATTTTAAAATTATTAAAATTTGTTTGTCTGACCACCATAACTTGATCAAAAAATTATGAAATTCATTTGTTTACCCTATAGTATGCGAAGCATAGAATGTGATGCATCTTTTATAGTCAAAAAATGTGAAATAGTTTGAAAATTATAGAATTTTTTCAATCATCCTATCAATTAGGACTTTAGCTGTAATGTACATAGAAAATCAATAATATAATTATCTATTAAATTCAAAATAAGACATCTTATATTGGTGAAAGTTAACAATTTTTTCAATAAACCATTTTTGTTTCATCAAATTTAGATAAAAGAAAGGTCGTCAGCCACAAGGGTTAACTTCGGAAAACTAAGGAAATTTTGTAAACATGTTTTTTCAGTTTATTAGAAACTAGAAAGATCTAGGAGATAAGAGACAAGCACACATAAATAATGCAATATTGTATTCAGCTTACTACATACAATGAAGGATTGAATATCCTTATGTAGACTTAGGAAAACTCAACATGAGATCCCTAAATGGTAGAGTTCTGACTGAGAGAGGAGTGAGATAACAGAATGCATGAATTAGTTGACTTAACTGATTGATTATGCAAGATTAATGCAATAACACTTGCAATCAGAACTAGAAGACCTTTTCCTAAGTTTTCATTAAGCACTAGAGCAAATTAATGATAATTTAACTAATTTACTCCAATACCCCCTTGAATGAAAACTAAGGAGAAGCAAAATTTGATGAAGGAAAAGAATGTGATGTGTGCCTCTTAAAACTACTCAAATATCCACATGTCACATCCAAGATCCTGTGAAGACTGATTGAGAACAAGATGCAAAGGCGATGAAGATGGTGGGCCAATAATAGTGATGTGGCTGCCAACAATTTATCCAAACTAAAGAAGAAAGCTAGAACTGTTGAAAAACTGTAAAGATGCCCTTCATTAGGGATGATGCCATTGTTTATCCAATGCTCAATATTGTCCCACTAGAAAGAATTTCTTATACGATATTAGAAACTAGGAAGATCTAGGAGATAAGAGACAAGCAAACATGAACAATGCAATATTGTATTAAGCTTACTACATATAATGAAGGATTGCATATCCTTATGTAGACTCAAGCAAACTCAACATGAGATTCCTGAATGGTGGAGTTCTGATTGAGAGAAGAGTGAGATAATAGAATGCATGAATCAGTTAAGTCACTTAATTGATTGATTATGCATGATTAATGCAATAACACTTGCAATCAGAACCAACACAGTTCACTTTCCAGGTTTGGCAATCCCGAACCAAATCCAAAGCCAAATATTGAGCCGACTAATTTTATAAAAAAAAATGGATATTTCTTCGAAATGGATATCCATTGCCTCTATTATTTATAATAAATAATATTTAATATATTAATATATACTAATTTATACTAATATACTAATATATTATATATTATGTATTATATATTATATTACATTATATATTATATTATATATTATTATATTATATATTATATACTATAAACTATGTATATATTTTATATAGTGTATTATTATTATTTTTTTTATTAAAATTAGTTAGGGTTGGACCATTATATATATCATTATAAACTTTACATTGCATCCATGGAAGTTCAGCATAATTGTACTATCATACCCTTTCCCATTACATCACTCATTAATCTATCATACTCCTATTACATTATAAATATAAAAATTTCAAAGCATATTCTGTTATCTATCTAACCTAGACCTACTGCATTGCTATCTACTACAAATTTACAATAGAAACACCAAGAAAGTGTACTCCACCAATCACATTCAAACTTTCCATAGTCATAGGAACCAACCATATACCACCTGACCTACATGAAACACCTCACCGACCATAGCATCCCCCTACCACATACGACGACCACCCACAACCAATCCCCAACTCACGTCCCTAGCAAAGACTTGTACCTAGTCCACTTCAACATCTTGAACTAGACCAACCCACCACTTCAAAACCATAATTCCATTCACCTTGGCTTGACTATTAGGAGGCATGACCATCATTGGTCACGACACAATTAGAGGAAATCACACTACTAGGATTCCCATCTATGAATCACATAGTAATCCATAGAAATGGGGACTCGCCCATCTTCGTCCATATTTTCTAATACATCCTCTAACTCCCCTAGAAATAAGATTTGAACAATTTCTCACATAGGGACCTCACAACCTCTTTGCTTTCCCCTTCATTAAGCACCATTGCAAGAAACATGGCATTAATGTCCGTATTCATCCTATAGAGATGCTTAGATTTCAAAAAATCATCTCCCAGAACCCACTTCACTATAAGAATCACTAACCCATGTTTCACCTTCATTATACATTTCATCCTTCGCTTCGTCACCTCACTCAGAAAAGAAGCTTGGCGCTTCCCACATACTTGTCTTAATGGTGTATCGATCTTCTTGAATGTTCCTTCCCTACACACACCACCATTTATCCTCCCCTTTGCATAATACCCACTTTATAATTCTATTCATAATATTTGATATGATCTCTATCATCACAAGAGATTCAGAAGGCTAATAGCCCGCATTTCAACTCATGATTTTTGTAACATCACACCTCCCAAGCCACCATTAGATGATCATAATTAGATTATAATCACCACATTTTATGACTCCCAATATCACTCATCTAATTCTAGAGAGTCTTAATTAATGACGATGTGATCACATTCCCCTACCAACACAAGCACGTACAATGTGGTCATGTGCCCATCGATGAGTCCAACGAGGAAAGTTTTTCTAGTTCATCAACCTTAATGTTGCCTTCCCTATATACATGTGATACTTTGAATTCTTTGAATTCCCCAATCAGTCCCTATATGGAGTCTGACCACTTATTTAGTCTCCAATTTAGAGTCTTCTTAGTCGAATAATATTGATCACAATGAGCGAGTCACCCTCTAGGTGAACTTTTCTTACTCCTAATTCCCAACCTTTTAGCCCAAGGTATGTAGCCCTAAACTCAGCAATATTGTTAGTTATGACAATGAGATGTTTAGATTTTTCATATAACAACTTGCTCGTATGGTTTCTTATTACACAACTTTCCCCACTTGGCCCTGTATTTCCTCTAGAGGCATCGTTGAAATTTATTTTCACACACCCCACCTCCAACGTTTCCCATTTAACACCTATCCTTGGATCAAATGGAAGATCAACCCTCTGAACCCCATTAATGGGGAAATAGTATATTATATATTATATTTTAATATTATGTAATATATTAAATATTATATAATATATTTAATACGTAGTATATATTATATACTACATTATAATATATATAGTGAGATAGAGAGAGGGGGTGTGAGAGATAGAGGGAGGGAAAGACTTGAGTGAGTGTGAGAGAGAGAGAGAGACCTAAGAGAGAGAGAGGGAGAGAGAGATACCTGAGAGGGAGATGAAGAGAGAGAGATAGAGAGAAAAATAGAAACAAAGACACAGATAGAGACATAGATAGAGACCTATGAGAGAGGGAGAGAGAGGGACTGAGAGAGATTTTTCTAGGTAGGGTGGGAGGGATAGAGGGAGAGATAGATCCAAGAGAGAGAGGGTTGAGGGGATAGATGGAGGGAGATAGGGAGATACACTTGAGAGAGAGAGACCTGAGAGGGAGATGGAGAGTGAGAGAGACCCAAGAGAAAGAGAGAGGGAGTGAGAGAGATAGAGAGGGGAGAGAGATTTATCTAGTTAGGGTGGGAGGGAGAGACTGAGAGAGAGAGAGGGAGTGGGAGAGACCTGAGAGAGGGAGTGGGAGGGACCTCAAAGAGAGAGAGACAAAAGGAGTGGGAGAGACCCTAGAGAGAGGGGGAGTTGGAGATATGTAAGAGAGAGAGAGGAGTGGGGAAGACCTAAGAGAGAGAGAGAGTCCTAAGAGGGAGATGGAGAGTGAGAGAGACCTGAGAGAGGGAGCGAGAGACCCAAGAGAGAGAGAGGGTGGGAAGGATAGAGGGAGGTAGAGAGGGAGACTTGAGAGGGGGAGATAGATAAAGAGAGTGGGAGAGAGAGAGAGAGGGGGGGGAGAGAGTTATCTAGTTAGGGTGGGAGGAGAGAGAGACAAGGAGGGAGATACCTGAGAGAGAGGGAGGGAGTGGGACAAACTTGAGAGAGAGAGGGAGTGGGAGAGACCTAAGAGAGAGAGGGAGGGAGATACCGAGAGAGAGAGAGAGAGAGAGAGAGAGAGAGAGAGAGAGAGAGAGAGAGAGAGAGAGAGAGAGAGAGAGAGAGAGAGAGAGAGAGAGAGAGAGAGAGAGAGAGAGAGAGAGAGAGAGGAGAGAGAGAGAGAGAGAGAGGATTGTGAGGGAGATGGAGAGAGAGAGAGGGAGAGAGAGAGAGAGAGGTGGAGGGATAGAGGGATGAGGGGAGAGATGAGAGGGAGAGACAGATAGAGAGAGGAGGGATGGAGAGAGAGACTTAGGAGGGAGATAGGGAGAGAAAGAAATAGAGAGAGTGAGTGGGAGAGACTTGAGAGAGAGAGACAGAGAGGAGATAGAGGGAGGGAGGAGAGAGAGAGAGAGACTTGGGAGGGAGGTAGGGAGAGAAAGAAAAAGAGAGAATGAGTGGGAGAGACTTGAGAGAGAGGGGATATGCATTTGGTAGGTCAGGATTTTGATAATAGAAAGCTTAATTACTATGTTCAAAAGTTCAGTACAAAATTACACAAGTTGGATATCAATGGTAGTGTCAGAGAGGGAGAGAGTACAAGATATATAATATATAACTTATATAGTATATATAGTATATTATTTATATACTATTGTATTAATGGAAAAAGTGTCCCTTTTCCTTAATTTGGGAATAATTAATATTAAAATGAGCCTAATGTTGCCTTAATTTAGAGTTGTAATATGTTTTTCATATTCACATTGAGTTTAGGTCCATTTTAAACTAAATGGACTTAATTGTACCTTATCAAGGGTGGTGTAAAGTGTATCTTTACACTTTTGCACTAATCTAAGTAGATGGCTTTATTAATTAATTGAGGTTAATTATGTGTTAATTGGACCCTTTAATTCAAATAAAAGCCTAATTAATTATAAATTTTGAGGGATAAAACCTAACATTCATAAATGATATTACACAACACTTAATTTTAGAAGGTTTGTATCCTAGGTTAGTGGCCTAGGACCCATAGGACCCATTCACCATATGGAGAATGGGTCCTCACCTAGTCCTAGGACCCTATTTTCACATGACATTTCAGACAATTGTCTGAAGTGTGTCCTAGGTGAGTGACCTAAGACCCATTCGCCACATGGTGAATGGGTCCTCACTTAGACCTAGGACACCTCCTTGAAATATGTTTTTGGTAGTATATTAATGATTTCAAATCCAAGATTTGATGGACCATCTTGTGATATTTGAATTTCAGAAATTAACATTATGTATAAGTAAGAGGTCATTTCATTATGTTTCACCTAGAAAGTTTTCATGCGTACCTAGAGCATTCAAGTAATTATTACTAAGAGCATTCAAGAGCATTTCTAAGACATTCAAGGGAAGATTATTTAAGAATATTGCAGCAATCAAGATCTATTGTCATGTTAAAGGCATAATGTATCATGCATGTTGTTGAGATAATATGTTGATGTAGTAGTCAAGATTAAATCAAGCATATCAAAAGCATTGTTTCATATCAAGTTCATGATCAAGATCTACATTCATTGAGGTCACTTCATGCTAGTTTGAAAATCTATAGTCCAAGGTTCAATTAAGGTGTGGTAAGTTGTGACATTTCATTTGTTCATTCATCATTCCTTTATGCATTTATATTTCATTTTAAGGTTTAATTACCAAAACAATGTTTGACCAAGGAAAAATTCATATTCCCTAACACAACATTTTTCTCGTATTTGATGTGTGATTGCGGGTTTTAGGTTGAAGATCAATTACAGAGAAAAATTGTAGAAAGTTGCAAAGTTGTCAAAGTTGTCACCTTTCTTACAAAATTATGGAAACTAGGTTGTAGGATTTATTCTTGGCTTTTCGATAGTGCCTGACCAGAATCTGGGAGTGTAGATTAAGAGGAACAAAACCTATAAATTAATTTTCTAGAGCCCTAGCTAGGACCCATTCTCCATAGGGAAAATGAGTCCTTAATGAGGTCCGAGAAAGCACTTTTTGCAATAGGTACACAACATTTTACCCTTTCTATATTTTCCTTTTGATGGTTATTTGGGTTAGATTTGATTTATGTTAATTATTTACACATTATTGCTTACATATTGAGTGAAATATAGAGAAGTAGAGACATTGTTCATCAATTCATTTTGGTGAACCTATTTTTCTATATTTCATTATGGTGAACCCAACGTTTTGAGCATTGCAATTTTCTAATTTTGGAGTCCTTTTCATCCTAGATTTGGATCTTGTATTCATTTGCATTGAATTATGTCTCATTTAGGGTGTCTAGTTTGCATTCAACTTTGCATTGCATCTAGGGTCTTAGGATTACATTGTTTGCATTCTTTAAATCTGAAAAAAAATTTAAAAAATTAGTCATCTTGCATATCATTTACATCATATAAACTTGCGTTTGAAAATTGAAACAAAATTGCATATCAAACTAGGTCTTTTAGGTCATCATTTCTTCACATTTTCAACTTGCATTTCACATTGCATTCATAGAAAATCAAACTAAAAGTTACTGTAACAAACCTAAATCTAAAAACAACTAGAAAACACTTAAAAATCAATAAAAATTAGTTTCAAAAAACCTAATCTATGACCCATTCGCTATAGGGTGAATGAGTCCTTGATCAGGTTCTAATTTACATTTCTAGGCATTAAAAAAGTGATTTTTGTGCTTTTGTTTGTTTCTTTTAGATTTCTATAATAGTTTGTTGAGTTTTTGTTTCATCAATTTCATCATATTTAGCTTAATTTGGTAAATTTAGTGCATTGTGTGATTTCAAAATTACATTTACAAGTTTTCATTTTTAGATTGTTTTATAGTGTAATCAGAAAATTACCTTGTTTAGAATCTGAAAATTGCATTTACACATTGCATTACATTTTAAGCATCTTCCCATTTTGGGTTTGTACACTAAGTTTGTGAAACTTGTATGAGCTTTACAACTTGGTGTCCTATTAGAAATACTATTGTGAGATGTAGATCGAGACTCATGTCATCTTGCGATACACCTTTCATCGTGGATCTTGGGTTTTCTATCTCTCTCATAGTGTTGATAATCAACCCCCTATGGAACATAGTATGCATACCTCATTTCCCAAAAATTCACTTCCTACAACCAACGTACATGATATTGACAACACCATCCCTACCATGACTAATTGTACTCAAGCTTTTAGGTATACCCAAAGCGAAGGTGGAACTTCAATTCCTCCTTCTATAATACCCGTTTTGATTCCTACATATACTAGTGTAGACACGGAAAATATACAGATTAATCATATGCACCTAATCCTGATTACTAACACTAGTTCATCCTGAATCATCTCCTTTACTAGTCATTTAATTAAATAATCTTTATTTAATTAAATTCATCACATTTCATCTCTTAATTAAATAAATCAATTTTATCTGATTAAGTCATCATCTCCTATTAATTAAATAAATCATTTTGTTTAATTAATCTTATAGTCCCTCTTTTAATTAAATAATTCATTTTATTTAATTAAGCACTAAATTCATCTCATTTAAATTAAATAAATTAATCTTTATTTGATTTAATCTAACACCATCCCATTTTAATTAAATAAATCAAACTTTATTTAATTAAGTCTAAAATCATCATTCTTCTCATTTTGATTTAAATTAATCCAAAAATTTGAATCAAATTGTCACATCAGCTAATCTCCTCTTAAATTAATCAAATCCCAATTCATTAAAATCTTAATCCATCAAATCCTCTAGATTTTGCAACTTGCTCATGAAAATCAATTTAATTAATTTATAAATCTTTGTTTTCATTCAAAAAGGCATCAAAGTGGGAATATTCTCCAAGTTTGAATTCTCCCCCCAAAAGTACTTGTCCACCAACAAGGCATTAAAGGCCTCTTACATGTCCTTTGCCTTGATCCGAGTGGCATTGACTCCATTTTCTTCTCCCTCCAACATGTCACTTCTTCAAATTCAAATTTCAAATGCATGCACATTGATCAAAATGTGCTCAACCTTTGTCCATTAGCATGTTGACAAGTGGCATTGTGTTATTGGTTGGTCTTTTATCCCACATTCATCCATTTTGCCTCATCCTCCATCTTTCTCATCTATAAATAAGAGGTTGTCATTTGGATTTTGGATCCACAACTTTATGCAAAGTCATTATCTTGAGATTTTGAATTTTCCCATCAATTCTTCATCCATTTTCTTAGTTTTCATCATGTTTCATAGCTAGGTTATGTAGGAATTTCACCAAGGAGCATCAAATCTTCATCAATCATCATCAACCTTACAAGGGATTGGGAAAGGGCCATTTTCCACATTAAAATGGCACCAATTCCCCCACGGGATTGAGAGTTTGATCGTTTAAATAGGATTTAATAGCATTTTTATTGTGTTCTTCACATTATTTCTTGTTTTAATGTTTCAAATGAATTTCATGGGCAATGATGTTTATAACTTGCATATGGACTAATATTATGTTTGTTGTTTGTGCAAGTCTAGGATCACCATTCACATTTTGATGGTAGAAGGAGGGAAAATCTGAAGAAACTAACACATCTTTTTGAGAAATTTTTCTATTTTTTGTTGATTTTTTGTGTCTACAGGAAAACAATGTTGTTGAAAGAGAAATTATGCCACTATCCATCCAGCAATGCTATTTAGTGCCGCTATCAAACTTCAAACCATGAAGCTAGCTTCTTCCTTCCCAAAAATTTGAATTCCAAACAGCGACACTTGAGTCATCGTCCTGTCGACAAGTCATCCAAACTCCAAAGTGCGCCATTGGTCAAAATTGTGCCGCAATTGCGCTCACTGGTTTCTGCACAGTTCACCGCTATCAGTCCCAACAACACTATATAGCACCACTGACTTATTTAAACTGTGTTTCCATCATAGACTACATTGCTGGAGTTGGGTAAAAGGAATTTTTCAAATTAATTTCAGCATGTACTTTTTCATTTTGGTTGCTTTGACTACTAACTAGTTTTTTGCTTCTATTTTTGTAGTTTTAACCAATTTTTGTAGGTTGGCTTGGTCAAAAGTAAAAGGAGGAAACAAAGACAAAGGATTCTCTATGACATCATCATTTCATTATATCAAGTGTTTTTAAACACTTCGGGGAGAAATTATAATCCCTTTTCTAAGGACTTTGTCATCTTCATGCTTTTTAGGACTCACTAATTTTTGTTTGGGCTTAAAAAGAACAAAACAAAGGGATTAAAAAGAACCATAGATGAGTTACTATATATTTTTTTGGACTTAACAATTGAAAAACAAATCTCACTTCAAAGTTAGTGCTTAAAAAGAAATCATATTCTTGCTTTTAAAGGATTAAAATGGACATGTGCCTTTTATTTTTTTTAGTCCATTATCCAAAGTAATATCATTTAAAAGACATATGCACTTCTCTCGCACCTCATGGTGATCTTGAGAATCAAAAGGATTTTTGTGATATTAAGTTGTATAAGTGATTGCCTCCACATTTCATTTGGGTTATTAAAATTGAACAAAATCTTGCTAGTGTGAGTGGAGTATATTGTGTGTTTTCTCTCTTTGTTTCTCAAAAAATATTGATCGAAATATGGATGTGCTTGCTCACTTTTGTTTACCCTTAGAGGGACTACCTAGTGGGAAAAGGTAATCAGCCTAGGGAATGACCCAACTAGGAACACACTAAAGCCAAGCGACTTCCAATTGGTATATAAGTGTGGGTACTTATGGAAAGTTCAAGTATCATGAGGATTTTTCCAACAAGAAGGACAACAATGGTCTCTTACCATATGGATGATCCCCCATGAACAAAATTCCTATTCTAGAACCTTTTGTTTAGAAGCCCAAGTCCTTATCTATTTTTTGGTGCAAGAATAGTCGTTTTGAAGCCATGCCACATTTTTACAGCTCTTAGTAGAGATGAGAAGTATTCCATGGGAGTTTCATGGTACTAAAGCTTGGCTAACCTGAGAAGTGTGTGTCATGGAGGAGAGAAAATTTATTCAAGCTTATAATCATCCGCTAAGAGTAGGAATAGCTGGATTTATCCAAGTGGGAACTCAACAAATATTGTCTCTTGAGTATCCATAGGGTTGTGCATTTTCTTGGAATAAAAACACTTTGCTTGGATCTAAAACATTGGAAAACAAACATTCAACATGAACATCAAATTTCAAACCCTTTAGGAGGAGAAAATGCCTTTTGAAAAACATCAAGTGCTATTGCTTTCCCTAGGGATTCTATCCTTAAAGGCTTCTAAGTATTTGAATTTACATATCAATTTGATCTTACTAAAGTCAAAAATAGGGAATTTTTTCCTTAATTTCCTTGATTTCCATATAATGGACTTTGTGGGATAAAAATAAGTTAGGAAATTAGACATTTAGTTTGAAAAGCTAAAGCAAGAATGTGTTAGTGGTAAAATAAATTCATTAATCAAGACGAAATCAATTGAACCCCACACATGTTCTTGTTTATCTTGTCTTATGGTCTTTTCAAGCAAACATTGATCTTTTGGTTTGAAGTACTCTTAGGGAAAAGCATGTTCTTCAATATCTTGGTCTTGTAAACAAATTTCTTCTTAGGTTCATTTAGGATCAAGACTACCAATCATTTCATCTATCTCAAACATCAATCAAATCCCATCTCACAAACAACTTTTGAACCACTGAAAAAGTCATTCATAATAGACTTTTGGTAAAATCCTTTAAATCAAAATCAAAATCACCTTGTTTGGCTAAGTGTGTTTGGATGAATCCTTCTTCATACATCTAGTTAAATTATCATCCTTGTGTAAAATTTTATTCCAAGATAACATCCAACACCGTTGGGTTTATAAGTACATTATCCAATCCAAATCAAAAAATCCCAAAGTCCTAAAGTCTAGTATTCCTCCATGGGTCTTAAAAGTTAAACACCCATATCATTCACCCCTTTTATCCTTCATCTCATCATTGCTCCTAAATTCCTTAGAGTTCAACAAGGTCAAAAAGCAAGAAAAACATGGAATATAAACTTGATTCATACATCATGAGTGGTCTAAATCAACCAAACTATCAAGGCTTATAATGCCAATTGATTATCAAAACTCACATTTATGCAATCCATACATGGGATCGCTATCTCCTACAAACCTCAATGGTACAAAAAATGTGAGCATGCCCAATCTAAATTTTGGAACACCTTTCCCTATTGTAGATTTAAGTCAAAGTCCAAACCTACAAATCTATCAACCAAACAATCAATGCATGAGTCTACAACAAAACAACATTGTCCCACCAAATCCATACATGCCAAATGTGAATATACCAAGTACAACTTTACCAAACATGCACATTTTGAATCCAAACTTGGTAAACTTTGGGATAGATATGTTTTTGAATCATACAATTTTTTTTCAAACTCCAAACAATATGATAACGACCCCATGTATTGATCCAAATCAAGGTAACACCATGCGAAATAAAATTTACCTAAATCAAGGAAAGGTGATTCCCAACCACAACAATGTTCAATTTCAACCTATCATGCCAAATCTAAACATCATCCCAAATCATAACTTTGTCCAAAATTAGTTTGTCCATGATCCCATGCAAACATCACAAGTATGCATTCCAAATCTGCTTGAACAAAAACCAAATCAACTATATCAAGGGTGTCAAGATCAAAATCAAGATCAAATTTTGTGAGATCAAATAGCTACACTTACCAAAATAGTTGATTCATTGTGCCAAGAGACATCTCCACCCAAAAATCAATACACTCTTCCATTGGTTAAACCATGTCATCAAAGCATTGAGTTGTGTCCACAACCACATCAAAAAAAATATCTCCAATGTCAAGAGGTTGAATATCAAGATCAATAACAAAAAACCCAATCACCACATCTCAAAGATCAATCACCACATCTCCAAAATAAATCACCATAAGGTCAATTTAAAATCTCACAAGTTAACAAATGAAAATACACACCACTTGGGAAACCAATAGAATCAACCATGCGACTGTTGGTACAAGAAAATCTCATCAAAATCCCTGTTTATGAGAATTATAAAGAACCCCAAGTTAAACCACCAGGGTATAACAACAAGCACCTTTGTGATTTTCACAAAATAAAGGGACAACATCAAATTGTATTTGACTCAAAAATCTCATCCAAGACCTGATTGATCAAAACATAATAACTATTGGGGACAATGATCAGGATTCAACCACTAGCGATGGCATTGACAATCTCTCCACCACAATTGTTGAAAATAATGATCAAGATCTATCCATCAATGAGAACCTTGTAGATGTTTCTACCCCATACAATGATCAAATCAACATGCATCAAGAGTCATTTTTTAGTCGTGATCAAAATCCCTCAACAATAATTGGTAATGATATATTTCAAGGGGTGTTAGACTTATTTGATTCTATTGACATTATCCACGACCCATTGACCAATGATCATGTTGAAAATGTCTCTACATCACCTAATGAGTTAGAGAATATATCTCAAGAATTTATTCCAAAGCATGATCAAAATCTCTCACCAAAGTCTAGCAATGTCCCTTTCCAAGACATATTGACATCCTTGAACCTCATGGTTACAGCTACTAAAGGGATCCTCAACTCAATGTTTGATCCAAGTCCACTCAAAAATCAAGAGGATGTTGAGCCACTTCCCATGCCTAATGGCGATGTCCAAGAACCCTTTGTAAGTAATCCATCCTTTGAAACTAACCCATGTCAAGAACTTGATCCAAAGCATGTCGAAAGCAATTCTAAAATCATTCGAGATCAAGAATTTGTATCTCCAAGCCACTACAATGATCTAATGGACATTCTCCTACCTATGTGAGATGTCACAAAGGATGATCACATCCACATAGGACATACTCTTCCATCTACCCATGAGATGATTTCTTTGGATGGACACATAGATGATCTTCATTCAAAATAGGATTCCTTTACTCCTGACATTATTACAAAAAAAGAGCAAGTTATTGATTCCTATAGTCAAAATGAGTTGTCAACATTAGGATCAAATATATCCAAAATTCAGACTAAGGACATCATGTATGAAGGTATCCAACATTATCCACTCAAGGAAACAATTCAGACAAAACATGATATTCTAGAGTCAATAGAGAAGCAAATTGAAATAACATCATCTGCAGTGATCATTTATGAGAGAATGCATTCTAAACAAGAACTATCGAAACAAGCAGAATCAAAGAAAAAAGGTGCTACTACCACCACACTGGGGGCAGCTTCGTCTCAAGAAAACATCAACATACGAAGCACGAAGAATCCTTATGATGAAACTGATTCCAATACTACAACCAACCATGTCATGAATCTTCATCCACCCATCACCCCATCGACGAATTGGGACCAACATCAAAAGAAGGATGTGAATCAAAGCAAGAAGAACATCATCAAAGAAAAAGAAGTTGAGAAGTATAATGGACAAATCAAATACACATGGATACCAAAAAATACAAAGAAAGATTATCCCTATCAAACTCCATTAGTCAAATAAACTATGGGGAAAAATAAAAAATGGAAAAGTATCCATCAAATATGTCCACAAAGAAAAAATCAAGCTTGTCAAGCAATGTACAAAGTATATTAATAAGTTGGTCCCAATTCCACGCATACTTTCATATCCACCCATTATTGCTCATCTTCCCAAGTTTGGAGAGTCAAAGGTTCCAAACTATCAACCATTTTCCATCTTTTATTCCTAAACACACTCCATCCATGCCTCCATGCATGATATCCAATTCTCACATTGACCAAGTATTGGAAGCCACCCTTCATCATAAGGATTCAGAAGGCACTCTATCGCGATGTGTGCACAAAGACAAAGTTAACTCCAATATCAACAAAGCAGATCAGGAATCTCAAAAATTGCATGCAAGTGCATGTATCTTGGCAAAGCAACTTCTTCAAGTAGGATATCGATGGAACATTATGATAGAATCATCTACATCGAAACCACCAGGTGGTTCAGTATGACCTTAAAATATTTCCAAAAAATCAAAAAATCAAAAATATAAAAATCCAAAAAAGTCAGAAAAAAGATTGAAAACAATAATGAAAAAAATCGTACCCTAGTGAAAACCACTATGGTGTCACTTTGGACAAGTACCATGATGAAAACCCAAAAAATAGGCATCATGTGTAGAATCGAGCATCTAGGTGCATTAATTCAAGTGAAAGCATCTCATACCATCCATAATAAAATCCAACATTCCATCCATCTCATCCATAATAAATCCATTCATCCATCTACATTCATCTTCCACATTATCTTGATCTTGGTAAAAGTTTGGTGTACACTTTACACTTGCTTATGGTAGACATCTTGACATAATTCATTTTCATTGATCTTATCCTACTTAGTATTATCTGAGCCATGAAGCCTTATCCAATGAAGCATTCCTTTGTTTGAATGCCTTATCTTATCACAAGATATTACTTGGCATCTTTTGTGTGCTTACTAGATCAATCCATCCATACACCTATCCAAGCATCCACCCATGGCATTCCATACATTTCTAGAAACTGGGGGAAGATATTTACATCTTTCTTTGGGAGTAAATCTTGATGTATATCCTCCAACTTATGTGGTGATCCGAACATTGTAAAATGTAAAATTGAATTGGTCAAAACATTTGTGAGCCGAAAAAATCCAAATCACTAGCCCATGGCATATTTTGACAAGAAGATGTTCCTTATCAATATTTATCTTTCATTGAACACCAATCTAAAAAATCGATATTAGTTGCATCTAACATGTGCTTCAACATCACATCAAATCATTCAAAATAATTTTGTTCCAAAATCTAGCTTCAAAATCATGATCAATCAAATCCAATCAATCCATCATTGTCTTAGGATATCCTTCCTAATCCTCATGTTTCTTAACACTATCCTTGCATTGTTGTGCATCCTCAACAATTTTATCATCATCAATCTTGATCAAATCTAGTCAATCCCTCATCATCTTGGGATATCCATCCTAATCCTCATGTTGCTTAACACTATCCTTGCATTGTTGTGTATCCTCAACAATGTTGTCATCATCAATCCATCGATCCGATCAATCAACTTTAGCTTGGTTTTCAACAAAATCCCAAAAAGAGCACCGATATCATCAAATATATCCATATCCAAATTGTCAAAATCATGCAAAAATCCAAATACATTCAAAAAACCAAGAAAATCAAAAAACATTCAAAACATGTAAAAATCCCAAAAACAAGTCAAAAACATGGTATCTGAACTACGTTGTCTCTAAGCTTAAACGTAGGAAAGGGTAATCTTTGATCATCCCCCGAGACACAAAATCCAAAAACATTTAAGAAACACAAAATCCAAAAAGATTCATAAAATCCAAGAAAACACAAAAACATTTAAAATTTTTAAAATCAAAACATTTGCAAATGTTCATCTTGAAAATACCAAAAACAGCCTCAAAATATTTCAAAAACATCAAAAATATCCAAATATTTGAAAAAAATCCATTTGTCCCATTTCACTTTCACCCGCAACAATTTCATCCATAATAAATCATCATCACCTTCATCCTTTGGCAACACAAATAGAAACAACCACAACAATCAACAAAAGCAAACTTCAAATGCAAAATCAAAATCAAAACAATAAACTTTTAAATGCAAAATCAAACTCTTGATCAGTCTCACACATGTCAATCAACCTTATATCAATAGTCTTTCAAACAACCTATCAACTTGCCACCATCCACTAACATGTCCTAGGATGCATCCTTCCTAGAATGGGAATTATCTATGGCAAATCACTTTGGATACTTATCCTAAAAAAACATATCCCTTTGGCTCGAGGTATGAAGAACATTGGCTTTTTTTTCTTGCTTGATATTTTCTTTGATTTATCTTATTTCTCTCATTCCAATGAACTCTCGATGATGTCTAATCAAAATGATTTAGAGAGAAAGGAATAGGGAAACGATCATTATCTTTTTTCTGTTGTGCTTGTTGGATGCTCTTGTAATATAACCTTGGTGAATACTTTCTTTATTATGTATGGATGGAAGGTTTTTTGGATAACTTTTTGACTATTACATGTTTAGGATTTTCCTTTTTGTGTTTTTGTCCAAGATATTTGAAATATCTGAAGTACATCCTAGTAAATTTTTTGTATGTTAGGTGTGAACAAGAATACTCCTATCTATTTGTCGAGTCAAATTCCATCACACTAGGTGCAATTCCATCCTTGTTCTTTATACCTTGATGCATCATGCCTATGTGTGTTATCAAACATAAGGTAAGTAGCCCTCTTAAAATCCCAATATTTGATAAGCAAAACATCATCATTATCATCCATCATCATATCTAATAAAGTCTTGATGACTCATGGACTTGTTGGATCCTCTTTTTATCCATAATTTTCTTCTTATTATTCTATCTTTACTAAAATTTATATCCAAGAATGGGATCTGTGTGTTATATCAAAATATACATGAGGCTACCCATGGTCAATGATTGTCTATATATCATCAAAATTGTCTAGATCAAACATTTGATCTTTCTAGTCCTCTTTAAGCTGAATTGATATTGAACCTCTTTATCATTAGATCGACCCTCAAATCAAACTTTTTGCTCGATCTATTGAGGGGGAAATGTACCAGTATACTTCTTTCTACTTGGGCATTTGAAAAAAAAAAATTGAATTTTGATCTCGGCAAGATTATTCTTTGAACCAACGCAACAAGTATATTACTTCAAAGAGGGGAAAAATGTAGACACATAAAATATACAAATTGATCCCGTGCACTTAATCCTGATTACTAACACCAATTCATCCTAAATCATCTCCTTTGCTAGTCATTTAATTAAATAATCTTTATTTAATTAAATTCATCACATTTCATCTCTTAATTAAATAAATCAATTTTATCTTATTAAGTCATCATCTCCTATTAATTAAATAAATCATTTTGTTTAATTAATCCTATAGTCCCTCTTTTAATTAAATAATTCATTTTATTTAATTAAGCTCTAAAGTCATCTCATTTAAATTAAATAAATTAATCTTTATTTGATTTAATCTAACATCATCCCCTTTTAATTAAATAAATCAAACTTTATTTAATTAAGTCTAAAATCATCATTCATCTCATTTTGATTTAAATTAATCTAAAAATCTAAATCAAATTGTCACATCAGCTAATCTCCTCTTAAATTAATCAAATCCTGATTAATCCTAATCTTAATCCATCAAATCCTCTAGATTTTGCAACTTGCTCATGAAAATCAATTTAATTAATTTATAAATCTTTGTTTTCATTCAAAAATGCATCAAAGTGGGAATATTCTCCAAGTTTGAATTCTCCCCCCAAAAGTACTTGTCCACCCAACAAGGCATTAAAGGCCTCTTACATGTCCTTTGCCTTATTAACTTCATTTTCTTATCCCTCCAACATGTCACTTCTTCAAATTCAAATTTCAAATGCATGCACATTGATCAAAATGTGCTCAACCTTTTTCGTTATCATGTTGACAAGTGGAATTGTTTTATTGGTTGGTCTTTTAAATCCCACATTCATCCATTTTGCCTCATCCTCCATCTTTCTCATATATAAATAAGAGGCTCTCATTTGGATTTTGGATCCACAACTCTATGCAAAGTCATTATCTTGATATTTTGAATTTTCCCATCCATTGTTCATGCTTTTTCATAATTTTCATCGAGTTTCATAGCTACGTTATGCAGGAATTTCACCAAGGAGCATCAAATCTTCATCAATCATCATCAACCTTACAAGGGATTGGGAAAGGGCCATTTTCCACATCAAAATGGCACCAATTCCCCCATGGGATTGAGAGTTTGATCATTTAAATAGGATTTAATAGCTTTTTTATTGTGTTCTTCACATTATTTCTTGTTTTTGTGTTTCAAATGAATTTCATGGGGAATGATGTTTCTAACTTGAATATGGACTAATATTGTGTTTGTACAGGTCTAAGATCACCATTCACAACTAGTACTCAAGTTTCCACAACCATTAAACCTACTAGCAATGTCAACACTTCCTTAGGTATTTCCATAGGGAATCCTTCTAGCTTTGTGCATTCACATACCATATCTCCTCAACTATCCTCCCTCACAAATTATAATTCACTTGCCGTCCACATACATACATCACTCAACCTTATTCCCCTCCACCTTATAATAATAACAATGATGTCATCCTTAACACACTTTTACAAAGCATGTCATCCATTCAACAACAAGTTGCAACCCTAACTCAACAAAACAATGGTCAACCTTCATAATACATCAAAACCAACCCGTTATCCCTAGAGATATTGAGAACACCAATGCCACAAGGTATGTAAGTTCCTATATTTGAGAAATATGGTGGGAAAGGAGATCTTATCATCCATGTTTCCACTTTTACAACACTATGTAGTGATTTCATCTTTGAAGATAAGCTATTGGCTAAACTATTCCCTAGGTCATTAAAGGACACCAAGCTTTAGAGTGGTTTTCTTCCTTGCTGAATAATTCAATTGGTTCATTCAATGATCTTTTTGATGCATTTTACAACGACTTCCACATTCACATGGTTCCGAAGATGACTCTAGATGATTTAATGACATGCAAACAAGAGGATGATGAGAAAGTGACTGATTTCATAGTGAGATACCAAACACTTTATTCACAAATAAACATTAAGGTTCCTGATGTCGACCTTCAATGAATGTTTATTGCCAATTTACAAAGAAAAATCCAAACCAAACTTGATATGTTGAAATTCTCATCCTTCACATAGTTATGTACAACCCTCATGATTAGTAGAATTCAACTTATAGTCGTGATGTGAAAAATCCTCCTAGAGCCATCCTAAAAAGTATGAATCCACACCTCAAAATAGTTACCAACCTTTCAAGAAAAAAAATAGGGGATTTTTACTTGACTTAATTCCCCTCAACCAAATCAACAAGTTGATAACCAAGTGGCTGCTATAAAGATGACAAATTCACATTCCCTTGTGGATAGGAATAGAAAATTTACTCCTTTACCCGATACCCTTCATAATATCATGCTGCAACTTGTCAAAAGGAATATTCTTTCCTTACCTCTTGTCAGAGCTCCTTATCCTTATAAACCATTACCCACAAACTATTGACCAAACTCTTATTTCCATTACCATCAACAAAATGGATATGATACAAAATATTGTAATCATCTTAAACATCTGGTGCAAGACCTCATTGATTCTAATCATCTTCTAATTGGAGGTGTGAATGATCAAGATAATAAGTTTGTAACTCCTCCTAACCAAAACTTGTACAAATCTTTACAAATCCCATGCCGAAACACACTATTTCATTTTTCAAAGATAGTGAAAAAAAGAATGATTAATGAATTTTTACATGGATGACAAGATCATAAAACATGCAAATATGGACAATGTGTTTACATTGGTGTCATTTATTGAAGCTAAACTTCTTAAGGGCTCAAACAAAATGCCTCTTGGTATTTCTTTCTTACAAAAAGATAGTCAAAAATACACTCAATGGTCATCTTTGTATAGCTAGAAGAATCAATGACAATCCTACTAATGGGATATTAATTGATCTTGTCTGTGTAGATAATGTGATCACTAAAGAATTTATATTTGTACATGAGCTCTATCAAGATACATATGAAAATCAAAAGCATAGATCAAAATGAATAATGGTTTTGCTTGCCCTGTGATTGGCTTGACAAATATCCCTTTAAAAGTTTCACTAAAAAAATTAAGTGTCTCATTCACCATCATCCCATCATAAAACCAATTTCATATGAAGTTAGGCTATCCATGGATTTTGTCCAATTGATTGTGCATAAATGTATAAAATTTTCCTTTGAAAATGAAATACTTATTGTACACCATAGTGGCTTTAATCTTGTGTCTTCTCATTGAAACTTTTCATTGGATTTCTTTCATCCCAAGCCTATTCAACCTATTAGACATCGTGAGGACTACTTTTTCAAAGAATATCAAAAGTTTAAGGTGAAGTGCATAGCAGAATTATCCCTTAGAAACATGCCTCCACCCATGATTGAGCCACCTATCCTTAATGAAACTATGATTGAACCAAAATCCCTTCCAAATATCCAACAACAACCTATGACGCATCCTCCTACCATTTCCTATAAGAGACAACGAGACAACCAAAATAATCCCATTGTACCATAAAATCAAACAAGTTTACAAAGCCAAGCAAAAAGTGGTTGAACAACCTCTTATGGTTCCTTTCATTCCTCCCCTAAGGGAAGAAAAGAAACCAATGGTTAAAAAAAATGCTCCTACACAATCACACATTAACATTAGATTGAAACGAAATCACTCAATGCTAGAGAGCATAGGCGTAGACATCGTACTATTGCCCGTATGTTAAAAACTAAAGAAGAAAAGAACAATGTAGAAAATCAAAATCCAAACTTTTCTAAAGCAATGCATTATGACTCTATACCTTCATTGCAACATAAAAAAGAACCTTCTAGAGAAATTATCATTCGACCTCTTGTTGTGATTAACTTAGATGATGGCATTGATATTGCAAAGATTGATGAACAAGTGCATAATAAGTTGAATTCATTTTTCACCTCTTCTATGAGTTTAAATGACAATTATCATAAAAAGAGTTTTGAACTTGGTGCTTCTCCTAGTTCTACACTTGTCGTTTTCCCTTTTGGTAGCTTTTTTCCTTCCACATATACCGATTGAGATTGGGATGCAAATGACTTGCTATAGGTTGACTTGCATGTTCCTTACTAGAATTTTCCTCTGTTTTCTTTTCATGTTTCTTTATGTGATTACATGTGTGTAATGTGATCCCTCATACTGTTTTATTTGATGTGCCTCTCTCTTTTATGCATTCCTCTATTTGTATCTAAATTCTTCTCCATGTCATAAATATTTTTATCCTTTTTTGCTTGTCTTTTGTTTTCCTTTTGGGGATGATGGAAGGTGTCGAGACATTTAGGTCTCTTCCATGTTGACCCAAAAGGATTTTTCTTTATTTTCACTCTCTTTGTTTCATTCTTCTAGTTCTATGAGTATTTGGGGAATGATGACATTTCCAAGCTCTATAACAACATTGTAGCAAAGATATACTTACCCTAAATCCATTGATCCCTTACATATTTTTGGGGGCAACCCCTCCCTCCTTTTTCATAACGTAGCTTTATCTATAAAGCATATGACTTGGCATAGGGATTTTTGAGGAATATCTCATGTCTTAGAAGTAAATATTGGCTACCTTAAAGAAATTTCTCACAATAATGGTGTAGCAACTGCTTTAAAGTGGGGGCATATATTGATGATATCTTTTGACATTTTGCATGTTTCATACCATGTGATTTTATTCTTTCTTGTGAGGGGTCTTGTTCTTGGTGGTGTCATTAGGTTTGATGTCCTCCAAGAGTGTGATATTTCTTAGCATAAGACTTTCCTCTTAGTATTGATGTGATGCATTTCATTCCCTAAGTTGTGAATCTTTTACTCTTGACTTGTCCTCTCTTGGAGACATTAGGCACAATGTTCCCTAAGAAGAAGACCTTACACAAACGAAGCAAGATCCCCTTGAACAAAAACTTATATCTATAATATTCATAAGTGTTCAGCATAATGTAACTTGTTGATCTTGTGAATCTCAAAACCCTAATTCAGGGCCACCTAGCATAACACACCTTGATTTCCTATGGAGCCTTTCCTAGCATTGTGGTGCCTTATTGAATTTTTTAGGAGGATAGCTTTGATATGGTATGGGAGCCTAATATGATTCTCTCATTTCCCATCCCTTAGTTTCATTTTTTTTGTGGTACCTTATTGAAGTTATCAGAGGGATAGATTTGGTATGGTTAGTACAATGAGAGCCAACACATAGGCATGACTTTCTCACTAAGACACTTTATTGGAAGACTCACCCAGTGGATAGCCTGGAGTTTAGCTACCTCAGAGTGAGTGCAAAATCGATAGTCTAGACATATTCCGCATTGCATTGGATAATGTACACTTAATCTTTTTGGTCTTTGATGTTGTATGATTGTGTATCTTTGTCATTACTGCATACATAAGTTTCTTTAGTGTGAGTTTGACATGGGTTCATACTCTCACTAAAGTGGGCCCAAAATGTATTAACAGAAAAAGTATTTGTTTTCCTTAATTTGGGAAGATTTAATATTAAAATGAGCCTAATGTTGCCTTAATTTAGTGTTGTAATATTTTTTTCATATTCACATTAAGTTTAGGGCCCTTTTAAACTAAATGGATTTTATTGTGCCTTATTTAGGGTGTTGTAAAGTGTATCTAAATTGCACTTTCACACTAATATAGGGATTTATTAATTAATTGAGGTTAATTATGCCCTAATTGGGCCCTTTAATTCAAATCCAAGCCTAATCAATTACAAATTCTAAGGGATAAAACCTGACAATCATAAATTATATTACACAACACTTAATTTTAGAAGGTGTGTTTCCTAGGTTATTGACCTAGGATGGCAAATGGGTCCTCACCTAGTCCTAGGACCATATTTTCACATGAAATTTCACATTGTCCGAAGTGTGTCCTAGGTGAATGACCTAGGACCCATTCACCACATGGACAATGGTTTCTCACTTAGACCTACGACCTCTCCTTGAAATAAGCTTTTGGCGGTATTTTAATGATTTCAAATCCAAGATTTGATGTCACCTTGTGATATTTGAATTTTGAGAATTAATGTTAAGTTATGTATAAATAATAGGTCATTTCATTATGTTTCACCTATAAATTTTTCATGAGCACCTAGAGCATTCAAGTAAGCATTATCAAGAGCAATCAAGAGCATTTCTAAGGCATTCAAGGGAAGATTATTGAAGAATATTTCAGAAATCAAGATCTATTGTCATGTCAAATGCATAATGCATCATGCATGTTGTTGAGCTAATATTTTGATGTAGTATTCAAGATCAAATCAAGCATATCAAAGGAATTTTTTATATCAAGTTCATAATCACAATATACATTCATCAAATCCACTTCATGCTAGTTTGTGAACCTACAATCCAAGGTTCAATTAAGGTGTGGTGAGTTGTGACATTGCATTTGTTGATTCATCATTCCTTTATGAATTTATATTTCATTTTAAGGTTTAATTACCAAAACGGAGTTTGACCAAGGAAAACCCCTATTCCCTAACAAACAACATTTTTCTCTCCTTTGATGTGTGGTTGTAGGTTTTAGGTTGAAGATCAATTAGAGAGAAAAATTTGAGAAAGTTGCAAAGTTGTCAAAGTTGTCACCTTTCTTGCAAATACATGAAAAATAAGCAATAGGATTTATTAACAACTTTCTGACAGTGCTTGACTAGAATCTGGGAGTGAGGACTAAGAGGAACAAAACCGAAAAATTGATTTTCCAAAGCCCTAGCCAAGACCCATTCGCCATAGGGCGACTAAGTCCTTAGTGAGGCCCGAAAAGGCACTTTTTGCAATAGGTACATAGCATTTGTACCTCTCCAAATCTTCCTTTTGATGGTTATTTGGGTTAGATTTGATTTCTATTACTTATTTACACATTATTGCTTACATATTGAATGGAATATAGAGAAGTAGGTACATTGTTCATCAATTCATTTTGGTGAACCTATTTTTCTATGTTTCAAATATAAAAATATATAATATATAGTATATATTAAATATACTATATATAATGTATTATATAATATATATCATAATATGTAATATATAATATATATTATGATATATTTATATATAATACATTTATTATATATTAATAATACATAATATTGGTTTTATGTATTATTTGGTTTAAAAAAATTGAAAGCAAACATATATAGGTTACTTCTTGTATAAGATTTGAGGCCTCCCCTATGCATATACATTAATGTATAATATAATTTATATACTATATAATATAATATTTAAAATATATAGTATTATTCGGTTTGCAAAAATCTAAGGAAACATATATCTATTATTTATTGTATAATATTTGAAGCATATATAATAATATTAATTTAATATATTAATATATAATAAATATATTATAGAGGGGTTTGGGAGGGATATAGATAGACAAAGACCAAAGAGAGAGACCTGAGAGAGAGAGAGAGAGAGAATGAGAAACACCTAAGAGGGAGATGTAGAGATAGAGAGGGATAGGGAGTGGGAGAGACCTGAGAGAGAGATACTTAAGAGGGAGAGAGGGATGGGGAGAGAGAGAGAGAGACCTGAGAGTGAGAGAGGGAGTGGGAGAGGCCTGAGAGAGAGGGGGGAGAGAGGAAGTGGGAGAGACTATAGAGAGAGAGAGACCTAAGAGGGAGATGGAGAGTGAGAGACCTAAGAGGGAGATGGAGAGTGACGGATCTGAGAGGGAGATGTCCAGAGTGAGTGAGAGGGAGTGGTAGAGAGAGAGAGAGGCCTAAGAGAGAGGGGGAGAGAGGGAATAGGAGAGACCTAAGAGAGAGACCTAAGAGGGAGAGAGACTTAAGAGGGAGAGAGACTTCAGAGAGGGAGGGAGAGAGAGAGAGAGACCTGGGAGAGACTTGGGAGAGAGAGAGAGGGAGGGAGGGAGGGAGATGGAGAGTGAGAGGAAGAGGGAGAGAGAGAGAGATTAAGTAAAAAATTTAGAATATGCGAAAACACGTTTTGGGATGTTGGGAAGGCCCTCCAAGCCATTGGGTTGGAAATCCAAAGAAATTCCAAGCCAAAGGCTTGGGTATTCCCAAAGAAAGACAAAACTCGAGCACATTATAACGTGCTCGCATTTTTGTCTACATTGAATTTATTTTTCTTCTCTTTTTTTCTTTCTTCTTTTTGTCTTTGAGGGAAACTATATACATGAAATAAAAATTTAAGTATGAGTTATGGATGTGTAATTTCTTATATTTTAAGTTATATTTCATGAATATAGTTTCAATATGTTTGAGAGTGGTTTTGGATCTCTAGGAGGTATAATGCAAATTCTAGTTTTTGGAAGATCTCATAAATTTTAGAATTAATCAAATTTTAGAAATCAACATGTCAAATTTTAGTAATCAGGAGGTCAAATTTTAGTAATCAAAAAGTTGCATTATTTCTCTCTTTGTCTCATTTTTTATCCCTTACACTGTAGACCTCTCTCACTATTTCCATCCCTTTATCTTACTCTATCTCCCTTGATCTGAAGAACGAACTCTCTCTCTCTCTCTCTATCTCCCCTCTCTCTCTCTACCTACCTCTCCATTACTCCCTACCACTCTCTCTATTTCTCTATACCTCACCTCTCTCTCACCTCCCTCTCTCTCCCTCCATACTTCTCTCTCCCTCTTCTTCCCTATCTACTCTTTATCTCATAATCCCTCTCTCTACCTACCTCTACATCCATCACACCCTACCACTCTCTCTCTCTACACCTATCTCTCCTCTCTCTCTATCTCACCTTTCTCTCTCCTCCACCCCTACCTCTCCCTTCTCTCCCTTAGTACATCTCCCTCCCTCTCTACTTATCTATATCTCCCCCTTCTCTCTCTACCTACCTCTCCATCCATCACAACCTACCACTCTCTCTCTATTTCACCTCCCACTCTCTCCATCTATACCTCTCCCTCTCCCTCCCTCTCTACTCTCAATCTCCCTAATCCCTCTCTTCCTCTCTCTCTCTCTCTCTCTCTCTCTCTCTCTCTCTCTCTCTCTCTCTCTCTCTGGCTGCAGTCTGTCTGTTCTCCTCCTCTGCCTCTCTCTCATCTCTCCTCGTCCCTCACCCCTCTTTCTCTGCCTCTCGGCTGTCTCACCGTTCTGTTTCCTCTCTATGTCTCTCCTTCTCATGTGTCATCATTCTCTCTGCTTGTCTTTGTCTTGCCTGTTCCTGTTGCCTCTTCCTCCTCCTTCCTCTGTCTCTTTCTGTCTCTGCTTCTCTTTATCTCATATCCTCTCTGCTGGGATAATCCATCCATCCTCCTACCACTCTCTGTTTCTCTATCTACCTCTCTCCTCCTCTCTCTCCTCATGCCTCTCCCTCCGTTTATCTTCATATCCTCTTTATCTCATGTCTCTACCTCTCCTTCCCTCTCTGTATCTTTATCCTCTCTCTCTCTCTCTCTCTCTCTCTCTCTCTCTCTCCTCTCTCTCTCTCTCTCTCTCTCTCTCTCTCTCTCTCTCTCTCTCTCTCTCTCTCTCTCTCTCTCTCTCTCTCTCTCTCTCTCTCTCTCTCTCTCTCTCTCCCAAATCCCTCCCCCCTCTTTCTCTCTCCCCCTATGATGGTTGAGGGTGTAAGGTTTAGTGTTTAAGGCATAGGTTTGAGGTTATAGGGTTAAGTGTATAGGGTATAGGGATTAGGGTTTAAGATATTAGGTATAAAGAGTTGAGGGATATGGAATTATAGGGATGAGGGGATGAATTTTTATGGTTTATGGTTTAAAGGTGTATGGTTGAGGGTTGAGAGGGATATGTTTAGGGTTGAGGGGTATAAGGTTAAGTCATATGGGGTGTTAGAATTAGGAGGTTTAGGATGATATTGGGTATATGGTTGAAGAGTATTGGGTGAGGATATTAGGTTTAGGGTTGAGGTTTTAGGGTTTAGAGTTTAATAACTATAAGTTTGAGGGTTGAGGTATAATGTTTAGAGTTTAGGGTATAAGGCTAAGTGTATAGGGTATAGGGATTAGGGTTTAGGATATTATGTATAGGGTTTAGGGTGTAGGGTTTAGGGTATAAGGTATAGGTTTAAGGATTGAGAGTGTATGGTTTTCTGTTTAAGTATAGGTTTGAGGGATAATGTTTAGAGTATAGGGTATAAGGTTGAGGGTGTAGGAGTTTATGGTTTTAGGGATAGGAGGTTGAGGGTTAGAATTTAGGAGTGTATAAGGTATAGGGATTAGGGTTTAGAATATTGGGTATAGGGGTTGGGGTACTAGTTTAGGATTGAGGTTTAAGGTTTCAGTACAAGGGGTTTGGATGTAAGCGTTTAGGGTTTAGGTATAAGGTTGAGGGATGATGTTAAAGGTTTAGGTTATAAAGTTGATGGTATAGGTTATAGGGATGAGGTTTCAAGGTGTAGGGTTCAGGGTTTAAGGTATAGGGTTGTTGGTATAGGGTTAAGTGTATATAGTATAGGGATTAGGGTTTAGGGTTGAGGGTATTGGGTTTAGGGTTGAGGGTTTAGGGTTTAGGGTTCAAGGTTTAAGGGAAAAGGTTGAATTTAGGGTTTAGGGTTTAGGGTTTAATTAAAGGGTTAAGGGTTGACAGATAATGTTTATGGTTTAGGGTATAAGCTTTAGGTATAGGGTATAAGTATGAGGTTTGAGGGTGTAGGGTTTAGGGTTTAAGGTATAGGATTGAGGGTTGAAGGATAGTGTTCATGGTTTCAACGGTATAAGGTTAAAGTGTATAAGGTGTAGGGATTAGGGTATAGGATATTGATTATAGGGTTGATGGTAATAGGTTTAGGGATTAGGGTGTAGGGTAAAAGGTTTAATGTAGGGTTTAAGGTTTGAGTATAGGGTTGAAGGATAATGTTTAAGGTTTGGGGTATAAAATTGAGGGTATACATTATAGGGATAAGGGATGAGGGTTTAGGATTGAGGGTTTAAGGTATAGGGTCGAGGGTTAAGGGATAGTGTTTAGGGTTGAGGATATAGGGTTAAGTGTATAAAGTATAGGGATTATGGTTTAGGATATTCGGTATAGGGTTGAGGGTTTAGGTTACAAGGTTGAATGTAGGGTTGAGGGTTGAGGGTATAAGTTTAAAGTGTATAGGGTACAGAGATTAGGGTTTAGGATATTGGGTCTAGGATTTAGGGTGTAGCGTTTAGGGTATAAGGTATAGGGTTGAGGTTTGAGAGTGTAGGGTTTAGGGTTAGGGAATAATGTTCAAGGTTTACAGTATAAGGTTAATGGTATAGGGATGAGGGTTGAAGGTGTAGGATTTAGGGTTTAAGGTATAGGTTTGAGGTTTGAGTGATAGTGTTTAGGGTTAAGGGTATATGGTTAAGTATATAGGGTATAGGAATTAGGGTTTAGGATATTGGGTATAGGGTATAGGGATCAAGGTTTAGGATATTTGATATAGGGTTGAGGGTATTGGGTATAGGGTTTAGGGCTTAGGTTACAAGGCTGAATATAGGGTTGAGGGTTGAGGTTTGGGGGTATAAGGTTAAGTGTATTAGGTATAGGCATTAGAGAGGGAAAGAGGGAAGGAGGGAGATAGAGAGAGAGGGGTGAGATAGAGAGAGAGGAGAGAGGGAGGAAGAGAGATGAGGGTTAAGTGTATAGGGTATAGGGATGAGGGTTGGGTGTGTAGGGTTTATGGTTTAAGGTATAAGGATGCAGGTATAAGGTTAAGTTTATAGGGAATAGGGATTATGGTTTAGGATATTAGGTATAGGGTTGAGGGTATTGGGAGAGAGAGAGAGAGAGAGAGAGAGAGTTCTCTAATTAGGGTGGAAGGGAGAAGCTTGAGAGAGGGAGAGGGGATGGGAGGGAGATACCTTGGAGAGAGGGAGGAGAGAAGGAGTGGGAGAGAGTTAGAGGGAGTGAGCGAGTGAGAGAGGGAGAGAGAGACCTAGTAGAGGGTGAGGGGGTGTGATGGAGAGACCTAAGAGAGAGAGAGAGAGAATTCTCTCGTAGAGAAATATGGGGGGAGAGAGAGGGAGAGAGAGGGAAGGAGGGAGGGAGAGGTAGAGATGGAGAGAAATAGAGAGAAGTATATAGGGAAGGAGGGATAGAGAGGGGGAGGAGGAAGGGAGAAATAGAGAGAGAGGTGATATATACAAAGATATAATGAAGGAGGGAGGGAAGGAGGGAAGGAGGCAAAGAGAAGTGGGATATAGAGAATGAGAGAGAGGGGGAGAGAGGGGGAAGGTGGAGAAATTGAGAGAGTGACATAGGGAGGAATATGTTAGATAGAGAGAGGTAGAGAGAGAAGGTGGGTGAGAGGAAGGAAGGGAGAGAGAGGGGGAGAGCTAGGGATGGAGAGAGAGAGGTGAGATAGAGAGATAAAGGTGATATGGAAAAAATTAGAGAGGGAAGGGGAGAGAGAGATGAAGGTGGAGAGATTAAGAGATAGGATGGAGGTAGAGAGAAAGGTAGATAGGGATAAGTTAGAGAGTAGGGGAGGAAGGTGTGTGGGAGGAAGGAAGAGAGAGATAGATATGTATGAGGGTTAAGTGTGTAGGGTTTAGGGTTTAATAATTTATAGGGTTTAGGATTGAGGGATAGTGTTTAGGATTCAAGGTATAGGGTATAGGGTTATGGTTTATAATATTGGGTATATGGTTGAGGGTATTGGGTTTAGGATTGAGGGTTGAGGGAACAAGGTTGAATGTAGGGTTTAGGGTAAAAGTATAGGGTCTAGGCTTGTGTTTTTACAATTCAGGGATAATGTCTAGGGTTGAGGTTCAAGGTTTAGTGTACAAGGTATAAGGATTAGAGTTTATGATATTGGGTATAGGTTATATGGTAGATGGTTGAGGGTATAAGGTATAGGATTAAGGGTTGAGAGTGTAGAGTTTATGGTTTAAGTATAGGGTTGAGGGTATAGGGTTGAGGGATAAAGTTTAGGTTTTAGGTTATAAGGTTGAGGATATAGGGTATAGGGATGAGGATTGAGGTTCTAGGGTTTAGGGTTTAAGGTATAGGGTTGAGGTTTGAGGTATAGTGTTTAAGATTGAGGGTACAAGGTTAAGTGTATAGGGTTGAGGGTATTGGGTTTAGGATTGATGGTTTAGGGTATAAGATGGAATATAGGGTTTAGGGTTTAAGTTTATGGTTGAGGGATAATTTTTACGGTTTTTCTTATAAGGATGAGGGTATCAGGTGTAGGGATGAGGGTTGAGGTTGTAGGGTTTAGGGTATAGGGATTATGACTTATAATTTGTATAGGGTTTGGGATATTGAGAGAGAGGGTGAAAGGGAGGGGGAGAGAGAGAGATGGAGAAGTACAAAAGGGAAGGAGAGAGATAGAGAGAGAGAGAAGTAGAGAGGGAAAGAAGGTGGGGTTAGGGCGAGGAAGATAGAAAAGGGGAGATAGAAGAATAATAGGAGAGGAAAAGGAGGGGAGGGATGGAGAGACATTTCTTTTACAAGCCATAACCACATTAACAGGTGATGCTTGTATGAAAAGTGCCTCAAAGAGGTGGGTCTCGTGGTGGCCACCGTCAGCGGGACCGTTTTGTGAGGGCGTTTTTTGTGGCTGCGATGACGCATTGACGGGTGGTGGGCAGTGCGTTGTGGTGTGGTGTGCGTCGCGTGCGACTGAACGTACGTGGGGCACTGTGCGTGGCATGGTGAGGTGCTGGGAAGTACGCCAGGTAAATTGATCGCGGTGGTGTTTTGTACGGCAGAAGTGCTGCGCGCAGTGCGTTGATGGCGGTGGTGCTGGCGAAATGCCTCGAAGTAGGGTCTCCGGTGGTTTTTCGCTGTTAAGATGGTTCTGAGACCCTATTTCTTTGAGGCATTTTTTCATACAATGAGAACTCCTTGTAAATGCTACCATGTTGATGCATTGACAAGGTAGTGCTCATTGTATGAAAAAATTCCTCAAAGAAATGGGTTCTCATGGTGATGTACATCACCATGAGAGCCCATTTCTTTGAGACATATTTTCATACAACAAGCACTTCCTTATCAATGCTACCACATTGACACATTGACACATTGACATGGTAGTGTTCATTGTATGAAAAAAATTCATCAAAGAAATGGGGTCTCACGGTGATGTTTTTTCATACAACAAGAACTACCTTGTCAATGCTACTGCATTGACGTATTGACAAGGTAGTTCTCGTTGTATGAAAAAATGCCTCAAAGAAATAGAGTCTCACAATGATGTTTTCATACAACAAGAACTACCGTGTTAATGCTACTACATTGATGTATTGACAAGGTAGTGCTCATTGTATGAAAAAATTCCTCAAAGAAATGGGGTCTCACAGTGATACATCACTGTGAGACCCCATTTCTTTGAGGAATTTTTTCATACAATGAGCACTACCTTGTCAATGCTACCATATTGATGCATTGACAAGGTAGTGCTCATTGTATGAAAAAATTTCCTCAAAGAAATGGGGTGTCATAGTGATACATCACTGTGAGACCCTATTTCTTTGAGGCATTTTTTCATACAACGAGCACTAGCTTTGATAAGGTAGTGCTCATTGTATGAAAAAATTTCCTCAAAGAAATGGGGTGTCATAGTGATACATCACCATGAGACCTATTTCTTTGAGGAATTTTTTCATACAATGAGCACTAGCTTTGATAAGGTAGTGCTCATTGTATGAAAAAATGCCTCAAAGAAATAGGGTCTCAAAATGATGTACATCACCGTGAGACCCCATTTCTTTGAGGAATTTTTTCATACAATGAGCACTACCTTTTCAATGCTACCACATTGATGCATTGACAAGGTAGTGAGCTTAGTGCTCATTGTATGAAAAAATTATCCAAAGAAATGGGGTCTCACAGTGATGTACATCACCATGAGACCCTGTTGGTTATATTTTAACAACCAAATTGACTTCAAAAAATACCTATGAAATTTTCCATTTCCAATACTTAGTACTCCAAAGGGATTGGCCAACGAATGATTAAAAGTTGTGAGACTTCTACTCCAACATTTTGAGCTCTAATAAACCCAAGCGGGTGATCCCATAATGTACACTCAGGAATTTATATGATTACTACTCAAAAACATGGTCAATAACAGATTATTCTCATAAAATTACTCAACAACATAGCACATCAAACAAGTTGGTAGCTCATTTACTGATATCCTGTACACTACAAGGTAGTGTTCATTGTATGAAAAAAATATCTCAAAGAAATGGGGTCTCATGGTGATGCTTTTTCATACAACAAGCACTACCTTTTCAATGCTACCGCATTGACATATTGACAAGGTAGTGCTCGTTGTATGAAAAAATTCCTCAAAGAAATAGGGTCTCACAGTGATGTTTTCATACAACAAGCACTACCTTGTTAATGCTATTGTATTTATGTATTGACAAGGTAGTGCTTGTTGTATAAAAAAATACCTCAAAGAAATGGGGTCTCACGGTGATGTACATCTGAACTGTGAGATCCCATTTATTTGAGGCATTTTTTTCATACAATGAGCACTACCTTGTCAATGCTACCATATTGATGCATTGACAAGGTAGTGCTCATTGTATGAAAAAATTTCCTCAAAGAAATGGGGTTTCACAGTGATACATCACCGTGAGACCCTATTTCTTTGAGGATTTTTTTCATACAACGAGCACTAGCTTTGATAAGGTAGTGCTCATTGTATGAAAAAATACCTCAAATAAATAGGGTCTCACAATGATGTACATCACTGTGAGACCCCTTTTCTTTGAGGCATTTTTTCATACAACGAGCACTACCTTGTCATTGCTACTGCATTGATGCATTGACAAGGTAGTGAGATTAGTGCTCATTGTATGAAAAAATGCCCCAATGAAATTGGGTCTCACAGTGATGTACATCACCATGAGACCCTGTTGGTTATTTTTTAACAACCAAATTGACTTCAGAAAATACCTATGGAATTTTCCATTTCCAATACTTAGTACTCCAAAGGGATTGGCCAACGAATGAGTAAAAGTTGTGAGACTTCTACTCCAACACTTTGGGCTCTGATAAACCCAAGAGGGTGATCCCACAATGTACACTCGGGAATTTATATGATTACTACTAAAATACATGGTCAATAATAGATAATTCTCATAAAATTACTCAACAAAATAGCACATCAAACAAGTTGGTAGCTCGTTTACTAATATCCTACACTTAAAGCATCAAAAGATGAAACTCAACACAAAACAACTACAATGGTATCCATTTTGAAAGTTTATAAAATAAGGTGATTAGTGGATGAATCAACTTAGGAACTGAATTATGAATACTTTGCATGAACCAGTGTGTTATTCCAAGCATGGAGTCAATATCAACCTATGCAACTAGACATATTATAAATAGCAACCTACAATCTCAAGAAACAATGCTTTACAACATTCCCCTATTACATTCATGATTATTACTACTTACAAATATCTTAGTACCTAATTATTATGAATTAACAATCTCATCTAAGCACTTACATTAATTCATTGAACTAATAAGAAGCAATGAAATTAAACATATATTGAGAAACAATAGAGACAAACAAAAGGAATCCTGGATTACTTTCATTCATAACTCATAAAATGAGTACAAGGAGAGATAATAGCCATGCAATTGGTATCACTCTGTATTGTATTTGCTATATTGTTATCAAAATTACATACATAATAACAAAAATTTGAACTTAAGACAAAACCCTAAAACATGCTTGATATTCCTTTTATAATTCATAGCGTTGAATGCAAAACAACAAACCCTACTTTCTAGCCGTGAATTCCTCCTTATAGAAATGAAGGAGCAAAACAAGCCTCAGGCCAGGAAGTACACATGTCAATATCCTATTGGACCACCTATAATAAAAGATTCCCCTATTCAATTGAAATGCATTCCCAAGAGGTGGAAAACATGTGGGGAAATGAAAGTATTCTTCATTCATTGTTGGAGATCTGGTCCAATCTTCAAAAAGGTATCTTCAAACAGTTACCTCAAAAAAATTTCCCACACACACAAAGTGAAAGAAGGAAAGCATGACAGAAAATGAAAAGAACAGAAAAAAGATAAGTCCACGTCTGCAGCCTTGTCATAAATTCAACTTGAAGAAGATGCACTATATTTTCCATACTTTATCAAAATCCCAATCTATACTAAATCCAAGCTATGTAGTTGAACTCTCACTTATCTATTATTCTTCATGGTTGTGGACTTCAAAATTCTGAATTACCAGCCCACCATTTCATATCAGTCCACCACTCCCTCCAAGTATCTACCTTTCCAAGCTAGGAATTCCTCTTCAATGGGCCAATTGATATTCATAACTTCATCAACACTTTCTCTATAAGGTGCATACTTGGTGACAATCTGGTTAGCCTCTTTATCAAATTCCAGTAGGACAGTCTTAGCATGAGTTAACATATCCATATTTATCTTCAATGTGTCCATATCATATTTATGACAAATTGACACAACTTGATCTGAAATAACTTTATTGGTTTCATTTTTCCACTCGTGAAGAGTTTTGATGCTATCATCATCCCTTAGAATGGATGGAAGAAGGCCATGATGTGACTCATGGAAGTATTTCACCAACTCTTTTATTTTTTTTCCAATGGTTCAATATTTTCTCTATATCTTTCAATTTTACCTACAAGAACTATCGTAGGTTTAAACTTTTCAAGTGGATTGGCATCCTATTTAACTCCAATTGACATAAATACCAAATCCTTCTTCCTAGGGATCCAAATTTCCATGAGTGGAATGGCTCTTTTTCAGTCAGTTTCAAAATTCCTGATAACAACCACCATGGATGAATAACTATGGTGAATACTATTCAACCTTTTATTCACTCTTCTATTCAAATTTTCCAATACTATAGTGACAATCTTCATGTTGCTCTTGAAAATATCCTCATCATGATTGTCACATTTCTCTTTATATTCATTTAACTACCTAAGAAATTCTTCCTTATTGGTATCTTAATTAGCTTGTGGCCCTTCTCGTGTACTGGGTTCTACAATTGAAATAGGCACGCTTCCCATGTTATATGGCACAATTTCCCATGAAGAACTCACTTCAACAGTAAATTCTGGGGGTACAACTTCTTGTGAAGTGGTGGGGGAGTCAACATCATTTTTCTTAAGCTTTTCAGGTTGCAAACTCTACAACTTATTTTCCAATAATGCAACCTTTGTCTGCCACTACATATTATACTACTCAAGCCTTCCATATTTGACTAGAAAATCATTTTAATCTATTATATGCTTATCCTTTTCTATAGTCACAGTTTCTATATTAGCTCTTATAAATTTTGCAACATGAACTGACATATTTTTTTCTTTTAGTGCCAATGTTTCTGACACTCTTTTAATTATTAGGCCTCCAATGTAGTTAGGTACAGACTCAACAATATCATTCTTTCTGGTGCTTGGGGCTAGAGACCATATAGCTAAGGCTTTTCATTCCTCACTGAAAGTAGACCCCTGTAGTGTAAGTGCAACTTCCTCCTTTGTATCATAGAGAGGCCTGTCACACTTCTTTATTGTGTCAAAAGCTATATCAGAAGCTAAATCACATTCTGGTAGTAACAAAATACCACCATTCCTTACCAATTCTTGACCCTCTTTTGCAGTCATCTTTTGGAATCTAGCTCTCATTTCATTTAAAACCCTTTTTTGGGTGATGGCATCTAGTAATTCTAGATGAAGGTGTCTTTCAATAGCCAAGTTTTTTACATACTCATCTCTTTTAGCTTTGTATGCAAATTCCATAAAATCTTGAGACTTTAGAAATGAGTCATCATCTAGAAAATTTGTGCATGCTTCAACCTGCATATCATCTTTGCCATTGAGCCCTATGAGATCATCTTTAATAAGTCTTGTACCCAACTGATGTGTTTCCCTTACTACTAATGCAATAGGTACTCCTTGTATTTCCTACTCTAACACCCAAATTCCATCATCAAAGTCTTCATCAGCATAGTCCACCAGACCAGTCACTTCAACCTTTTATCTTTTCAATGGTGGCTCCCTTGGTGGTGGAAATCAATGTCCACAATTTCAATGTCCACAATTTCAGGCTCTGTGAGCCTTGGAGGTTATGGTGGAGGTACTTGTCACATAGGATAAGGAGACTTATATTCTTCTTTTGGAAAAGGATCAAAAGTTGCATCACCTTTCTTTACCTTACTCTTTCTCCTTACAAAGAACTTTATTCTTAGTTCATCAGGGGATGAAGACGTAGATTTTCCTCCCATAGAGGGGGTTTCACCTCCACTTTTTTCTTCTACCATTGGGGATTTTCCCTTATCCTTACTTATTACCCCTTTAGTTTCAAGGTGGCCTACTATTGAATCAAAATTCCTTGATACATGCTCCAACTTTTGTATTACATTTTTAGTTTTTGGGAGAACCTTGAAATCAAGTTCTTCTTGCTTTATCTTTCTTTCCATCTTATTAAAGGAAACCCACCTTGCTATTCTTTTCTCCTACTCCAAAAGGTCGAACACATTTCTTATAACATCTTCAAGATATTGGAAAATGTGTGTAAGTTTGAAGCTCTTGTTTCTTTCTTTCAACCAAGACATAAAACCTTTAGGGTCATACCTAGCCCTCTCAACTGACCTTCGCATGTGGTAGGTTTTGATTATATCAAGAATATTATTCTATCCTCCCTTGGTCATTATAAAATCAGAAAAAAAAAGTGTACAAAGGAAAGAATTTTCTTTTTCCTTGATTTAATAAGTGTCTATTTTCAACACTTCCCAATTGCCACATCACTTCTAAGAATCCAATTATCTCTGGCACAAACTTTGGCAGCAAGTGAGGTGCTACCGTGGAACCATATACTCTTAAGATAGTATAATTAGGGTATGGGATAACATCTCCCCAATTATGGTCAACCCCAAGCTCGGGCCTTCTCTCCTTAGGTCTCAAGAAATCATGTAGAACTATGGGAATTCTAGGTATACTCACAATTAAGACTCTCCTCAATTCTGAAGCAACCAAGTTTTGAAATGTTACATAATCATTTGTCCTATCATCCTTGTCTAAAATAGTAGTCCAACATTGCACAGGAAACTCCAAGTCGCCATTTCTTCTTTCCAAAGTTATACTAGGCCCAAAGAAAACTACACCTTTTTATAAAAACATATGCATCAATAATGGATACCAATTGAATCTCATTCCCAATTCACCTTTATTCAACCTCATCAGTCCTTCATGGATTCTTTCTGAAAGAAACCCCACATAATCATAATCTACACAATACTGGGGGTGTTGAATATGGGTAGCCATATACATCCATGCCATTAGCATTCCTATGATAGGATCATAACCAATTATTTGGAAAATAGAATAGAAGGTTTTTTGGAAGTAAGAAATAAAATAGCTAACTAGGAAAGGCTCTCTATCATGTGGCCCTATTATGATCTTTTGGCCTGTAACTTCTGCTAGGAATCTTAGTAGGATGTGAACTCTAAATGCAATCTTAGGTTTAAGCATACTCCTTGAGAGTGTCCTCATTTATCTTATACATTTCATCATTCCATTTGGTAAGATTGAAAACAAGACCCAATTCTTCCTTAGTGATTTTGACCATTTCCTTCCCATCATATGTTCTTATAGTTCTTGTGACTGGGTCATAATTCGCAGCCACTACCTTAAGCAAGTTAACATCCATATAAAAATTTGGTACAATCAACTTTCTCAGGTCACAGTTCCAAGGGTTACCTACTGGGATACCCGTGTTTCTATTCTTGAAGCAGCTATAAAACAATTCCCATCTAGTATAAGGCAATTTGGCATCCTTGATAAAGTAATTCTTGTCAATCAAACCCTCTACTACTTGTGGACCTCTGAGAAGTAGTTGGCCCTTTGGTTTATCAATGGTCGAGGGTGGTAACTATTCCATGAGGTCTTTATTTAAAGGCCTTTTGGGAGCAAAAGCTTCCCCTTTAGATGAAGACACTTTTACCTTAGGGGCCATAACACAAGACGTATTACAAGGCAAGGTTTCTAGTTTATTTGAACAAGGCTTACAGTTTTTGTAAGGGTTTAACATGAATTATGCAATGCAAAACTTAACAAATTATCTTTATGAACGTCAAACCTTAAAAAATACTAAACCAAGAGAACTCTAATAGACTCAAGAGTTTGAAAAGCCACAACTTAACAATAATTTGGATGGGAGGGCAACAATTCACTTACTTGTTTTCTTCGCAGGTTGACAACCCTAGTTCCGACGTCGAAAAATATTAAAAAAACCACAACACAAGCTCCCTAAGTGTGAAGAGTATACTTTACAATGCTGAATTATACCTTTAAGATAGGTATTAATAATTATGCAACTCCTTACTTTGGTATCTCGATGTCCTTTCATCTATTAAGGCTCGTTCACATGAACCAAAATTGCTCACTTTCCTTCAATTGAGTTTTTGAATGCCTATAATTGATTTTTTTGGAGCGTTGATTCATTGAAAATCCAGATTTGGCTAGATTATTATGAAAGATTTGATTGTTCACAGCCGCGATATTTACCAAATTAAAAAAGCCACATGGAACCACTTGCCAGTAGTACGTGGGCTCCACCATTTCTTTGTTACCATAACCAGGATCCATATGTCTTCTTTCCCTTGCCCCCGTGAGTCATAACCCATGTGCAACTTTCATCAACGGGGAGATGGGGAGAGGTCAAACTTAAATCTCTCAGCTTCTTCATACACACCTCCTAATTACTCGCAATTTTATCCTTCTTACAACATCCATGGCCCAGATTAAAAGATCTTCAAACACATGCAATATATCTACATTAGTAACACAGTTTATTTTCCATACCCCATGTTAAAATATTTAATTAATATTTTCCCTTGAGCCAATGCATCCATGTCCTCTAGATCACTCCATGTGGAAAATTCTTGATTCCTCATTGGGAGTCTGGTATTAAAGGTGAGACCCATATGAGATAGCGAGGAGCAGTCAAGATTAATCAACATCACTCACTATCGACTATTGATTCATTTTAAAATTTTGTGATAGATCCCTTGACACCACTAGGCCTACTATTTAGACCAAACATGTGACATCCACCCACCAACCCCCGTGATTATTTTAATAGGTAATAAAAACAAATGAGCGCATGGGGAACATCCCAGATGCAGCCACACCATTCATCGCCCACCATTAATCTCCTCTGACAACCATTTGCACACCTTATCAAAGACATTGAGCCTTAACAATCATACAAGACACATGGCCTTTGCCTGTGAGCCCATGGGAATAAAATAAGAAGCAATAAAATGGAATGGGTGTGCCACGAACGACAGAGATTTGTTTATATCAATTGATCGGTAGTCAGCGGTCCTTATATTTACACATACCAAAACTATTAATCTTAAAAGAAGGACCCGAATAGGATGACGACATAATACCCATGGAAAAGATGACTTAAATTTTTATGGGAAATACCTAGCTCGACTTAGAAAAAATTGAAGTAATGACCCAACACATGAAGACTAGTAAAAAAAAACTAGAGGGTTGGTTTCTCAACGTATTTTGATGGAAAAAAATATGACTTAAAATACTAGGGACCGACAACAAAGGGTCAACGGAGAATTCAAACCTTGGTGAGGATATAGACTCCAAATGGTTTTTCAAATAAGAATTTGAATAACTAAAACCCTAAAACAATGACAAGGAACAAAACCATAAGCCCTTAGATACAACTTCAACCCAATTTTAAGCAAGACTAGAGATGGGATGTAAAATTTTTTGGGGTTCCACCAGACCCGATTTCTTTGAGGAATTTTTTCATACAACGAGCACTACCTTAAATCACTGTGTACATAACCTTGAGACCCCATTTCTTGGATTCATTTTTTCAAACAACCCACTAGGTTGGCAAGCTATTGGTCCCACTAGCTTGCCAATTCTATGAGATTTACAAGGTAACTTGGGTTGTTTGAAAAAATGGGTCCAAGAAAGTGGGTCTCCCGGTGATTTCTTGGGTAGACCCCATTTCTTGGACCCATTTTTTCAAACAACCCACTAGGTTTCCAATTTCATCGAATTAGCAAGCTAGTGGGCTCACTAGCTGCCAATTTAATGAAATTGGAAATGTAGTGGCCTGTTTGAAAAAATGGGTCCAAGAAATGGGGTCTCTCAGTGATTTAAATCACCAAGAGACCCCATTTCTTGGACCCATTTTTTCAAATAGGCCAATTTAGACTCCATTGCTAGTTTCACTGAATTGGCAAGCTAATGGGCTTGTTTCAAAAAATGGGGTCCATGAAATGGGGTACATCGCTAGGAGACCCCATTTCTTGGACTCATTTTTTCAAATAGGCCAAGTTAGGTTGCCAATTTCACCAAATTGGCAAGCACTAGAGACCCCATTTCTTGGACCCATTTTTTCAAACAAACCAAGTTAGGTTGCCAATTTCACCAAATTGGCATGTTAGTGCTTGATAATTCAGTGAAATTGGCGAGCTAGTGCTTGCTAATTCAGTGAAATTGGCAAGCTAGTGCTTGCTAATTCGGTGAAATTAGCAACCTAACTTGGCTTGTTTGAAAAAATGGGTCCAAGAAATGGGGTCTCCCGGTGATGTAAATCACTGAGAGACCCCATTTGTCAGACCCATTTTTGAAACAGACCACTACGTTGTCAATTTCACCCAATTGGCAAGCTAGTGGGCCCACTAGTTTGTCAATTCGATGAAATCGACAGCTTAACTTGGCATGTTTGAAAAAATGGGTCCAAGAAATGTGGTCTCCTAGTGATTGTTTCAAACAAGCCAAGTTAGGTTGCCAATTTCACCAAATTGGCAAGCTAGTGGGCCCACTACTAGCTTCACCCCATTTCTAGACCCATTTTTTCAAATAGGCCACTACATTGTGAACTTGGCCTGTTTGAAAATATGGGTCCAAGAAATGGGGTCTCCCAATGATGTAAGAGACCCCATTTCTTGGACCCACTTTTTCAAAAAATCCAAGTTAGGTTGCCAATTTCATCGAATTAGCAAGCTAGTGGGTCCACTATTTGAAAAAATGGGTCCAAGAAATGGGGTCTCCTAGTGAGGTAAATCACTAGGAAACCCCATTTCTTGGACCCATTTTTTTGAACAGGCCAAGTTAGATTGCTAATTTCATCGAATTGGTAAGCTTGTGGGCCCACTAGCTTGCCAATTAGGTGAAATTGACAACCTAACTTGGCCTGTTTGAAAAATGAGTCCAAGAAATGGGGTCTCCCCATTTTTTCAAACAGGCCAATACGTTCCCAATTTCATTGAATTGGCAAGCTAGTGGGCCCACTAGCTTGCCAATTCAGTGAAATTGGAAACCTAACTTGGCCTGTTTGAAAATTTGGGTCTAAGAAATGGGGTCTCCTAGTGAGGAGAGGAGACCCCATTTCTTGGACCCATTTTTTCAAATAGGCCACTATGTTCCCAATTTCACTAAATTGGAAAGCTAGTGGGCCCACTAGCTTGCCACCCACTAGCTTTCCAATTCAGTGAAATTGGCAACCTAACTTGGCCTATTTGAAAAAATGGGCCCAAAAAATCAGGTCTCTTAGTGATGTAAATCACTAGGGGACCCCATTTCTTGGACCCATTTTTTCAAACAGGCCAACTTAGGTTGTCAATTTCACCGAATTGGCAAGCTAGTGGGCTCACTAACTTGCCAATTTGGTGAAATTGGGAACGTAGTGGCCTATTTTAAAAAATGGGTCCAAGAAATGGGGTCTCCCCACTAGGGGACTCCATTTCTTGGACACATTTTTTGAAATAGTCCAAATTAGGTTTCCAATTTCACCGAATTCACATAATGGGACCATTAGCTTACTAATTTGGTTAAATTGGCAATGTAGTGACTTGTTTGAAAAAATGGGTCCAAGAAATGGGTCTCTCAGTAATGTAAATCACCAGGAGACCCCATTTCATCACCAGGAGATCCCATTTCTTCAAATAGGCCAATGGTTCTAAGAAATGGGGTGTCCTGGTGATGTAAATCACTAAGAGACCCCGTTTTGTGGACCCATTTTTTCAAACAGGCCAAGTTAGGTTGCAAATTTCATCGAAATACCAAGCTAGTGGGCCCATTATTTGAAAAAATGGGTCCAAGAAATGGGGTCTTCCGGTGATGTAAATCACTGGGAGACCCCAAGACCCCATTTCTTGGACACATTTTTTCAAATAGGCCAAGTTAGGTTGCCTATTTGAAAAAATGGGTCTAAGAAATGTGGTCTCTCGGTGATGTAAATCACTAGGAGACCCCATTTCTTGGACCCATTTTTACAAACAAGCCAAGTTAGGATGAAAATTAAATTGAATTGGAAAGCTATTGGGCCCACTAGCTTTCCAATTTGATGAAATTGGCAACGTAGTGGCTTGTTTGAAAAAATGGGTCCAAGAAATGGGGTCTCCCAGTAAATTTCATCGAATAGCTAGTGGGCCCACTAGCTTGCCAATTTAGTGAAATTAGCAACATAGTGGCCTATTTGAAAAAATGGGTCCAAGAAATGGGGTCTCCTAGTGATTTACATTTGATTGGCGACCCCATTTCTTGGACCCGTTGCCAATTTCATTGGTAGTAGTGGGCCCACTAGCTTACCAATTCGATGAAATTGGCAACCTAACTGTTTTTGAAAAAATGGGTCCAAGAAATGGGGTCTAATGGTGATGCGAATCACTAGGGTCTAATGATTATGTAAATCACTAGGAGACCCCATTTCTTAGACCCATTTTTTCAAACAGACAAATTTAAGTTGTTAATTTCACTAAATTGGCAAGCTAGTGGGCCCACTAGCTTGCCAATTCAGTGAAACTGGCAATGTAGTAACCTATTTGAAAAAATGGGTCCATGGAATGGGGTCTCTCGGTGATGTAAATTATCGAGAGACCCCATTTCTTGGATCCATTTTTTCAAACAGCCCAAGTTAGGTTGTCAATTTCACTAAATTGGCAAGGTACTAGCTTGCCAATTCGATGAAAATGACAACTTAACTTGGCCTGTTTAAAAAAATGGGTCCAAGAAATGGGGTCTCCTAGTGATACACCCGATTTCTTGGACCCATTTTTTCAAACAGGCCCACAAGCTTGCTAATTCAATGAAATTTGCATTATTGGACCCATTTTTTCAAATAGGCCAAGTTAGGTTGTCAATTTCATCTAATTGGCAAGCTAGTGGGCCCATAGCTTTCCAATTCAATGAAATTGAGAACGTAGTGGCCTATTTGAAAGATGGGTCCAAGAAATGGGGTCTCCTGGTGATGTTTGGTCTCTCTCACTCTCTCTCACATACACACACACTCTCTCTCTCTTTCCATCCCCCTCTCACTCCTCTCTCTCTCTCAAGTCTCTCCCACTCCCTCTTTCCCCCTCTCTCTCTCAACCTTATACCTTATACCTTCAACCCTCATCCCTCAATCCTTAAACCCTTAATCCCTCAACTCTTAAACCCTCAACCCGTAAACCCTTAAACCCTCAACCCCTAAACATTTAAACCATTAATCCCTCATCCATTAAACCCTTAACCCTAAAACCCTTAGTCCCTTGACCCCTAAACCCTCAACCCTTAAACCCTTAATCCCTCAACCCGTTAACCTATATTAAACCAAGTCAACCCTCAATTCTCAAACCTCTAGCCTATATATTGGACCCTCAACCCTATACTATCAATCCTATACCCTCAACCCTTTACCCTCAACCCTTTATCCTCAACCTTATTCCCTCAACCCTTAACCCCTCAACTCTCTAACTGATCCAGGTGGATCCAAAATACCTAAAAATTTCACAGGGTCAGAATTCATCCAAATTAGCATCATTGGATAGGGTATGTGCAGGATCATCATGGAAAAAATAAGCCCTTGAGTGGCAAAAAAATAGAAAAATCAGAGTTAGGCAACTTGACGTAAAAATTTGAATAAGTTATCTATATAATTTTAAAAATATGTAACAATAGAATCTGTAGAAAATTGAATGTAGTTTCTAAACTACTAGGTTTTAAAAAAAAAAAAAAATCTATTTGGTGAAAATTTGAAATTTCAATGCAATGGTACTTAAATTTGAAAAATAAGAAGTAGGTGTTTGTTGACCACCCTAACCACAATAAAATGATAATATTTTTTATAATATTTTAGATATAAGTAGAGGACTCATGTCCCAATGTGATGCATATTTTTTTGTAATTTTTTTCCAAGTAAATAATTAATTATGATTTTTTTTATTACAAATTTTAAAAAATATAAAAAACTTGTATGCCTGACCACCTTAACTTGGTCAAAAATTCATGAAATTCATTTTTTTTTAATCCTATATTATGCAAAGCATATAATGTGACACATGGTTTGGATTCAAAAAATGTGATACCATTTGAAAGCTATATATGTTGTTCAATTAGTCTATCAATCAGGAATTTAGTTGTAATTTGAATAGAAAATGAATAATTACTTATTAAATTCAAAGTAAAGAATAATTCATATTGGTAGAAAGCTGAGAAACTCCTTTAAAAACCCTTTTCATTTCATCAATTTTGGGTTAAAAAAAAGTCGTCAGCCACATACCCATCATATTGCCACTTTTTGGCCCATCATGATCCTGCACATACCTAATAGAGCTCGTTGACATAGTCCTGACACAACATGAACGATCTCAAAAGGAGTCTATATGCAGAAGTTATGCACAATCAAAGGTCTGGTCAAACATGTGAATCAAGGGGCTAGAAAAAAGGTGAAAAATTCATTGTCTTGAAATGAGGCAAAAAAATACACCAAGTTGTAGAGCTCGTCGTGCTGATTCTGGAACTATATTTGGTTTCAAAAATGAAGCTCGTACATGAAAGTTACAACCGGTCAAAGTTCTGGTCAAAGTTTAGTCAAAATGGGTTGACTTGATGATGTCAGAAAAAGTACAATTAGCATGGATGCTAATGTGGCAGGTACAGTCAGCAGTTAATGATGACATGGATGAATTTGAGTGAGACACGTGGCAACTGACAAGGATACTGATGTGGCAAGTTCCAGATCAATCACCAGTTGACAAGCGGCACCAATGATATATTAACACATGTCCTTTGACCGGTGAATTAGAAAGTGCCACATGGCACCCCTGAACATTCAATATCTGAAGGGTTGTCTGTTTCTCCAAAAATAGGTGGTGGGGTTTGAACCCCACACCTCTCTCTTCCAAGGAAGTTGCTCAACCACTAGCCGACAAGCTAGGCACTTTACTATTTATGGTCTCCACTTTGTTTTATTGTTTAAAAAGTACAAAAAATCCCTATAAAATGGGGTTGGGTGGTTTGAACCCCCAACATCCCAAATCCCATTTAATGCTCTCAACTAATGCGCCATAGATAGGTGTTGCGATTTTTTAGGGGCTTGACTTTATTTAAATGACCTTATCTCCCTAATCACCCTATATTTATAAATCAATCCCTTTAAAATCCTTAAGCCTGAATCATTATTTTATGAGGGGCTCAAAACTAATATTTTAAAGAATATTTAAGGGATTACAAGGGTTATTTAGGAAATTTGGAAGATTTAAATGATATTTTAAGGGATTTTTGAAGATTTTTGTTGTAAATGGGAGATAGGGTGGATTTTACAAAATCATATGGTTAAAGTCCATATTAGGAAATAAAAGTGTATATAAGGGGGAGATTTTGGAATTGTAGGACATTGAAAAATTATCTTGGAGAGAATAATTGTAATATTTGGGAAAAATTATTGGCGAATTATGAAAGAATTTTTGGAGAGAATTAGAATGCTAATGGAGGATTTGATTTCTTTTTGAGAGGGAGATTTACAAGGTGCTGATTAATACACCAAAATTGTAAAGGAGAGAGACTACGAAGAATTTTTATGCAGGTTTTTGAAGCTTGGATGATGTAAAAAAGCATGTAAAAGCTTGGCATCATTAATAAAGTGATCCAACATTGAGAAGCGGACCCAAAGAGGTAACTCAAATTGAGTGAACTCCATTATCAATCTCGTGATCTCTCTTCTTCTTTTTTGTCTTATAATTCTCTTCAGTATTTACTTCTTGAGTTTTCTAATTATGATATTTAGTAATTACTTTATGGTTTAATATTTTGGATAAGGAACAAGTAAACTCTTTTGTCATAATTTCAATGGTTAAGATTCATAACCATGTAATTTTGTTGGATTCTGGTAAGATATGCAATTCAGAGTAAAATGAAAATTATTTGTAGCTCTTAAATTACAAATCAAGTTTGGTATCAAAACCGTTTAATAGGAAAATTGCAAGTGGTGAATGTTAACCAGGTTGAAATTGAAGCAAGGAGAAGGTGTACTTACAGAGTTCAACCCAGAGATTGGAAAATAGAGGACTTTTCCATGAACAGAGATAGCAGCTGAATAAAGTCCTACAGAGCTTGATGAGAAAGATTTCCAGAAAGAATTTCTCAAAATCAAGGCTATGGTGGAAGTTATTTTCCAAGAGAGTCAAGAACGAAAGAAGAGAAAGGAAGACAAGGACAAAAAGAAGAAGGAAGTTGAATCCTCGTTGAAAGATGGCAAAGGTAAAGGAGTAGGAGGTGGTAGTGACCCTCCTGAACCTCCATCCTCGTCCTCTTCATATTCTTCATCCTCTTCTTCTTCTTCGTCTAACTCTTCTAAAGAAACATGTGCAAACACCTTTGTTAAAAATGGATGTTAAATTTGAGTTGCCTATATATAACAGTGAATTGGATATAGAAAAACTAGATAACTAGCTTAAGCAGATCGAAGTGTATTGCAAGGTTCAACAAATCTTGGATGATTCCTCCAAAATCTAGCTAGCTACTCTTAGAATGGGAGGCATTGCATTAGTTTTGTGGGAGAGTAAGATTCAAGATGATCTTTCTATACATGGTAAAATCATTTCATCTTGGTATGAATTTACTTCTGCTTTATAGAAACTATTTTATCCTTTGGGTTATATGTAACAAGTTGTTATGGGTTGGAAAAATCTGAGACAGGGTAAAGGACTAATGGCACAAGAGTATACACAAGTGTTTAGGAAGAAAGCACTTACTCTTGGCATTCCTCTTTATACACAAGAAACTTTATTAAAGTATATAGGTGGTTTGCATTCACATTTGAAACATACAATCCTGATGTTTAATCCATCTAACTTTGATGAATTTTGTGTACAAGTAACCCATATTGAAGCAGGTGAAAGGAACATAAGTTTCAGTTCAAAGAAGGAATTTGTTCCTCCAACTGAAGGCAATAAGAAGGGTAAGGAGAGGAAAGTAGCTACTATAAAGAAAGAGGAAGGTGAAAATCCTACTTGCTCACATTATCAGAAGAAAGGGCATGAAGATGTGAAGTGTTGGAAATTGCATCCGGAATTGAAATCAAAGTGGTTTAAGGATCGTAAAGGAAAGCAAAAGGCCACAACTGTCATTTAGGATCTTGGATAGAATTCTGACGAGGAAACAAAGATAATAGTTGTGGGTTTGAAAGGTAAATATTTTGTTGGTAATGATTCTACTACTGATGTTTCATGTGCTTCTACTTCTAAAAGTTGTGTTGCTCCTGAAGATAGCAAAAGATGTGAATTGTTTCATATAAGGGTGATTTCTAAGAACACTAAGATTGATACACTGATAGATAGTGGGTCCCAAGTTAATCTAATTTCAGAACAAGTTGTTGAACAGTTGGGATTGAAAACAAAGCCACATAAGAAACCTTATCCATTAGGTTGGGTGTGCAATGATAATAAATTGCGAGTAACTAAGCAATACAATTTAAGATTTGCAATAACATCTAAGTTTATATATGAGGTTGAATGTGATGTGGTTCCACTTGATATTTGTGGTATTGGGTTGGGTAGCCCATACTTATATGATAGAAAAGAAATTTTCTATAGGGAACATAATCAGTATCACTTGTTTAAGGAAGGAATTGAATACATTGTGCATTCTCATTCAATTAAGACTAATAACTCTTTCATGACAATGAGACAATTGAAAAGGGTAGTTATTGCAAGCAATAATTTGGCACTTATGTTTGTACTACAAGAAGTTTCATTGCATAAAAGCATATCTAATTCTAAGGTTGTTTCAATTATGAAAGATAAGCATGATGTTGGTACATTCTTCTTCTTGTTTGCAAATTCAGTTTTGTTATTCAGCCTTCTACTTTTCAGCAGTCTATGATTGGTAGCAACAACACTGAATGTGGATGTGTATATAACTAATGTACTTAACAATATCATTGCAGTTTTGATTATTTTTATGATGAGTCAAATGTACAGGTTCGAAAAAGGAAGGAAAAATGATACTGGACAAGTGAGGCAAAATTTCCCTCACTTCAATTGTACATAAAAAAATAGGCCTTTTGGAGGTCCAAAGCTTCTCAATGGGGACGAATGATCCAGGTGGATCTAGGATACCTCAAAATTTCACTATCTTAGAATCCATATAAATTAGCATCATTGGATAGAGCTCATTGACATAGTCGTGACGCAACTTGAATGAGCTCAAAAGGAGTCTGTATGTAGAAGTTATGCACAGTCAAAGGTCTGGTCAAACAAGTGAATCAAGGGGCCAGAAAAAAGGTGAAAATTTGATCATCTCAAAATGAGGGAAAAATGACACCAAGTTGTAGAGCTTGTCATTCTGATTCTGGAACTATATTTGGTTTCAAAAATGGAGCTCATACATGAAAGTTACGGCCAGTAAAAAGTTCTAGTCAAAGTTCAGTCAAAATGGGTTGACTTGATGATGTCAGCAAAACTACAGTCAAAATGGATCCTAACGTTGTAGGTACAGTTAGAAATCAATGATGATGTGGATGAATCTAAGTGAGACACATGGCAACTGACGAGGATGTTGATGTGGAAAGTTTAGGATCAATCACTAGTTGACAAGTGCCACCAATGATATATTGACACGTGTCCTTTGACCGGCTAATTAGAAAGCACCACATGGCACCCCTGAACATTCAATATAGGTGGGGTGATTTGAAGCCCACACCTCTCTCTTCCAAGGAAGCTGCTCAACCACTCATCCACAAGCTAGGCGCTTTACTATTTATGGTCTCCACTTTGTTTTATTGTTTAAAAAGTACATAAAATCCCTATAAAATGGGATCAGGTGGTTAGAACCCCCAACATCCCAAATCCCATTTAATGCTCTCATCCAATGCACCATAGATATGTGTTGCAATTTTTTAGGGTCTCAACTTTATTTAAATGACCTTATCTCCCTAATCACCCTATATTTATAAATCAATCCCTTTAAAATCCTTAAGCCTGAATCATTATTTTATGAGGGGCTCAAAAATAATATTTTAAAGAATATTTAAGGGATTAAAAGGGTTATTTAGGAGATTTGGAAGATTTAAATGATATTTTAAGGGATTTTTGAAAATTGTTGTTGTAAATGGGAGATAGGGTGGATTTTACAAAATCATATGGTTAAAGTGCATATTAGGAAATAAAAGTGTATATAAGGGGGAGATTTTGGAATTGTAGGACATTGAAAAATTCTCTTGGAGAGAATAATTGTAATATTGTGGAAAAATTATTGGAGAATTGTGAAAGAATTTATGGAGAGAATTAGAATACTAATGGAGGATTTGATTTCTTTCTAAGAGGGAGATTTACAAGGTGTTGCTTAATACACCAAAATTGTAAAAGAGAGAGACTATGAGGAGTTTTTATGCAAGTTTTTGAAGCTTGGATGATGTAAAAATGTATTTAAAATCTTTGTGTCATTAATAAAGTAATCCAACATTGAGAAGCGGACCTAGAGATGTAGCTCAAATTGAGCGAACTCTGTTATCAAGCTTGTGATCTCTCTTCTTCTTTTCTTTCTCATAATTATATTCAGTATTTACTTCTTGAGTTTTCTAATTACGATATTTAGTAATTAGTTTATGGTTTATTATTTTGGATAAAGAACAAGTGAACTCTTTTGTCGTAATTTCAATAGTTAAGATTCATAACCACGTAATTCTGTTGGATTGGGGTAAAATCTATAGTTGAGAGTAAAGTGCAAATTATTTGTAGCTCTTAAATTATAGATTGCTAACCTATACATTAAACTAGGTCAACCCTCAATTCTCATACCTCTGACCTATACATTAGTCCCTAAACCCTATACCTCAACCCTATACCCTCAACCTTATACCCTCAACCCTCATCACTCAACCCTTAAAGCCTTAATCCCTCAACCCTTAAACACTTAATCCCTCAACCCTTAATTCCTTAATCCCTCAACCCTTAAACCCTTAACCTCTCAAACCTTAAAAAACCTAAACCTAATCCCTCAACCCTATACTATCAACCCCATTTATTTGAGGCATTTTTTCATACAACGAGCACTACCTTGTCAATGTGTCCACATTGACACATTGACAAGGTAGTGCTCATTGTATGAACAAATTCCTCAAAGAAATGGGGTCTTGAGGTGATGTAAATCACCCTAAGACCCCATTTCCACATCACCCTGAGACCCCATTTCTTTAAGGAACTTTTTCATATAGCAAGCACTACCTTGTCAATGCTACCACATTGATGTATTTACTCTATAGTGCTCATTGTATGAAAAAGTACCTCAAGGAAATGGGGTCTGACAGTGATGTACATCAACATGAGATCCCATTTCTTTGAGGCATTTTTTGATACAACGAGACTACCTTGTCAATGCTACAACATTGATGCATTGAAAAGGTTGTGCTTGTTGTATGAAAAAATGCCTCAATGAAATGGGGTCTCACGGTGATGTACATCATTGTGAGACTCCATTTATTTGAGGAATTTTTTCATACAATGAGCACTAAACTCACTATCTTGTCAATGTAGTCACATTGACAAGGTAGTGAGCTTAGTGCTCATTGTATGGAAAAATTCCTTCATAGAAATGGGGTCTAAATAATGTGCACTATGCCCACTACCTTGTTAATGCATCAATGTGGTAACATTGACAAAGTCGTGCTTGTTGTATGAAAAAATGCCTCAAAGAAATGGGGTCTCTTGGTGATGTAGATCACCATGAGAAACCATTTCTTTGAGAAAAATTTTCATACAATGATGGTTTAGGATTTATTCTTATGGTTAAGGGATAATGTTCAGGGTATAGTTTATAAGGTTAAGGGTATAGGGATGAGGTTTGAGGGTGTAGGGTTTAGGGTATAGGGATTAGGATTTATGATATTTGATATAGGGTTTGGAGGGAGAGAGGGTGATATATATAGAGAGAGAGATATGGGATATGTAAATATGGAAGGAGAGAGAGAGAAGTGATAGAGAGAGAAGTATAGAGAAAGGGAGGAAGGTGGAGAGATTGAGAGAGAGAGGAGGGAGGGAGGGAGAGAGAGGTTGATAGGAATAGGTTAGTTAGAGAGAAGTAGAGAGGGATGGTGGGTGAGAGGAAGAAAGGGAGGGAAATGGGGAGATAGATAATATTAGAGAGGGACAGAGGGAGGGAGGGAGAGAGAGAGATGAGATATAGAGAGGAGGGAGGGAGGGAGAGAGAATGGTGCTTGATAGAGAGTAGAAAGGGAAGGAGAGAGTGAGAGAGAAAGATAGGAAAGAAAGAGAAAGAGGAGAAAGGTGGGGAGATTGAGAGAGAGGGAGAGAGAGGGGAGAGGGGAAGAGGGAGGGAGAGGTAGAGATGGAGAGAGGGATATGAAGAGAAGTATATAGGGAATGAGAGATAGTGAGGGAGAATTAGACATAGAGAATGGTGAGATAAAGAGTAGAGAGGAAAGAAGAGAGTGAGAGAAATA
>VDFB02321500.1:405131-472078 GCA_007258455.2 Sequoia sempervirens
TAGAAGGTAGTGAACTATTTGAAAATCAGCTTCCAAAATGTGGTCTCATGGTGATGGAATGCCATAATCTAATGCCAAGTGACAAGCAAATTGTTATGGATTGTCATGGTATTCCATCACCATGAGACTACATTTTTGAGGCATTTTGAAATAGTTCATGCCTTGTCTATGCTATTGCTTACCATTATGCTTTGATAGATCTTTTCCAAGCATCCATAACTTGTTCATAAGCACCTATTTTAGGGTTTTAGCCATAGCAGCAAGGCAGTGAATTGTTTGATAAAATGCTTTGGTAGACATGTATGAAAAATGTGGTAGCATCGACAACTGTCACCATTTGATATTTATGCAGTTGTAGTATGTTTTGTGCAATGTAATCAGCTATATGAATATAACCAACAAAAATCTATTTTCTATAATTCATGGATTGAACTCTGTATTTTATTTGCTCTCAATGTTTGTATGCTATGGAAATGCCATTACATTTTTTTTAAAAGTAGTTTCTTACTATTTTTCTTCAATTTTTTATGTTTTTTTGTAAATCTACCAAAAAACCCTAGTTTTTCTACCAAAAAACAATATTTTGAAAAAAATCAACTAAAAATAAACAAATCTAATTGAAAATTTGATAAAAAATAAAGAACTTTACCTATTAGAGATGGACTCCAAATCGGATATCGGATTTCGCTTTCCACTGTGTGCCCGCCGCCGTTGAGCCGAAAACAAATGTGAATGAGTTTTGCCCAATTTTTTTTATATGTATACTTCAACAAAATCAGATATCCGATTCCTAAAACTAAGTTTTCCCTCTGCCTCGGTAGTCACCCCAGCTCCAAAAAGTCAACTCACCATTTTCACATTTTTGAGTCATAGAAACACGTATTTTTTTCTCCATTGCCACTTTTTGGTATACCATGATCCTGCACATGCCCATAGAGTGAAGTAGAGAGGGAAGGTGGGTGAGAGGAAGAGACAGAGGCGGAGATAGTGAGGGTGAGATAGAGACAATTAGAGAGGGAAGGAGGGAAGGAGGAATAGAGGGAGGGAGAGAGGGAGAGAGAGAGGTAAGATAGATAGAAGTATGGAGGGAAGGAGAGAGTGTGAGAGAGATGTCTAGAGCATAAGGGATAAACAATGAGTGAGATAGAGTAAGAAAGATGATATAACTTGCTGATTACTGAAATTCGACCACATGATTACTGATATTTGACATGCTGATTACTAAAAATTTTCTATTTGAAAAATTGTAAGATCTTCAAAAAACTAGAATTTAAATTATAACTCCTAGAGATCTAAAACCACTCTCAAACATCCTGAAACTATATACATGAAATATAACTTAAAGTATAAGAAAGTAAATGTCCATATGTAAATGTATATAGTTTCCCTAAAAGATAACAAGAAGAAAGAGACAAGAAAAAGAGAAGAATTTTTTTTAATGTAGACCAAAACGCAAGCGCGTTATAACGTGTTCACATTTTGGAAATGTTTTTTTGATTTCAAAAAATGCACATTTTTTGAACTCAAAATGAAAATGTTTTGAACTCAAAATGCACATGTTTTTTGAAATTTAAAGCATAACGCAAGTGCATTATAACATGCTCGTCTTATGGCTTGGTAATGACCAAGCCTACGCTTGGTCACTACTAACCTATAACGCGAGTGCATTTTACTATAATGCACTCGCGTTTTCAAAATTTTAGGATGAAAAAGTAAATTGGAAACTTTTTTCCCCTCCATCTTTTTGCACTTATCCTAACATGCTTGGTTGTGCACCAGAATATATGTGCATGAGTGGTGGTATATCCAATGTGGTTGCTTGTGGAGCAAAGGTGCTCGAAGTTACTTCTTTTTGGGGTCTGCTTGAGATTTTCATGAACATGGGCATCAATGGATATGATGGAAGCTTCTCAACATCGATCGTACTATTTTTTGTGTGCAAAGCTAGATCGTATGCATTGACAAAATATCTCCTCCCATCGACTGTACCATGACTGTGATATCTGAATTGAAATCCTTTAGATAAAACTTGAACACCATAATGGCCAGAGGCCTAGCGGTCACATGAATTCTTTGCCAGGTTTTATGAAACCTAGTATTGAAGTCGCTCATGGCCTCTTGTGGGGCCCATTTGATGGTGATTAATTGTTGCAACAAAGAGAAGTGATCTCGCTTTTTGGATAAGCTCTCGAACAACTTCTCTCTGCATTGGTCCCAAGAGCGGATAGGACCGAAAGCCAAAGACCTATACTAGTACTGGACTTTTCCTTTAAAAGATGCAGCTAGTAACCTAAGAGCAATATTCTCTTCCACGATGTTATGTGCTCTACATATATCTACTATATCTTGGAGATGTTTGTAGGGGGTCTTGAAATCCTCCCTAAAAAATTTGGGATGGCCTTGAGAGCATTGGCAGGTATGGAGGTCCATATGTCTAGGGGCGTAGGTGGTTGTAGTGGACTACCACTATCCCAAGTTACAAAATTTCTAGGAGTTGGGGCACCCAGACGAGCCATTTTAAACAGATTCCTATAGATAGGTTATATGGATATTCTAATTTGGAAAGTTCAACCTCCTGGTGGAGTAGATAAAGCTTTGGATCGTGGGATAACACTTCTTTCCCTATTGCTTCTTATAAGTGATATAGAACTTGTAATTCTTCTTCTCCTTGATATCAAGGCAGGTAATTGGGAGTACTAGAAATAGCCTCTTGAAGATGCTCTTATTTAGATTCTGGGCATGAAATTCCCAACCTCTTTTCTTGGTTTGATTTAAGAAATATTTATTTCTAATTAGACATTGGAAAAAAAATTTGTCCCACCAGGTGTGCCAGAAAAAGAACTGTTGATCATCAAAGCTTAGACTTCTCCGACAACATTTTGGGAAATTTAGTGAGTGGGGGACCAATTTACGCCTCACTGAATGACCTCTAGGATTTTTATAGATAGCTAACTCTTCTTTTTGTTTTGGGGTAAAAGGTAGAAAGAAATGCAAACAAAACATAAAAATGGTGATGTGCCAAATATTTTACAATATTTCAAACCTTGACTATTCCTTATAACTAATATGATAGACATAGAATATTGCAGACCCTTCATTGTAGGGAAGAGAACAAGCAACAAAGGCTAAAAAAAATCACAATGTAGTCTTTAAAATCTCCCCATGGGAAGCACCCATTAAGGTCCAATCAGACATAAGAAAAATTGAAAGATTAATAGAGATATCCAAAAACTTACATAACCTTTCTTCCTTCACAACTTAATATGGAAAATGGAAAACTCTTTACAAAAAATTGGAAAAGTCCAATAAACATGATCCAATTGTCGAAAGCTAGCATTCAACATAGAAGCTTAACAACATGAAAATTAGCTATCCAAACCACCAAAGCAAACTTAACACAACTTTTTTAACATGAACAAAATATGAAAAAGAAACTTGACAAAGGTCATAACATGCACAATTTCAAGGATTTCTCCCAAATAGATCAAAATTCAATAATATATGAACTAAAAAGAAAAAGGTCGAATGCCAATCCAATAATAGTTTGAGTTAAAAATAACATGCCAGAGAGAATAGCAGTATTCTATAAAAAAAAATTCTATTTCTAAGAAAATATAAACTCCCTAATAGATCTATATCCTTCGAAAATATTTTTCAAGCAAATTTTCTAACTTTTTGACCTATGTTGCCAACCCCTATTTATAACCAGAAGAAGAGAGAACCACCACAAACATTCCAAAAGAAAAAGTTGCCAGATGCCTAATTCTAATAGCCAACAATCTAATCTTAGATCTTGATTATATCGTGGAAATCTTCACTCATTAAGTCCCAATTGCTTCATTAATGGCTTTTAGATATTTAGCAAAGAGAGCTATCAAAAAACAATTGGATTTTGGCACAACCTGGCAAGAACCTGATCGATCAACCATATATATTGATGATGTCGACTTGAAGGTTTCACCCTGAAAGTAACATACCCATCGTGTTCCCAAAAATATCTTCCCACAAAGATCACTCCATAAAAATACAAATGCCCAAACTGAATAGATGTTTTGTCAAGCGAGCAGGCAATCTCAGATTTGTGGGAATAGCTTTGAAGAAAATCCCTACCAAGCTGACACATGCCCTAGCCTATGCCAAAAAGGAAAATGATATTTGAATAAAGTCATGCAGCCACCATGTGGTGCATTGCGTACCTTTATGCAAGAGAATTCTTCGTTCTTTGGGCATGGATTGATCCCGAAGCCAAAAAGAGTAAGGTCTGAAAACCAAAAAGATTATAGGAAAAATTTATCTACAGGAAGCATGAATCATACACATGAAAATATGAAGTATACATAGGAAGCATGCATCATACGCATGAAAACATGAAGTATACACAAGAAGCATGAAGCATACACGTGAATGGTAGCATGAAGTATACATGTGGAATGGTAGCATGAAGCATACACGTGGAATGGTAGATGTTTGTTCAAACCAATAATTATATGACAAACTTCTAGAGGTATGAGGTCACATTTAATAATGTCTTGCTCATTTTTAGTTGCATAATTCAAGGTGCATTGTATAATTACATGAATTTCCTTACCATGCTACAATGATCCTAGAGAGTATGGGCTGAGATGTGTAGTGGTAGAGAGACCTAGGTATTAGATTGTATCATGCATTTTTATATTCATATGATTGATTTAATGTTCAATAATCTTAAAAGAGAATAATGTTCAAACTTTATATATTTATAATTATATAAAGGAAGAGTGCATGTAATACAATTGGACTTTAAATATTTGAAGTAAACAATCTACAAATATCCATTGAAGCATGGATTTATAATGCATATATGGACACCATCAATAAAAGAGATATCTATTAATCAAATAGCCATATAAGCATACATCAATATATGTCGATATAAGTATAACATATATACAAAATATCCATATAGGTTTACAAGAATACCATATAGGAATACAATGTCAACTATATGCAATATAAAATATATGTCCGCAAATGCCATATAGGCATACAAAAAAGGAACCAAATAAAAATTCATTCCCCTCATGGTGAAGGAAATAGATCATGGGAAACATTTGATCTTCGAGGGGATGAAGACACATATGAGAGTGGTCTACTTCAAACTTGAGGGTCTCTCCTCTTATTTAGTTCATCGTGGAGCCTTAGTTGTTACAATAAAAAGTACAGACATTAATATATAGAAATTACATATAAAAAATGTAATATTTAACAAAATAATCACTTACCACCTCCCGCCTCCAAATGATCTCTCTCCTTTTTTGGCATAGTGGCAAGATTAGGTTGTGGCATTCTAATTTCCTATAGAAACCATCCAAATAGAAATTGAACTAAAAATCAATAGTCATTTGATTTTTCAATAATAAATAACTATAACAAAGAATGTATTTTGAAATTTACTAATTTTCCTCATGCCTCTGTCAAAGGCATGGAGCTATCAATTGCAGAAGACACACCATGCTCCATTTCCATATGAACATCAAGAGGTGTCTCCACCTGCATCATCTAAAAATAAAACAATGTTATTCAATTACAAAAACTAGAATAGTGATGTAGGTCATGGCTTATAATGTATGAGATAGTCAACAAAATTTTGAGTACTTTGGTAGACATGTATGAAAAATGTGGTAGCATAGACAAGTAAATGAACTATTTGAAAAAAAATTTAAGTGTACTTTGATAAAATTCTTTATTAGACATGTAAGGAAAATGTGGAAACATAGACAAGGTAGTGAGCTATTAAAAAAAATTCCTCAAAGAAATGTGGTCTCATGGTGATGGACATCACCATGAGACCACATTTCTTTGAGACATTTTTTCAAATAATTCATTTTCTTTTCTATTCTATTTCTTACTATTATGCTTTGATAGATTTTTTCTAAGCATCCACAATTTGCTCAAAAGCACCTATTTTAGGATTTTAGCCATAGCAACAAGGTTCCAAGTGAACTATTTGATAAAATGATTTGTTAGACATGTATGGAAAATGTGGTAGCATAGAAAATGCAGTGAACTATTTGAAAATTTTCCTCAAAGAAATGTGGTCTCATGGTGATGGAAATCACTATGAGACCACATTTCTTTGAGACATTTTTTCAAAAAATTCATTTTCTTTTCTATGCTATTTCTTACTATTATGCTTTGATAGATTTTTTCTAAGCATCCACAGTTTGTTCAAAAGCACCTGTTTTAGGCTTTTATCCATAGCAACAAGGAAGTGAACTATTTGATAAAATGCTTTGGTAGACATGTATGGAAAATGTGGTAGCATAGACAATGCAGTGAGCTATTTGAAAAAATTTCTCAAAGAAATATGGTCTCATGGTGATGGACATCACCATTAGATGACATTTCTTTGAGGAATTTTTTCAAATGGCTCACTGCCTTGTCTATGCTATTACTTACTATTATGTTTTGATAGATTTTTTCCAATCATCCATAGTTTGTTCAAAAGTGCCTATTTTTAGGCTTTTAGCCATAGAAACAAGGAGGTGAATTGTTTGATAAAATGCTTTGGTATACATGTATGGAAAATGTGGTAGCATAGACAAGGCAGTGATTTTTTTGAAAAAATGCCTCAAGAAAATGTGGTCTCATGGTGATGACATCACCATGAGACCACATTTTCTTGAGGCATTTTTTCAAACAGCTCACTACCTTGTCTATGCTATTGCTTACTATTATTCTTTGATAAATTTTTTTCAAGCATCATTAGTTTGTTTGAAAGTGCCTATTTTAGGATTTTAGCCATAGCAGCAAGGAAGTGAATTATTTGATAAAACGCTTTGGTAGACATGTATGAAAAATGTGGTAGCATAGACAAGGTAGTGAGTTGTTTGAAAAAAATGCCTCAAAGAAATAGTATGATTGCATGGTATTCTTTCTCCTTGATAGTCTCATTATATATTTGGTTTCTTGATATTTGACCTAGGGTATGATATGTATAGCTAGTTGTATAAATATTTTCTTCATAGGGTTCATTATCTTGTTGATAAAAAAGGATAGTGTAATTATCGTCATCAGAGAAGGGTTTCTTTTTTTTCTATGGAACTCATCAAAGTAAGAGTGAAGCATGATTATGAATATGGATTAAGATGAGAAATGAAATGATATAGATTGTGGATTTAGGTTTTTGTTGGATAGGTCAGTGGATATTCCAAATTGGATGGTGGATTTATTGGACTTGGTAGATAATGGTTTGTATCTAACCCTTATTTGAATGTTGATGTCATGGCATGGTAACATATGGGAATTGTTTTGAGCAAGTTATTTACACATATATATTTTCTTGGATGATATGGGACCACATTTCTTTGAGAAAATTTTCCAACAGTTGATTGGGCCTTGTCTATGCTATGACATACGATTATGCTTTGATTGTTTTTTTCCAAGCATCCATAGCATAGACAATGTAGTAAAGTGTTTTAAAAAATTCCTCAGTAAAATGTGGTCTCATGGAATGCCATGACATGAAAATGCAATTTTCAGGTACTCCTAGTTATTAGTTATGCAATATGAAGTAATTGCATAACTACTTATGTTGACTTTCTAAAAGACTATATTGTAATTGAAACTTTTTCATCTATCAACATCTAGTTATTAGTTATGTAATATGAAGCAACATTTTTAGTTTGAAAGATTTGAAATGCAATGTAATCAATGATATGAATATAAACTATAAAAATCTATTTCGTACAATTCATTAGTTAAACTCTTTATTTTATTACCTAAGTGAAGCTTCAAAGTCCACCTCCACTAAGAGGTTTTTCCATGAAATCTCCAAGATTAACCTATTCAATATCCAAAATCATATATTAGAATACCATTCATATAAAAATGTTATTCACATGAAATATTTATAATTTTTTACTAGTTACATACTTTCACAATACATGTCATTGTGTAATAGGGAGGTGGAGGACCGCTATAAACTGAATGAATGCTATGACACTGAAATTTCATTGTAAACATTAAACTAAATTAGTTAATCTTTTATTTCAAAAATGAAATTTAATAAATTAAATTCAATGAACTTACTAACAATTACTTGACTATCAAGGCCGAAAGCATCATTTAAAAGGAGGGCATCTATCATCACCAACTGCTCAGTTGTAGATATAGTTTGTGCACCTACATCTTGACTATGCATGGTATCATAACCATAGGGTGACCCACAAGCCTGGAAAATATGGGGTGGAACCCTACTCCCCAAAGACTCCCTAAACTCACGTTGTGTTGTAGAAATGACATGCTCTATGATTCTCTAGGTCAAGGAACTAATGGACTATAGTTTCTCGACCTCACCACTCTCCTTCATAATGGAAGGGATAGCCACATGCTCATCATGTTGGGTGTTGTGGGTCAAGACGTACCCCTACTCTATCTTGTGTAGAACCCCCACCTCTACTCTAGAAGTCTTGCATATCAAAATAGTTTGGGACTTTATTGAGGACAAATTCGGGTATGTGCAGGATCATGATGGGCCAAAAAGTGGCAATATGATGGGTATATATAGGGTATGTGGTTGATGACCTTTTTTTTAACCAAAATTGATGAAATGAAAAGGGTTTTTAAAGGATATTCTTAGCTTTCCACCAATATAAATTATGTTTTATCTTGAATTTAATAAATTATTATTATTTATTTCTATTTGAATTATGACTAAAGTCTTGATTGATAGGTTGATTGAAAAAATCTATAGCTTTCAAACGATATCATATTTTTTGAATCTAAAACATGCATCACATTCTATGCTTTACATACTATAGGATTAAAAAAATAAAAATTGAATTTCATGAATTTTTTACCAAGTCAAGGTGGTCAACATACAATTTTTTATATTTTTTAAAAGTTGTAATAAAAATTCATGTAATTAATTATTTACTTGGAAAAAAATTACAAAAAAATATGCATCACATCGACATGAGTGATCTACCTATATCTAAAATATTATAAAAAATATTATCATTTTATTGTGGTTAGGGTGGTTAGACACCTAATTCTTATTTTTCCTGAAATTTAAGTACTCTGCATTGAAATTTCAATTTTTCACCAAATAGATTTTCTTTTTTTTTAAAATAAACCTAGTAGTTTAGAAACTAGATTCAATTTTCTATAGATCCTATTCTTACACATTTTTGAAATAATATAGATAACTTATTCAAATTTTTAAGTCAAGTTGCCTAACTCTGATTTTTCTAAATTTTTTGCCACTTATGGGCCTGTTTTTTCCATGATGATCCTACACATGCCCATTCATAATAGATTTTCCTCAATAAATAATGTGGGGAGTCATTATTGTTGCATGGAGATGGTAAAAAAACCATCCACCACCTATGCCAAAAATGGGTCTTTATCCCTTGGTGGTTGCACCAATGGATAGGGAACCTCTTGCTTGAAGGGTGTAGAGGTTGATTTGTTCGTGGATTTATGAATAGGGAACACAAGTCAAATTTAGTAATTTTTCATCTTTGACTTGTTTATAAGATAATTTATTTGCATAGAATTGTCTAAACTCTCTCCTCTTATCTGACCAAGTAGTTATTTTCTTGCTAATTGAATCTACATTTGATAACATAGATTCAAGAGATTGAGCAAGCATGTCTCTATGCGATGTTGAACTTGCAAGATCTTTCAACCTTGAAATTATGTCCACAATGTGGTTTTTGTTGTTTTCAATTTTCCCCATTAAATTTTATTGTATTATAGGGGCACATTGAGTAATTACTGGAGATGTTTGTTGGGGTTGTTCTTCATCAGGTATTTTTTGTTCAGGTGATTAAGTATTTTGAGGAGTAGGAGGCTCATTATCAATTTGTGTAAATTAAATATTTTACATCAAACAAAATATTAAATCTACCTTTTTAGTAACAAATTCACACAAAAAGACAATAAAAATGTACTTCTTTGACGTCCTTGACATCATGGAAACATTTTGGGGAAGATTCATCAACAATTTGGTGAAGAAATTGGTCTCCAATAATGCGAGCACACTCTTGAGGGTTTGCAGGCCACAAGTTTGAAGGAACTTACAAAAAATAAGAATGATGAAATGTTTTTTTTTTTTGTTTATATGAGTTAAAATATGCTTGTGTTATGGCCTTGGTGTGGTTGAGCCTAAAGCTTGATCACACCAAGCCATAATGTGAGGATTTCATACCATTCAAGCACATTATAATGCACTGGCATTATGGCTTTTTTTAAAATTCAAAGATGGGTGGCCACTTTTTGGCTCCCCATGTTCCTGTACCCTCTTATCATATGACTGTGACACTTCCATAATCTTATGTTCACCTATTCTCTCACCTTGGTTATATAAGAAAGGCCTCATATGTATATTATGTACTATCATTGATCCATTTGATCTTTGTATTACTATTTGCATCTATAATCAAACAATCTATTATCTTGCTACTCTCTCATGTGGAAGGTTATTTCTTATTTTGTAAGTGATCTTGAGAGCTTGAGTCCTTGTGTGACTCTTAAATGTTGGAAATACTTCCTCAATGAATATTTCATATCTTTGGCTCTAGTTTAAGTAAAATTTCCACAAAGGTACATTTTTGCATAGAGGATATTGGTAACCATTTTTTTTGAAAGAAAATAGATTCCCAAAATGCAATTTCTTGGTTCGATGTATCTAATTTCTTCATTTGGATTTTTGGTTTGTTGTGAAGCTTGGTTGAACATGGTTGTCTTTCAATTTACACTTTTTTTTGTTGTTTGAAATTTTTTTAATAGTGATTTACATTATAAAATAACTAGTTATTTTCCATTACTTCTTCTAGTAGAAAAAATGAAAAAGAGGTATTTTCATTTTCTCTTTTAGTTGCATCTACCACAAATTAAGCCTACAATATCTAGCATATACATAATGTCCTACATGTGTAAATGATCTTAAGAAGCATTAATTTTTTGTAAATTTGTAATATTATTACATTGTGGCTTGTATGATTAATAGGGAAAACATTCACTAAAACCATGGCAAGTGACTTACCTCAAGATTATGCACAAATTGTGTTGTGTTGTCAATGACACTGATGAGAAAAATGGGAAAATTTTGCAAGAAAAATCTTAGGAAACCCAACCAAAGAAGTTTTTTTTAAATGAGACAAACCAAAACTAATCTCCCTACAATTTATGCTTCAATCTATTCAAAATAAATGAAAATTAGATCTAAAATAATTAAGCTTTTAGATCAACTAAATTCTTGTGTCTGAAACAAAAAAAAATGTAGGCTTTTTATTGAAAATATTAGTTGTGAGCTAAAAAAAAAAATTAAGTGTTTGGAAAGGAATGTTTCAACCACTTAAATGTTGTTTTTTTCATGCAAAACAATTTTTTGAGTGAAAGTTCTTACCGAATATAGTTATTTATTAAAAATAAAAATAAAATTTTATTTGTGCATATCTAAATGCATAGAATTAGATGAGGTTAGAAATGGTATTCAAGGATACAAAATGATTTTAAAGTCAACAATGGAATTCAAAATTTGTTTTTAAGGTAATTTACTCTACCTCATGTCATTCAAGGAATTCATACAGTTGAAACTTGATTCAAAAAATTTAATGTATTGAACATTTAATTTAGAAAAATGTTAAATATTAATTTAATTTTTGCACCAACTGTTCTAACATGAATCAATAGAGAGAAAGATAAAATGACATTTTTAAAATTAACAAATAATAAAATTAATTGTAGACTATAGAATTGTTGCTCAAATTTTTAATTATAATTACCTTAATTAATAAAAAAAATTGAATTTACAAACAATATTGAATTTCACTTATTGTAATCAATATTTATTTATAACCTATTCACCACCAATTCCCACTTCAATTATTGCAACCTGTGCTTATCTTAATGAATGTGGGTTGAAATGTATTATGCAATATTTTGGATTTTTGCACATGATAGTTTCATATATGATAATGATCTGATGAAGAAATTTTAATGACATCTACCAAACCAAATAGTCCAAAGGACCAAGAAACATACAATACCAATAGTAATAATAGTGATGGGTGGCATTCCACATAAGGATTTACTAATATTCAATCTATGATTGAATAACTGTTCATTAATTTTTTTTGAGGATTTGGGTGTTGAAATTTTTTCTTTAATAAGCCTATTATAATGAGATCTTAATAATTCTAGCATGATGGGAAGGAGCATTACAATAGAAATGCAAAGGCTTCGTTTTATTGTTTGTTGCTAACAAAAACTACTACTTTCACTTCTTCACCATGGAAGAGGGCATTCAAGAGGTTTAATTTGAAATGCATTGGGGTTTTCTTGTTGAGGTCAATGTCTTTTAACTAAACCAGAGGAGGTTTGACCTCTTCCACATAGCTTGTAAATAATTTCTCTTATATGACTATGTCCCTTGCAAGAGATTATAGCCATAGGCGTTATAGGAGGGCTTTTAGGCATACAAGAGGGAGCATAAGTAGTGTAATCAAGGTTAAAATATTAAAGGTTAGGCTATAAAGCATATAGATCAAACCCTAGTAAACAACGAAGCACAAATAAGCATAAAAACATAAAACATAAAGCAATATTCCCAAAGAGTCTTCATACCACCATTGATTCACCTTCATTGCACTTCTCCATTTTGCTTAAATATGAATAATTGCCCTCAGATTTTTGAGTATGCAAATAGGCCTAATGATAATGAAAAAGAAAAATATTGAAGATTCTAATTGACTATGGATGCACTTGACTTGATGTTAATAGACTTGATCGCAAGATGACTCAAGATAGCTTGTAGACTCTCCAAGATGTCCAAGATGTATAAGATTCCCAAGATGTCCAAGATGTCCAAGATGTCTAAGATGTTTAAGATGTCTAAGCTAAAGAAATGACAATGATAGAGGTCTTTTATAGGAAAGATAATTTTGAATGAAGGGCTAAGATTTAAATTCAATAATCAATGGCCAAGAATGAAAGATGTAATATGAACTCGGGTTAGGGCTAAATTAGGGAAAATGATAAGGATTGACAATCAAGATTAAATTATAAATAATTTAATCAAAGTGTGGAGGTTAATTGAAACATGGATAGATAAGGACTTGATGTGAAAGATAAGATTGGAACAAATAAAGAGGTGATAGGAGAAATTAAATAATAAAATTATTTAATCTAGGTGGCCAATGAATAATTAAAAATAATTATTTAATTATAGTAGAAAGTGGTATAAAAATTAAATAAATAAGAATTTATTTAATTTTAGAAAGAAAGGGACATAATTATTGACATAATTAAATAAATAGAGTTTATTTAATTAATAAAGGAAGAATAAAGATATAAATAAAATAATTAAATATTTAAAATTATTTAATTATCAATAATGAAAGGGGAAATGATGGAGAATTTAGAAGTCGTGGGCCTAGGACAATTTTTAGTGTCTACATTTTTCCCCTCTTTTATACAATGCAGTGTATCACATTGTATCAAAGAAATTTAGTCAAAAGATATGCCCTAGTGATAGCAAGGTAGACCCATGCCCCCTCAAAAAAAAATTGCAAATTTTTGAAAAATTTCAAAAAAAATTTGAAAATTATTTTGAAAAGTCAAATTAATAGTCAAAAAATGCCAATGTGGTGATGAAAAAAATAATTGTCATGACCTTCGAGGTAAACAAAATTAGGTTTCAAAGCTCTCACAAAGTGCAACCAACACAAATCCTAGTCAAACCCTAATTTTTAGGAGGTATAAATAGGAAATTTGAGGGTCAAAGGGCTCATTTGCACATTTGAAGATTGAAGATTGAGGAGCTCTAAGGAGAGAGGCAACCAATATGTCACCTGTTCCCCACACCAAGCACAAAGTGTATCACGTGTGGACCTTCAGATGACCAGAGGGTGTAGGAGATTCAGTGAGTATCTATGAACCCACTCAGTCAATTTTTCATTTCACTCATTTCTAGGAACTAGGAAAATTTTATGTAGCCAATTGTGTCACTTCTCATTAGCCGCAATTGCTATTGTGATTGATGCAATTGTCTACAAGATGATGCAATTGTTTAAAACATGCCTAGGGTGGGTTAGGATTTAGAATTTTGCAACAAAATTGTTAAGAATCGGTGCATCTGTGGTCTACTAAAACACAACTACAAATGTGTGATACAAGTGTCTAGGGTTGTGCTCAGTGGCCAGATGAGGATCAACATTTTTAGTGGTGTTGGTAGCTAAGGTACCTGATTGGATGGATAGTCCAATCTCAGCTTATTATTGACATGCATTTGCTAGATAGGGTACTATGATAGTTCGAAGAGCAACAGGGTATACCACAAGGTACTGTAGAGTTTGCTCGGTCATCTAGGGAGGTGACACCATGGGGTCTTGTGATTCTAGTTATGATAGTTGAGCAAGGAATTGATGGTCTACAAGAACTTCCATGGGAATGGAGGGGTGGTCCAACGGATGCAGGGACTACAAAAAAGTGTGATGCATGGTCACAGGTTCATATGCCAATACTCTTGACTGACCCAAATCAGCCAGCTCTAGTGATTCAATGAGAGTGAGGACCACGAGGCCAAAGAGGTGGAGGGAGGGGAGAGGAGATGGAGGATGAGGAGGTGATAGAGTGGATGATGGAGGATATGGTAGAGGTGGTGGTAGAGGCAAGGGACAGAGGCATGAACTAAGGAGACGACATAGATCACTCTCTCCTATCAAGGAGGAGGGATAGGAGAAGAGGTAGGAGGAGGGACAGGAGGAGGGGATGTAGGATGTGGAGATGGAGGGAGAGCATCTAGTTTCAAGGAGAGAGAAGCTTGGTGTGTTAGTAGACGTGGTTTCAATGGAGGTAGAGTAGTCAAGGGAGGAGAGGCATGGGGAGGAGCAACAAGAGAAGGAGGATGAGATCAGTGAGCTAGAGTGCATCCTCTGAGAGAGGATTGTCTTAGGAGATGAGGTATTTAAGGATATACCCATCAAGGATGGGGAGGAGGGTGTGGATCATCATATACAAGATTTGCAAGCTAGGGTATAGGCTCTAGAGCTCGAGGTCCAGATAGTCTGGGTGGAGATAGATGGACTCTGCATAGAGCGAGACACTCTACAGTTGGAGAGGGATGTTGCAATGATTAGGGTACAACAAGTAGAGTAGCACACTTTGGATTTTATTGCTACCTAAAATGGGTCATTGTTGGCCATGGTCAAATAGGTTCATAGGATCAGCTGCAGAGAGCAGTACTACAGATATCTCTATGAGGTTGAGGTACTACCAGAGCACAGGGAACCGAGTGCATTAGAGGCACTAAGCAGTGGTCAGTCTCATAACAGATGGTCACAAAGTAGCGACAAGGTTTAAGGACTTAAATCTCATCCTTATGGCATGCCACCATCACACCGATCACCCTCTAGAGAGCATGGCAGTTCAGGGTAGTGCTTATTTTGACTATGTATTAATATGACATTATGACATTGTACTGTGACACATTTTGAGTGATATATATATATATATATATATGATTTTTGGTGGTGATTATATGATATGCAGTATTTTATTATGCATGTATTATGTCATGGATGATGTATGATATTGATGCAGTCTGTATGATGATGCCCTAATTGATATATTAATGCCTTATTTATGATTCCTAGATAGTAAATGTATGAATTTATGTTTATGATGTTGTGCAAGCCATATATTTATGCCATGTGATATTTATGATTATGAGATGTGATGTTATTTTATTTCTATGTAATGTGATATTAGTAATGATTTGTGGATATGGATATAACATTTGTTTTATGATACATGTGAAATGAGATGATAGTGGATGTACATATGTATAATGATTATGAATATGCAGATATGTATAGTGATTACAAATGCAGTGGAAATTTAGACAGATTCTTGTATGCCTAAATGACATGGATATTTTTTTATTTTTTAATGCAAAATATATGTATGATCTAACATGTATGTAGGATAATTCCTATATGATGCTTCATATGTGGACCTGCATATGGGTTGTCATCATAATGCTGATGGAAGAATTGTTAGCATGAAAGACATGGATGTTAGTATTAAAATGACTCCAATATTTTGCAAAAACATAATAGGCCTTGCATTTAATCATCATTGGGCATTAAAATGATACAAACGGACAATAAAAACCATGGTATGAGATATACCAAGGTGTGCACATTCATCCACTTGCAAAAACAATAGTCACGGAAAAGGAATGGATTGACTCATACTAAAGGCGAAGTTTCCCCATTCTTTTTTCCAAGATGATCCACAAACAACACTCAAAGAAAAGAGTCAAGAGACATCATGGCTCCTCTAAATCCTTCATGGGACATCCTCGAGGAAGCTAGTAACCTACCTAAAAGAAAAATCAAGAAAAGATAAGACAAAACAAACCACAAGGTCAACAACCATTCAGTGTGTTTGCCAAAATTTGATTGTTTGACATCTAATTGACTAGGTGATTGACAAGTTGATTGTTTGATGAAGCCTATTTTCAAGAGAGGAAACATATCCTATAAGACTTCAAGTGTGTTTTCAATCATTTGACCACCTGTATAAGACAAGTGATTGATTTTGACTAAATGACAATGTCTAGTTTTAGGAAGGACACATCCTATATAAGACATAAGTTGACAGGTTAACAGTTTGACTAATTGATTGTTTTGACAATTTGTTAGATTTTACTGAGTGAATTTGTTGACCTATTTGTCTTGTTGGTGCATGACTTGTCTAATGTTTTGATGACTATTTGTTTCCAAGTTGACTTGTTTGATTTATTATGAATGACGTGACAAACCCTAAAGGACTGACCTAGGTGGCCTCAGGAGCTCATCGACAAATGGCCTTGCCTACGTAACAATGTGCAGAGACCTCATAGTTTGACATGACATGACTATGTTTTATTGACAAAGGACTAATTCATGATTTTTTCTTTTTATTTGACAAAACTAAAAGGACTGACCTAATGCCTTGGGGGCACATCGACAAATGGCCTTTCCTACATCCAGTCGCAGAGGCAACGTAGTTTGACAATGACATGGACTGATGTGACTAAATTTTGACTATGTTTTTGGGATTTGTGCAAGTTATTTGGATGCTTTTGTATTTTTGACATGTTTTGATTTTTTTGGGGTTTTTTTGAGGTTTTATGATTTTTTTGTCTTTTTGGGAATATTTGATTTTTTTTCCTTTTGATAGTTTTATGATTTTTGCCTTTTTGAGTGAAAGCAACCTCTAATAGGAATGTAAGATCCAATGACATAGGTCCATTATTTTCCCTCAGTCGGGTAGAAGACCAATTTATTAGGGGTGAAGTGGAATGGATGTTAATGAAGGTGGAAAGACACATGATGTCAATCATTCCAAGTTATGGAAAGGACAACCATTTATTATTATGGGTGGTATGGGAAGGATGAAATGATGGGGAAAATTCATATTGCAATGATGGTAGAAGACAAAGCAAAGTCAACTACACATGGCACATGTTTGCCAGATTTTTACCATGGTACTTATCCAAAGTGCCATAGAAGTGGTTTTCACTAGGAAAAATTACTTCTCTTTACTATTTTACTTGATTTTTTTATTTTTTTGGTGTTACTAGGAGCCCTGTTTGTCAGGTTTTCATCAATGTAACGATTTTTTTTATGTTCTATTTTTTCATATTTTTCTATGGTTATGACAAGAATTTCAGAAGCTATGTGTAGAATTGATAAGTCATGATGATGCATTGGCCCTGTTCAAATGACTGTGCTTGGAAAAAGGACCTAATATGGATGCATAATGTAGGTGGAAAATATGATGGGTGATAAAAGTTGCGAATGAAAGAGGCTATGTTATGATCCCTAATGTGCACACTACATGGGCCACCAGGCTTCAGACAAAAAGGAGTTTGGGAAATTGATGAGCTAGGGTATGTGAAGGGGTCATCATCAAAGATACAGTGAAAGGAATCACCAATGGTAATGGAATGATGTGATAGACATGCAAATATGGATGGATTAAATGGAATCTATGGAATGAGTGAAAGTGACGAAAATGGTGACTTTGGATTAAAAAGTTCTTTGTTTTTCTTTGGCTTTTAAGAGATGCCCCCAATGATTTTTGATGAAGATGCATACTTGGAGATCAATGATTTTTTATTTTCACTTTTGACTTTTATTTTTAATTTTTTCCAATAGCTTTTGAGTTTGGCTAGAGGACTTGTCTTGGTCTTCTTTTCTTTCTTTTATTTTGGATTCACCCAATAGCTTTTTGTTTTGACTAAAGGGATTACTTTAATAGTAATTTCTTTTCAAGATGTCATTTGATTCTTGATCCCTTTTTAAAAAGGGCACATTCATTTTTTATTCCTAAGATTTCCCCTTGTCTTTTTCTTGATATATGGCTTGTTGACCCATGTCTATGATGCACATGGATGTAAGTGAGTTGGGTGAGATGGATAGAGTGACATAAATGTTTGATGGAAAAAAGAGAGTGGAAATTCCAACAATGGAGACTTTGGGACTATACTTTTTAGTACTACTAATGTCAAAGGAAACTTTTATGTCCTTAACGGCTTTGCAAGATGACTTAGTAGAGGCGACAGTAGGGGGGACATACCTTAATGCAGGACAAGTGGTATGGAAGAATGATGTTTGGATATGCTCAGTGGGGTCAAGATCAAAGAGTGGATTATCATAGATATCTTGGCCAAACATGGGGTTGTCATGGACATGAAAAGTTTGAGTGGAAGTGGAAATGGAAAAGGTAGATGTGTCATCATGATCCCAAGAGATGTCAATCCAAGCACGGTCATCTATTTGTGTAGCTTCTAAAGCAATCTTGACATCATTGTTGGAGGCCTAAACATTACCATTTTCGTTTGTCTACAACTTGTCCATACGATACTCACCACATCCCATGTCATGTACTTGAGCCTTGGGGTTCGATGGTACGGTAGATGAAGTGGATGCTTTATTCAATGAAGATTGATCAATGTAATGTGACGAAGTGGAGGATGAGGCCTCATTATTAAAGGGAAATTTAAATTGTGTGGTCCCTCTCAAATTACTGCAATATTGAAAGGGATTAGGATCATCGACTATTATGATTTCAATGCTATTGTATGGGAATTTAAGGATTTGATGATATGTGGATGGGACAACCTTCATGGCATGAATCCATGGTTGGCATAGGAGAAGGTTGTATGGGAGGTCAAGGTCCAAGACTTGGTCAGTGGTATCCATGACTGTAGGACCAACTTTGATAGGTAGCGTTATGACTCCTTTAGATGATCTTTCTTCATCATCATATTCCTTGATGACAATGCTCTTAGTGGCATCTAAACATGCTTCTGAGAAGCCTAACATCTTAACCAATTTTAAGGTGAAAATGTTCAACCCTGCTCCACCATCTACTAGGACTCATCTAACTTTGGTTTTATGGACAAGGACTTCAAGGTGTAAAGGGTCATTATGGTTTGTCTTTTTAGATGAATAGTCTTGTTCAAAAAAGGTGGCATGATGGGAATTGGTCAAGTAGCCTACCATTTCCTGGAAACAATTGATGTCAAGGTTGGTGGGGATGGTTGTGTTTTGCAAAGCTTTGTCAAGGATGGCTCGGTGATTAGGTGATATACACAACAATTCTAGGATAGAGATCTATGTGGGAGTCTTCCCCAATTGATCAAGTAAGTTGTATTGCGACTTGGGCGGTTTTTATTGTTGCTGAGGGGGACCTTGAATGGTTACCTTGGCTCGATGAGTGTTGACAACACATTCGGGAGGTTTCTTGATAGTAATGGTGTTAACATGTTCATCGGTAGCTCAAATGTGATTTATGAAAGTGGTATGGTTATAGTCATATCTGACATTAGCGTAATTGGCTAAATTGTTATTGGTCTTATTACCCAAACTAGAGGCCTTTCATTTTCCATGGTCATGTAAAGGATCAGTAAAAACTTTATGGTCGCTATTTGAAGATTATTGTTGTTGTCCATTGAGTTAAATGGTGCCATTTTCCAAATGGTCTCAAGTATAATTTTTTTCAGTTGTTGGCATTTTGATAAGCTATGTCCTTTGGTTTGATGGTAGTCACAAAAGACGTTTTCATCCCACCAAGATGGTTTAAACTATCCAAGATTATATTGTTTTGGTTTAGGAAGTCTTATGGCGTTATGTTGTAAGAGTTGTTTAAAGACCAATTCAATTAGCTACCCTAGAGGAGTGTATTGACATTTTGGGAACTTCCTTTGTGTTCTCAGTTTTTGTGTGTTTTGGACAGCATTGGTAGTTTGTTCAAGTGTTCTTGGTGCATTATTGGATGTGTTAGACCCCCTAAGTGTGATTATAGGGCCCATATATATAGTCTTAGCATCGACAACCCCATCATTAGTCACATTCTTATTAAATGCCAATATTTGCTCTTATCGTTTGAGGTGTTTTGATTGTTAGTTTTTTTGTTGGGAATCTTGATTTCTCCTTTTTTGATTAAATCCTTTTCAAGGATGATGCCTTTTTCCACTAAATCAGCAAAGGAAGTGCAACATTGCACTTGTAAGTCATGCTTCAAGTTTGAGGTTAAGTTTTCAATGAACATGACAACTTTATGTTTCTCGGGTATCTCAGCGGGACATCGATTAGCCAAGCCTCTCCATCATTGGCAGAAGGTTACAAAATTTTCACTCTCTTCTTGTGTGGTATGGTATAGGGTGGCAATGGTAATTTTGTTGTCAATGTTAAATGTGAAGTGTTCCACAAACTTGTTTGCTAGTTCTCCACATTTTCTTATGCCAGTTGGTAATCATGAGAACCAATCAAGTGCTATGCCAGTAAGACTTCTTGGGAAAATTCTCATTAGGTGTGTAGGATCGTATGCAATGTATGTACAAGTCATGCAAAATTCTCTTATGTGTTCAAGTGGATTGATCTTCCCTTTGTACTTAGCTAAGTTTGGTACGACATAGTCATGTGGGAAGGGTGACATGTATATATTCCTGTCAAAAGGAAAAGGACATAAGTCTTGGGTAGAGTAGGTCTTTTTGTTTGATATTTGCATATTTTCTATTTTTTGTTGCAAGGTCAACATTTGAGTTTGTAGGAAATTCACTTGAGTTAATGATGGGTCTTGCATATTTTGAAAACTCATGTTGGTGTTTTGGAGTCCAATGTTATGGGATGGGTTTTGGTTTTGTGTTTGGGAAATGTATGTGTATGAAGGATTTTAATTTGGTATGTTTTTATTTGGTGTTGGTATATACCACAAGTTTGTAAAAGTTTGGCAATGTGGATTTTGGTTGCCATATTGTGGAAAAGGTCCTTGGTTGCCATGTTGCATGAAGGGGCCTTGGTTACGAATTTGTGTGTTTTGCGGAATGGAACCTTCGATATTGAATTGGGTATGTCCATGAGGAATATGTCATGGTTGTGATGTAATTATGTGTTGAGAGGACCATATGTTTCATGTGGAATTTATTTTAGGAGTCTTGTTGATGAAAATTCTAGGTCTCTTGATGGTATTGTTTGTGTCAAATGGGTTTGAGGATGATGCCCCAATGGTATTAGATGTAGCAAAAGTGGTACCAAAGGGTTGTGACATGGGTTGTGTCATGTTTGATTTCATTCTTTTTGTAATTCCTTGGGTCATGCCTTGTATGTCAGATAGGGAGGTATAAATGGTTTTAGTGTGTTGTGTAGTTCCTCCTAATGGAATAGATGTATTAACTTGTGGAATAGAGCCACTAGAGGAAGGTATGGTGTTTCCTTTGGTTTGGTTATTTCATGTAGGTATAGCTTTCAATGTGTTAACATCAAAACAATGTGGTAAAGTGGATCCTTTCAATAAAAGTTTTCCTAAAAAGTGTTGAGGATCTAAAGCCACGATTTTTTCTACAAAGGAGGCCACTTAAGGATCTTGTGAGGGTACTTCTATTTCTTCTATGGTGAAATTACCTTGTGGATCTCTAAGGATGAACCTTTCAAATGGATTAGGTATTTGTCTTTGTGGTATGGGTGCTCCTTGTGAAAAATTTCCAAAGTGGTTGACAAATTCATCATCTTGTTGAAAGGCCATTTCTTTTCTTTTCCTTTGCAACCTAGTCTCTACCATAAAAGACTTGCAAAAGTGGAATGGGTGTGAAAGTGACTTGGAGTTATTTATAAGGTGGCTATGCAATAGTATTCCTAAGGAAATACCAAGTTATGGATTTAAGGTGACAAGATCTCGATGATCCCACAAAGCTAGCTTACAATTTCTGGGAGATTCTAATTTTTGTTGAAATCATATATTTTTAGAAAATATAATGATTTAAGCCTTTAAAAGTTTCATTTAAAGCATTCCAATTGAAGAGGGTTTGATCAAACTACCTTATATCAAACCCCCTTGGAGAGAACCCCGCTAGTTTTAAACCATACCTATAATGGAGTCTCCTTTACACCTATCAAAATGCTGATAAAAAACCGCTTTTGATTTACCTTTTGGAGGATCAAATGAATTCATTTAGAATTTTTTTTTTAAGTATGTAGTTCTTATTATAAGCTTCCCAAAAAGTATAATTTTAAATAAATTTAATTTTATTAGTATATTTATTTTTTATTTCTTGTGAATGTAGGTTTTTCACCAAAAATCAAGCTCTTTGTTTTGCACATTATCAAAAAAATATTTTGAAAAATATGAGTGCACCAGATATTGAAGTCCTTGATCCAATAAAAAAGAAAAATTGAATTTCGATACATACAGAAAGAGTTATGCGTTATACGATCGCGCTATATCTGAATTGTAATTGGTTTAACTTCAAAACTTGATTAAAGAAAAATATTCAATATAAAAGCTATCTAACCAAGTGGAATCACTAGATATGAGAGGGGTATGTGCAGGATCATCATGGAAAAAACATGTCCTTAAGTGGCAAAAAATTTAGAAAAATCAAAGTTAGGTAACTTGACGTAAAAATTTGAATAAGATATCTATATTATTTCAAAAATATGTAAGAATAGAATCTGTAGCAAATTGAATGTAGTTTCTAATCTACTAGGTTTATTTAAAAAAAAAAACTATTTGGTGAAAATTTGAAATTTCAATGCAATAGTACTTAAATTTCGGGGAAAAATAAGTAGGTGTCTATCTGACCACCCTAACCACAATAAAATGATAATATTTTTTTATAAGATTTTAGATATAAGTAGAGGAATCACATCGATGTGATGCATATTTTTTTGTAATTTTTTTCCAAGTAAATAATTAATTATGATTTTTTTATTACAATTTTTAAAAAATATAAAAACTCATGTGTCTAACCACCTTAACTTGGTCAAAACTTCATTAAATTCATTTTTTTTTTAATCCTATAGTATGTGAATCATAGAATGTGGCGAATGTTTTGGATTCAAAAAATGTGATACCATTTGAAAGTTATAGATTTTTTTCAATCAGCCTATCAATTATGACTTTAGTCGTAATTCAAATAGAAAATGAATAATAATTATTTATTAAATTCAAAGTATAGCATAATTTATATTGGTGGAAAGCTGAGAAAATCCTTTAAAAACCCTTTTTGTTTCATCAATTTTGGATTAAAAATAAATCATCAGCTACATACCCTACACATACCCCTCATATTGCCACTTTTTGGCCCATCATTATCCTACACATACCCGAAGTTACAAATTTAAATTCAAAAGAATTATAATTTTATCCTTCATGGAAAAAAGGTTATGCGTTATACGATGAGCGTCACTTTTTAAAAATGTTGTTTTCTAAAAAAAGCTAGTTTTTGAGCGAGATGGAAAAAGAAGTGTAATCTGATTCCAAAAATTTTGAAAAAAATATATTTAGAATCTACAAACAAAATTTTAGAAAACTTTAGTTTGCATCATCTTCAAAATCCTCATAGTTTAGCCACTATAGGTGCTCGAAAGTGAAGATTTAGTTAAAAAGAATCTTTTAGTGTCCAGTTTGGCCAAAAATTGTAAACCACTATTGTGGGATCACCCATGTCAAAATGTCACTAGGATGATGTCACAATGAAGTCCAAACTATGGCAATTTCTATGCAAGATGTCTTTTTTTTTGTGGTTTTTTGGGATATAAGCATCTAAAGATGATGTCTAAGGGTGAGATCAAAATCTAGAATGGTGTCTAAGGTATGTCAAATGAAATACAAGTGTAAAAGGGATGGTAGGTGAAAATGGTAGTGCAGGCTAAGGTAATGACCACTAAATACCCTATGGTAGAGCCAAAGCAAGGTTGCTTGACCAAAATAAGGTAGCCAAGGTTACAAATTTGGTTTATCAAGACTTCAATAATGATGATTAAATGACAAGGTTTGAAAAAGGTGGTCCCAAACTATCCTTGGGAGTTAAGGAACCAACCTAGATGACAAAAGGACTAAAAATGATGGAAGGGTTGAAGTCAAGACAAATTTGATTTGGTCACTATGGACTAGTCTCAAGTCTGATAACTTTCCAAGACTAAGGTTCACAAAAAGGTAAATGCAAGCTAGAAAATGCCTTAATGTTTTTCCTATGGTGGATGCAAGGTATGCAATGGAAAATAGATGGATGGATGGTGAAGGATAGTACCGTAAGTCTATGGTTAAAGACTCAAGTTATTCTCAAGATCAATCAAAAAATGGATTTGTTTCAGTTTTCCTCAATATTTTCGGTGATAGAAAATTGCGTCGTTTGAGGTCTCAATTACAGATAAGCACAGTCAATTGCAATTTTTTACAATGGTGATTGCAGTGAAGGACAATTAATCAATTATAGTTTACAATGTATGTTGCTTAGTTCTGACTAGATTTTGACCAAATTTTAAGGTGATTTTATGATGTTCAATTTTTGAAAACATAGGAAATGGTTTGAAAACACTTGTCTTTTTCTAGTCTTGGGTGTGAAAAATTTTGATTTCAAGATAAAAAAACTCATAGAAAACATGCACAATCCTAGGATTGACAAGGAAACCACTGGTTAATATCCCCACATGGATTGCTCCAACCACTTAAACAAGGTGAAAAGCTAGAGACTTGGTGGCACTAGCTCCCCCTTACATGACACTCACTTCTTGGGTACACCAAGTCTCATTACCCAAAGAGGAATTTATGTATCTATGCATGAATAGTGAAATCATGGGGCAACTTCAAAGGTCTGACCTCCTGCGATAAATGAGAATATAAAATGTTTTTGGCCACTAAAACAATTGGTTCTTAGTAAGGGAATTCATTTAAGGTAACCATACATGCGGAAATATTTACTCAAGATTATGGTCAACCAAGAGGCCTCCCAGTCCCTTCCTAAGAAAGGATTTTGATGTATCTCACAAAGCTATTGAGGGTGGTACTTTTTGGTATGACACATCCACACCTGTTGCTTAATGACTTTCATCACAAGCATATTTTTTATATAGCGGTTTGAAAGAGCTTGGATTTAGCTTCTTACTGCTTTGGTCATTCCCACCTTTTGCAGCAAGGTGGTAGGCCCTCTGAAAAAGCTACACAAAATCAAGGAAGTGTGTTTTTTTATCTCCTAGATTGCATGAATCGCCAGGAGAGAGAATGCACAACGCCTTTGCCTCACACTCACATGGGGTTCATTTTAATTCCAAATCCAAATGTGTGGGTGATAATACAAAATGCCAAAATATATTTTTTATTCTCAAAATCACCAAGTGGTGCAAGAGAAGAGCATACACACCTTGAAGAAAAATGAAAACCACAAGATAATGAAAACACTTGTTCTTTTTAACCCTAAAAGAAAAACTTGAAAAGACACTTGATGCAAAGGTTAATTTTAGACCAATAAGTCAATATGCATGTTCCTCTTAACCAATAAGTGAGATGAAAAGTAAGGTAGATTTAAGCCCAATGATGTGTGAATGCAAGTTTAATTTTTATCCAATGAGTGAATGAAAATAAGAAAAGATAGATTGATTATCAATGTTTAAGTTCAATGTCTCCTTTCCATTTATACCACATGCTAGAAATCAACTATCAGTAACCAAAAACCCCTAAGCTATTAAAGACCTAAACTGGAAATTTTGAATGAAACTATAAATTGTAAATGAAGAGGAAATTGTGTCACAGGAAATCACAATTGCGGCTCAATACCAGAGGCGGTTGTGTCACAATGACTATGACTGCATTGTCTTAAATTGCAACTACATCATAGAATATATGAGTGTGGTGTTTGTTGATAGAATTTGTGATGAATATATCGTGATTGAGTCGCACAAATCTGGGTGGTGAAAGAGTGCCTTTGGAAAAATGTTATCAATCAAGGTTGTTGTTGAGTAGGCTCTAGGTGTTTTGAGTCAATATGCATTAAAAAAGGTCATTGAGACATTTTAATATTGTAATGAGTCATGCTTGAGTGGTCATTACATGTTTGGGAGGTCTAAGTTGCATAATCTTGCTAAATAATGCAAAAGTTGTCATATTGTGGAAAAATGCAAACTTGCAAAAAAAGTTGGAAAAAAGGTAGATTTGTGGAATGCCAATGGTTAAGTAATTCAAAAGGTAGTTGTGTAGATTAGGTTAGTTGGTCTTTGGAGGTAAAATATCATATATAGGATGGAAAGCATCGATGTATGGTTGATTTTGAAGAATTGAAGTAAAACAAATAAAGATAACTCTACTTTTCCTACAAAATTCCTGGTAAATCACTATTTGCAGACCCTATACAGTCTCGTACAGTAGGTTTTTTTCCAAAAATCTTGTGGAATTGCTCAAGGCATTTGTTAACTTTAAAGTTCCTTTGGTTTGAAGATTTAATATTGATCTTGGTGTGAGTTTGAAGCAATTTTTTTGTAACTTCCTGTGAGTACCCTATTTGTAGGGTTTTGTTAATTTCAATATGAAAAATTCCCCATTCCACCTTTTGTGAAGACTATATCTTAGTGGATTGGGTAGAATTAATTAGGTTTACATGTGTTCAAGATTCTTGGGTGTAGGGAAGGTCAAATAAAGTGTTGGGAATAATGCCCTAGAAGAGTAAAGTGAGTTTTCCCTATGAAATTGTGAGATTAGAGCATGGTAATGTATGAAATTGGTTGGGGAAACACTATTTGATGTTATTTTGAGTATGTTCTAGGATAATAGAAGGTGTTTGAAGTGGTTGTAAGGTAAGGGAAAGTCTGGGACTTTATTTTTCAATAAAACCTTAGGAAAGTTGCTTAAAATGAGGGTTTTTAGTTTAGGCACCTTGGGAAGTGTGTTTCTAAAAATAAGTTGTGAATTATTTGGTTTTTTATCCTATGGATTGCTTCCCAATTTGTTTCATAGGTTGGTAAGAAGTTTTGAGACATGTTTCTTCGTAAAAGAGACCTAATTTGAGGTCTAGGTCAACGTTGGAACCCTGATTTGAGGAATTTGTTTCAAAATAACCCATTGAAGCTTTATGATATGTTGTTATTTTCCCTGAAGGGTCTTTGAAAAAGTACTAGCCCTAATCTAGGAGGACATTCTTTAAAAGATATACCCGATTTGCCCAAGTTGGACTACTACAAGAAATAGTGAACATTTGTTGTCATAAGGTGAATTTGAAGTTTATGTCTTGCAAATTTGTTGTTCCTTGTTGAGATTGTCTTTTTTGGTGTGTAGAACTCCCCTAATTGAAATCAATTGGTATTAGAGCTAAGGTATTAGATCTTTGAGGAAGATGATTAAAGTTTGCAAAAGAAAGAGTTGAAGGTGAAGAGGCAATATTGTCAAGATGCCTCCTAAGGGAAAGAATATGGAAAAAGAGATAAGTGATTTGAAGGATAAGTATGTTAGAGAGATTAGAGAATTGAAGGAAAGATTGTCAGCTTTGGAAACAAGCAAGAGAAGAGACAAAGTTGAAAGTGATTCAAATGAAGAAGAGGATGAAGAATTTGAAGATGTAGATGAGGAATTAGATCCAAAAAGATTAGAGAATGGAAAATTTTTTGAGGGAAATCAAGAGTGAAAATCATAAGGTAAAGATTGATGTTCAAAAGTTTGGTGGGAACCTGAATGAAGAAGAGCTATTATATTGGATAGCATCTTTGGATAACTACTTTAAGTGTGAAGACATTTTTGAAGAACAGAGAGTCAAGATTGCAAAGACAAAACTAAAAGGTCATGCACTTTTGTGGTGGGATTATCTACAATAAGAAAGAAGGAAGCAAGGAAAATCCAAGATTGTGACATGGGACAAGATGGTAGCAAAGATGAAAGGTAAATATTTTTTCCCTTCTGATTATTCTATTCATATGTTTAGGAAGTTGTAAAGTTTAAGGAAAAAGGAAATGGATGTAAAAGCATACAATGAGGAATTATATAAGTTAAGTATGAGATCTAACCATAATGAGAATTAGGATGAAAATACTTTTAGGTACTTGGGTGGTCTGAGGTTGAATATTCATGATGAATTGGCTTTGAAAAATCCAAGGAGTGTTGAAGAATGTTATCAAATGGCACTAAAGGAAGAAGAAAAAGTAAAAATAAGACAAGAAAAGACAGTTAGAGGAAGAGGTAGCACTTCAAGGGGTAGAAGATCCTTCTCTACTTCAAGACAAACAAGTGAGAACCAAGAAGAAGAAAATAAAAGAGAAGAGAAATTTGCAGAATTCAAAGGTGGTTATAGAGGTTCAAGGGGCAGATTTGAAGGAGGAAGAAATTCAAACCAATTTGTTGGTAGGTGCTTCAATTGAAATTAGTTTGGTCATCCACCTTACAAGTTCCTTGAGAAGTTTGGTACTAAATCAAGTTGTGGAGAAAGGAGAAGTGAAAGGAGAAATCAAATTGTCCAAGAAGATGAAGCTAAGAGTTCAAATTCCAATAGTTGTGCTCTTGAAGTTGGGGAAAGTTTGATGATGAAGAGATAACTCTTAAAGACATCCAAGGAGAAGGATCTGATTCAAAGAAGAGCATTGTTTAGGATGACTTGCAAATGCAAATACAAGGTATGTAAGGTGATAGAAGATTCAAGATGCACTGACAAAATGGTGTCTAGTGAAATGGTAGACAAACTGAAATTGGGAAGAGTACCTTGAAAAACACCTTATAAACTATCTTGGATAAGTGATAATCAGTCCATTGTGGTAAATGTACAAGCTTCAGTTGAGTTCCAAATTGGTGAATATAGATACAAGGTTCTTTGTGATATTTTGCCTATGAGTTGTTGCCATGTATTACTTGGAAGGCCCTGACAGTTTGACAAGTCTGTAATTTATGATGGGAGACAAAATACCTATACAATTGAGACAGATGGGAAAACATTCACATTAACTCCGTTGATTGAAGAAATTAAGGAACAAGGTAAGATCATCATGATTGTCAAGAAAGAGATTGTAAACATTGAGGAGGATAAGAGTATGGAGTTTGTAGCCATTTCAAGGTTTGATAGTGTTGGGATAGCAATTAGGAGTGATGAAGATAATGTGTAGGAAGTAGGAATGAAGGATGCTTCCATGTGCAAGAGAAAATCAGATGGATTAGTGTCTCGGTCTGATACATTGAAGTATAAGAGTGAAATGATTGAGGAAAGGCAAGAAAAGAGTGAAGGAATTCAGGTTGGGATAGTCATGTGTCCAGTGACAACAAAGGAGTGAAGAGGCCCAGTCAAATTTTGCTAAAAAAGAGGTTAATGGGATTGATGGGATAGTACTTTCAAGGATAGAGGTTCCTAAGTTTGTTGATGTAGGTGTTTGCATGTCTGACAGAGGAAACAATGAAGACAAGAAGAGTATGTGGCAAAGGTTTAAGCATGAAACAAAAATGGAAGAGAAGGTAGTTAATAAGGATTTGTGTGCAGAGGTGAAAGAAGGTATAACTTCAATGTGTAATGATGAAAAGGTTGAAGGACACCCCACAGATCAGTGTATGGGGATGGAGCATGATTCAAGTGGTGGTAAGGGCAGGAAGGCCAAGCACAATGTGAATCAAGGTGTACCTGATGAAAGAGTTCAAGAAGGTTAGAGGAAAGAGATGATCAAAGGTGAAAAAATTTCTATATCATTTCCAAGAGACCTAGAAAAATTCCAAGGTGGGGTGTATGGTGCAAGAGCACCTTTGGAAAAATGTTGTCAATCAAGGTTGTTGTTGACTAGGCTCTAGGTGTTTTGAGTCAATATTCATTAGATAAGGTCATTGAGACCATTTAATATTGTAATGAGTCATGTTTGAATGGTCATAAGGTGTTTAGGAGGTCTAAGTTGCATAATCTTGCTAAATAATGCAAAAGTTGTCATTTTGTGGAAAAAATGCAAACTTGCAAAAAAAGTTTGAAAAAAGGCAGATTTGTGGAATGCCAACGGTTAAGTCATTCAAAAGGTAGTTGTGTACATTGGGTTAGTTGGTATTTAGAGTGAAAAATCATAAATAGGATGGAAATCATCGATGTATGATTGATTTTGAAGATTTGAAGTAAAACAAATAAAGAGAACTCTGCCTTTCCTACAAAATTCCTTGTAAATCACTGTTTGTAGAACTTGTAGGGTCTATACAGTAGTTTTTTTCCTAAAATATTGTGGAATTTCTCAATGCATGTGTTAACTTTAAAATTCATTTGATTTGAGGATTTAATATTGATCTTGGTGTGTGTTTGAGGCAATTTTCTGTAACTACCTGTGAGTACCCTATTTGTAGGGTTTTATTGATTTCAATATGAAAATTGCCCCATTCCACCTTTTGTGAAAATTGTATCTCAGTGTAATGGGTAGAATTAATCAATTTTATGTGTGTTCATGATTCTTGGGTTCAAGGGAGGTCGAATAAAGTATTGGGCATAATTCCCTAGAAGAGTAAAGTGAGTTTTCCCTATGAAATTGTTAGGTTAGAGCATGGTAATGCATGAAATTGGTTGGGGAAACACAATTTGATGTCAGTTTGAGTATGTGCAGGGATAATAGAAGGTGTTTGAAGTTGTTGTAAGGCAAAGGAAAGTATGGGGGTTTGTTTTTCAATAAAATCCTAGGAAAGTTGCTTAAAAGGAGGGTTTCTGGTTTAGGCACCTTGGGAAGTTTGTTTCTGAAAAAAAGTTATGAATTCTTTGGTTTTGTAACCTATTGATTGCTCCCCATGTGGTTTCAGAGGTTGGTAAGAAGTTTTGAGATATGTTTCTTTGTAAAAGAGACCTAATTTCAGGTTTAGGTTAGCATTGGAACCTTGATTTGAGGAAGTTGTTTCAAAATAACCTATTGAAGCTTTATGCTATGTTGTTGGGTGCCCTGATGGGACTTGGAAAAGGTATTGGTCCTGATATGGGAGGACCTTCTCTAAAATATATACTAGATTTACCCAAGTTGGACTACTGTACAAGAAATAGTGAAGGTTTGTTGTCATAAGGTGAATTTCAAGTTTGTGTCTTGTAGAGTTGTTGTTCCTGGTTGAGATTGTGTTGTTTGGTGTGTGGACCTCCCTTGATTAACATCATTGGGCCCACAAAAAAACAAAAATTCTACCAAATCCATGCAACCTAATGACTGATATGATATGCAAATAGAGTTAGGAAGAGAAAATGAAAACCAAATGACCTAGATCTACAATTAAAACCCCATAAATTAGAAAAAATGCAAGAATTCCCTAATACAAAATAGTTGCATTTTTCAGCCTTGCGGTTGTGGCTTTGTGTAAAATGTGATTGTGTTGATCTAGCCTGCGATTATGTCGATCCATACCTACAACTTGCAAAATCAAAATTTCCATATGATCTCTACAATTTTGTCCTTTCACGTTGAGTTCACCAATGTAATTAGGGTTAAAATATTAAAGGTTAGGTTACAAAGCATATAGACAAACCCTAATAAATAGTGAACCACAAATAACCATAAAGACATAAAACATAAAGCAATATTACCAAAGAGTCTTCATACCACCATTGATTCACCTCCATTGCACTTCTCCATTTTTCTTAAATATGAATAATTGCCCTCAGATTTTTGAGTATGAAAATAGGCCTAATGACAATGATAAAGCAAAATATTGAACATTCTAATTGACTATGGATGTACTTGACTTGATGTTAATAGACTTGATAGCAAGATGACTCAAGATAGCTTGTAGATTCTCCAAGATGTCTAAGATGTCTAGGATTCCCAAGATGTCCAAGATGTCTAAGATTTCCAAGATTTCCAAGATGTCTAAGATGTCTAAGATGAAGAAATGGCAATGATAGAGTATTTTATAGGAAAGGCAATTTTGAATGAAGGGCTAAGATTGAAAGTCAACAATGAATGGACAAGAATGAAAGATGTAGTATGGACTAGGGTTAGGAATAAATTAGGGCAAATGATAAGGATTGACATTCAATATTAAATTATAAATAATTTAATTAAGGGTGGAGGTTAATTGAGACATGGAAAGATAAGGACTTGATGTGGAAGATAAGATTGGCACGGATATAGAGGTGATAGGAGAAATTAAATAATAAAAATTATTTAATCTAGGTTGCCAATGAATAATTAAATAACTAAAATAATCATTTAATTATAGTAGAAAGTGGTATAAAAATTAAATAAATAAGAATTTATTTAATTTTGGAAAGAAAGAAACTTAACTAGTGACGTAAATTTATTTAATTAATCAAGGAAGAATAAATATAGAAATGAATTAATTAAATAATTAAAATTATTTAATTAATAGAAGACTTATGACTTTAGAAAATAATTAAATAATTAAAATTATTTAATTATCAAGAATGAAAGGGGAAATGATGGAGAATTTAGAAGTCACGAGCCTAGGACAATTTTTAGTGCAATTTTGAGTGTCTACAAGTAGAATTAGAGATGGTAACTTGAGCCCCCTAGTTTTGAGAATACATCAACAATCAGGTAGATCCCTATCCATGACTAGCCCCCTATTTGTTAAAAGAGAATTTTTTTCAATGTTCACACTAAGCAGGCTTAGATCAAGAGATCCAAAGGACCTTCTTTGCCTTGATAGATTCAACAGATAGCCCTAATGAGGACCTATTATCCTTGGGTTTGACTTCAATCAAGAAAAAATAAAACCATGACTATGGAAATCTTCAAATTATTAACTTAATTCACGCTTGATAAAATTAGACAACCTGAACGTCTGAATGGCAATATAGATAGGTAATGATGAACGTAACTATTCAAGTCAAAAAAAAAAATTCAAGCCAAGCTACTTCATGAACATTTTTCTTTTGATTTGAGGGTTCAAAATTATCTGTGCTTTCTTTTGATTTTAGTGTTTTTTGGATATTCTCGATCATAGAGTCGTAAGATTGTTGCATCCTTCATTATGAATTGCAATGACATAAACATATACATTAGACTATGATTTGGGTGGGAGTGCTTGAGGTTCCAATTGCTCTCACTCTTCCTTTAAATATTTTTTTGGTAATTTAATAAATGGGACTCTTGACTTAGCCAAGGATTATTAATGATTTATTATACAAGGACAATGAGCTGGTGTGATGCAAATGTTTAGGGTAAAAAAAATTGACATTGAACATAGTTTTAATGTTGCAAAAATGGAAACATAAACCTCACAAACTTGAATAATATTGTAGCACAAGTTAGTTACGAATAAATAACATGAAATATTAAACTTTGGAATAACAAACAAGACACTTATTTACGTGGTAGAATCTTGACAATATGTCAAGGAAACATCCATGGGGCAAAGTATAGGTATTATTATTACTCAGAGAAATTAATTACAATCTTCATGTTGATGTTGATATTTAATTACAATTACATTGATTTACCATCAAGATAACAATATATATACTATCTCTAAGATAACAACCACCATCAAACTTAGAAAATTTTAGCTTTATTTTATTCTTTTTCTTGTTTTTGTTTTATTGTTTTATTTTTCATAGGATAAGATTTTGATTTATTGTTTTAATTGTTTTCATTATCCAACAATCCCCACCTTGACAAAAATTTACTTGATACTTCCCCATGCCCATTCATCAACTTTTTTGCAAGCCAAGAGAAGTTAAATTCCACTTCAGTTTCTCTAACTGTATTGATTTTGTAAACATTTATGCATAATTTTTTGGTGTATGAACCTTTTCAAGAGCCACTCCACTTCCATCAATAACTTGTCTTACAAATTGATATTTAATCACAATATGCTTAATATTATTGTGATAAGCAAGATTTTTAGCCAAATGGATAACACTTTTACTATCACAAAATACAATCATTGTGTCCTGCACTTTTCCAAACTCACCCAAAAGACCCTTTAACCAAATTTTCTATTTTCATGCATGTGAGACAACCATATAATTTTCCTATATATTGGATAGCACGATTGTTTCTTGAAGCTTTGACATCCAACAAATAGGTCCTCCGATAAGAGTAAAGAGATAACCTAATGTAGATCTTTTGTCCAAATCACCTATAAAATATGAATCAACATAACCACAAACTGAGCCACTACAAGATCATTACAGGTGATACAATAGCCATTTATAGTGCCTCTAAGATATTGAAGCACCAATTTCACTATTGTATAATGCTATTTACCTAGATTTTCCATGTATCTATTGACAACACCAACTACATGTGAAATATTTGGTCTTGTACATACCATTGCATATATTAAACTTCCTACTACATTAGCATATGATACATGAGACATATAAGCATTTTCTTATTTATTACTAAGACATAAACTTGAAGAAATCTTAAAATGAGAAGCTAAAGGGGAATTTATTGGTTTCACATTCATCATATCGAATCTTATGAGGATCTTCTCCACAAACTTCAGTTGTGATGACCAAAGCTTACCATGTTTCCTATTTATGTGTTTTCCATACCCAAAAGTTTTTTTACTACTCTTAGATTGTTCATATCAAATTCCTAACCATCTAAGCTTTTAATCCACTGATCTCAACTCTATTTTTTCTTGCTACAAGCATATTGTCAACATATAACACCAAGATAATGAATAAACCATATTTCAAACTTTTAAAGTAAACAAAATGGTCATACTCATTCCTTATAAAATTTTGGCTCACCATGAAGGAATCAAACTTCTTGTACCATTTCTTGGGAGACTGCTTCAAGACATGCAATGGCTTCTTGAATTTGTAAACAATTTTTTTGTTGTGATTTTAAACGTCCTTTTGTTTGTTCCATTTATATTTTCTCCTCCAAATCTCCATGTAAAAATATTTTTTTAACATCTAATTTCTCTAACTCAAGATCAAGTAAAGCAACAAGTTCTAAAACAACCCGAATAGAAACAAGCTCAACAACTGCTAAATTTTTTTTATGAAAATCAATGCCTTCCTTTTGAGAATACCCTTTTTCTACCAGTTTAGCTATATACCTTTAAATTTTATCATCAATTCCCTTCTTCAATTTTTAGACCCATTTGCAACCAGCAACTTTCCGATCTATCGGGAGTTCTACCAGGTCCCATGTTTTATTTTTCTCCAAGGAATTCATTTCTTCTTTCACTCCTACCTATTTGGAGTTCTACCAGGTTCCATGTTCTATTCTCCTCCAAGGAATCCATTTCTTCTTTCATTTCAATTTTCCTTTTAGCATTTTCAGTACCATTTATTGCTTCTTGGTAAAAACTAAGTTCCCTGTCATCAAAAAACAAAGCAATAGATGAAACATAATCATCGTACCTTTTAGGTGGATTTCTAACCCATGTAGATCTCCTTATATCTAGTTGTAGCATTTCTACATTTTATTTTAGATCTTTTGCATCATCTCCTTCTTCTTGCTCCCTATTTTTTGTAGATGGATGAGCTTCCAATTGAATTTTTTGATGTTGTGGTACTTGTTCCTCTTTCATTTCAACTTTTATTATTTATAATTTTATGAGAGGAGATTCATCAAATACTACATCTCTACTAATGATGATTTTTTGGGTAGTAGGATCCCACAATCTATATCCCTTAATTTCATCACCATAACCAACAATGATATATTTATTGGATTTGGGGTCCAATTTAGAACATTAATCTTTAGAAATAAGAGCATATGCATCACAACCAAAAAAAATTATATTTATGTAATCACAAGAATGACCTATCCATACCTCTTCAAGAATTTTACAATCTATTGCAACTAATGGTGATTGATTTACTAGATAGAAAGCTATAGAGACTACTTCTTCCCACAACTCTTGTGGAACTTTGCATTACTAAGAATGCTCCTTGCTCTCTTTAGAAAAGTCGTATTCATGTATTCAATAACTCCATTTTGATGAGGAATTTAAATGATGGTTTTATGCCTTTTGATCCCAACTTCCTTACAATAATTTTTAAATTCCAAATATGTGAACTCGCCTCCATTATCTATTCTTAAACACTTAATTGATTTGTCGACTTTCTCTTTTCAACCAAAACTCTAAACAGCTTAAATGCACTAAACACATTAGCTTTAGTTTTAAGAATATATACCCACGCCTTTCTAGAGTAATCATCTATAAATGTCACAAAATCTGATGATCTTCTGAAAGAAACTATAGGGGATGGCCCACAAACATCTGAATGTATATAATCTACAATACCTTACTTGTATGACTACTTGTTTTAAACTTCTGTCTAGACTATTTCACATAAACACAATGCTTGTAGAAATTCAATTTCAAAGATTTTAGATTTGGAAGTAAATTATGGTTTAATGATATATTTAAGACTTGTTAAACTTTTTTTTAATTTTGGTCATATATTTTAATTGTTTTATATTTTAAGCATTTTGTATGTTAATGCTTTAATAGTTTTTGTTGGCATGTTCACATCATTACACTCCACCCCTTGTTGTCACTTGTTGCCCTTAAGTTATATATGTTAGCATAATAATTCGTAAATGAATAATAAATAATAAAATAGCTTTCAATAAATAAAATAAATTTTTATATAGTTTTTGAAATAAAAATGAAGTGAACAATGTAAATAAAATAATTCTTAAATAATTCTAAACTAAAACAAAATAACCCTTTCATAAATAAAATAACTCAATATTGAACTCTTGACTAAGGATTTGGCTATCAACTTTAGAATCAGCTAATTAAATTACAAAGGCTCTTTACACAAATCATTTCCTCATCAATATTTATTTTATTAAACTAACTCAACTCCAAATATTAATCAAAGATATAACTTAAGATGAAGATCAACCCTAACAACTACAATATTCATCAACCTAAAATTGTTGACTTCAAACTTTTATTTAATCTACATTTAAATTACTATCATGACTCTCTTAGATTAAATTACCAACCCTACATTAACAGATACTCGCCACTTGTTTTGAACGTTTTAACATCATTAATCTTTGAAATTGCCTCCTCAGATAACTCGGCACATTATTACCTCGAGGTTGCATTTTCTGCTTATTCTTTTATCGAGCACTGGGAGAACTGCAACCTGCACTGCTCACTGAATACCTGCACTGCTCACTGAATACTTGGCGGTGGAGAGTTGTTTGCATCTGGATTATCTACAACAATATCAACAAGCGGAATTGGAGATTGTCCTTCCAATATCTGTAACACCTGTTTCATGTCAGGCCTGCACTCTGGTTGAGGATGAGAACACACAATTCCCAAGTTAAGCACCCTCTCCATCTCTTCACCGCTATATTCTCCCCCAAGCTTTGTATCCACCCCATCCATTATCCTCTTCTCCGCATACAGCTGCCTCACCCACTCCTCCAACACTACTTTCTCTGTTTCAGCAGATTCATCTAAAGGCCGTCTTCCACAAGCAACCTCTAGCAATACTATACCGAAGCTGAATACATCTGTGCCTACGGTGGCTTTTCCTGTGCGCATGATTTCCGGTGCCATATAACCCAAGGTTCCTGCTACAGCACTCGTTTGGGGTATCTGAGTTTGGTCATGCAAACGGGCAAGCCCAAAATCCCCCAACTTTGCATTAAATTGTGAGTCAAGCAAGATATTTTGAGACTTTAAATCTCTGTGCACAACTACCCATTCCCATTCTTGGTGGAGATACAACAAGCCAGCAGCCACTCCCTTGAGAATGCTATACCTCTGCGACCATCCAAGAATTTTCTGTGGGTTGCCGAATATGAATCTATCCAGGCTCCCATTTGGCATGTAATCATAAACAAGAAAGAGCTGATACTTGTTCCGACACCATCCCTGAAGGCGAACCAGATTTCTGTGTTGCAGACGCCCCAGGCTCGAAATCTCGGCAACAAAATCCTTCCTTTCTTGGTGGAGATCTCTGATCAAACATTTTATGGCAACTTCAAGCCCTGTGCTGGGCAGAACTCCCCTGTATACCTTCCCAAATCCTCCTCTACCTATCAAGCTTTCATCACTGAAGCCATGTGTGGCGGCTGTCAATTCTTGATAGGGAATTTTATGGGGCCAGAACTCCATCTCCCATTCTTCCACAACCTCTCTCTGCTTGCTCTTTCTCAACCAGTACCAAATGACCAGACTACCCAAAACGACTAAAATAAGTAAACCTACGGAAATCAGAACTCTGATTCTTACGGATACCTCTTTTGAGCTCTTGCGTACGAAGGAAGGAAGATGGGATAGATCTAGAGTTGGTGCCATGCCGTCCGAATTGAAGCTCCAAGCCAGAATGTAATGCTCTTCAAAGGCATTAAGTCCTGTAGATGCAGAAAATCCCACATACATTTCTTCTTTGAAGATGTCAGCAAGGTCAATGGCTTGCATAGAAATCAGCGGATTCAGAGGCCTCGACATCCCGGCTAAGGCGATGGTAACATTGAGATTGTGTCGATGGCCATCGTAATCAATCCATGCTTGAATGTTCTGCCCGCTTGCCATTTTCAATTCCTCAAAGTGTTCACCACTCTGATAAGCTGCAGTCTTAGACATTGAAGAATTGATGGTGTTGAGATCGACTCCGACGTGGTTGCCGTCGATGTCATTGTTCCAGACATTGAGATGTGTATCGAATTCGACTGCAAATAAATGGTTTTCTTCCCTTCCGTCACTGGACGCATTTAACAAACCAAGATAGCCAACTTCCGATCCGTTAACAGCGGACCTGTAAGGGGATATCAGGAAAGTTAGTCCTTGTCCAGGGTTATTAGTAGTGGGCACCATGGAGAAGACGAATGTGGTACTAAACGATGAAACAGAATTATTAGTCTTCAAATGCAGAGCATCCTCCAACAGAGCACGCCCCACCGCATTCGTCGACTGATCGGTTAGCCTCAGCACTTTCGACTTGATTGAAGCGCCCTGCAGCAAAATTAAACCGCTTTCGTTGAATTCGTTGAAGAGAAAAGAAGACGGGAACTGGGCATTCGAACCAAAACAGAGGAAGATAAGAAAGGTAAATACTGAAAGCACCATGGCAGCCGGTATTGCAAGAGCCTTTTCCAAAGGGAACCGCACATTTCTCATTTGCACACGAGGACAGAGATGTGATCTAAATTCTAATCATACAAGCCATTTAGAAGGTGCGGCTTGTGCATCAGTAGGGCCGGCCCATATCAGACGCAACTCAGTCAACACATAAGAAGTGGAGATGGGATAATAGATTATTGTGTTCATTGAATTTATCTTACGGTTATCTTAACAAACATCTAAAGTAGTTCGAGAGTCATTATCTCTGTGTGTTTTATATCAATTGACCTTGAAACTTTCAACACCATTTTCTGATATCATCAAAGCACTTTCTCATAAACAAGACTTATGTTCTTTCTTAAGAAAGCTAACAACTTTCTTAACGTACATTCTTGCTTTCACTAAATTTTTTTGACAATAATGATACAGTAGGTAATTACTACTATGGCATCTAACAGAGGGAAAATTAGGAGACATTTTATAATAAAAACAAAGTGTGGTGTATTATCAATGAACGTTATTGATGACATACTGTTTCGCTTGAGGATGGATAGTTTAGGCTGAATTGAGGGCCCTAGATAGATGGGATAGATAGATATATCTTCTCTAGACTAGAGATGAGTAGGCAGTTAAGGGCTTAACTAATTTACTAATCTTTGGTATATCTATATAAGGCATAATACATAGGTTAAGTCACTATATGGGGGTGGGGGGCACTTATGACTAGCCCTTCTATAGCTAACAGACTATCAAAGTGATATCTATGTTTTTTATCTTGGCTCCGAGGGGAGAGTAGTGACCAAGGAGAAAACTATTTATATTGGTTTGGGCCACCAAAGAGTAGCTTATTACTGATTAGTGTAAATTGATTTGCATGGAATGAGTATACTAAAACTAAACATAGGCATGAGTGTCCAATATCTATCTAATCTAAAAGATAGAAAGAAAGGACCTCGTCAATTCCCCCCTCAACCTCCCCGATCCATTATAAATAGCTACTATATAGAGGGGGGCCCTATGAATTGCCCTTTATACCAATTTGTTATTGATGCCTTATCATGAATGTTCACCCCTTTTCTTCTATTGTGGTTTATCATAATTTTTAAAATTTTAATCTAAGAGACATCTGACAACGAACACCTGCTAGCTTACACTATGTGATGGCTACCAAAGGTTGGCCAATAAAACAACCTTATGGCCACAATCAAGGTCTTATGGTTTGCAATCTATGCTAGCTACCAATAATATTTCACAACCATTGAAATTTTTTTTTTTTTCTCAAGGTATTATATTACCTTCATGGATTCTCTATTTATAAAAATTTAATGATTTTCATTAGACTTGGAGAATTTTCACATCTAGAGGATAATTAAGCAAGCACACCAAATTAGAATGGAATCACTTGTCAAGAGTATGATTCTTTTCTAGGTTTTTGAGATAAAAAGAAAAATTATTTGAAATTTGAGAATAATCCATCATGTCCAAAGATATGTAAGAGTGGATAAGCAAATTTACCCTATGATTTCAAGGTCACTCCATTAATGACTGATTATTTTCCATTAAAGGTTACCTACTTCTATATGACAAGATTGGACATAAGTTTCATATTTTCTATCAACTGAATAATGGGCAGGGCCCAAGACCTAATGATTAATGGTTGCATAAGTGTCAAAGTATAGAAGACTAGAAAATACAAATACATTAAGTAAATATTATTGAGTTGATTACTTCTCCATTCGAGCTCATCAATCAAGATAAGACTAAAGAAGCTAAGGCTCGCTAACATTACTTTTGGTAAATAACATCAAGAAGAAACATTATTATGCATCCATTTGTAGCGAAAAATAATTTAAACCTTTTAGGGGTGCATAAAAAGTATATTATAGGAGATTGTTTGTGTGCCTTGCAATAGAAAACAACACGAAGAGGAAAAATTTGGATGATCTTTAAGGATAGAGCTTGACACAATCATGTCTATAATTGATTCCAAAAGTATTTTTAATCATCACAAATTGATGCAAAAATAGAGATCCTAGCTCTATTTGTTTGTGGGATGATGATCTCTCAAATATAGTACCCCTATTTTTGTTGAAGTAGCATAGACATATGGTTTCAGAAAAGAATGTAATAATATAAAAATCAATTTGGTACCTAATTGCACCATTGAATCATAACCAAGTAACCAACCATATGAGAGGATGTACTCATCTAGAAAATCAAGGTGTTTGTCACTAAACCAATTCATTTATTAAAAAATGGTCATTTTGTGTAATGACAATCCCTTGCCTTGTGGAATTTGGTCTTTAAAGTACAAGAGCTAGTATAATGACACAAAACTATGAAGAAATATGTTTTACAACATGTATAAGGTTTGTGAAGAAGAATGTAATAGTTTTAACATATGAAGATGGTCAAACTTCTACTATTTAGTCTATGTGAGACTAGCTCTATCAACTATTACATTTATAGCATCAATAGTAGATGGTTTCCATTCAATACTAAATAATTTTGTTAAGAAAATTATCACAAAATAAACTAAAGAAAAAGAAGAAGAAAAAAAATTTAAATCACCAAATAAACATAAATTTCATTTTACATTTCAAATTATCTCTATGTGAAGAAACAAATAGGGACCTAACACTAGGTATTTACAATAATATCATATATGAAAATGACCATAAGTAAAACCATAGAACCAATGCCTTCATTTAACAGATAACAACAAAATATTTTAAAAGGAAAATAATCAATATGGGAAATGAACCAGTTGCTCTTATTCATGGGACACTTCAACTTATATCTGTTACATATGGAAAAGAAAAAACTATGTTGGAAAATAGGATGAAATGATTTGGTGGGTAATACTTGAATCTTGTTCAAGACTATATTTTGTAATTATTTTGATTTTTGGAACAATCTTTGGGGCTTAAATTTTTCTAGAGATATTTCCACACCCTTTCATGTCATGGTCTAGATTCATTCTTTTCAATTTAGCACTTTTTAAATGAAATTGTATTGAGCTTCACTCACAAATTTATACTACAAACTTAGAAATGTCCTAATTGGAACTACAACGTGCTCTACCACATGGATCATATTATTAGGATTCCAAAATATGCTTTAACTTTAGTTGGTTGTAATGAGGGTTTAGTTTACTTCTTTCCCTTATTAGGTGCCCATGTTCTAGCATTGCTTTGAGGACACATGCTAGTTGCTTGGATCCCTCAAATCACCCTAGGTGCTCCTATTTTGTAAGTGAAGCTGAGGATTATTATCCACATATAAGACCACAAATTCCTTATCAAGTCTCAACTTATGGTAAATGCTCTCCTATATTAGGTTTTCATTATCTCTTTTGAGTTATAAATTTAAAATCTACTAGTAGATTAGAAGGATTGTTGAGATTACCTAAGTGGGAAGAAAATTATTTAGGTGGAAATTACATTTTTCTGAATATCTACAATTCTCCAAGCACTCCTACTGAAGTTATATTTCATTAAGTTGCATGTTTTTATGATAGAAATCAAACAAATGTGCTTAGAAAAACACTTTAAATTTGTACTTGTATATCAAAAATTGCATGGTATGTTCATGGTTGCTTAAATTTTCTAAATAAATTACAATGTGCATAATGAAAAGTAAAAGTGAAAAAATCATATTGTATACTTAAATCATTTTACTAATTATTTTTAAGAGAATGATATCTTACAAATAGTACATACATGTTTCTAAAGAATGTTTACCTTGAAAAATGTAAAAGTAGTATATAATCACACTTAGGAGTTTGACATTCTTTATATAATAATCCTATATTTTAGCAAACTATATGTTTAGATTTACAGATACCATATTTAAGCTCATGAGATTATCTTATCAAGTGACAAAATTGAAAATAGTTAATTCAACTTTTTTACTCTTAAATACATGTTGGGTTAGTGTGAATAAGAATATTACCTAACTAGTTCACGTCATAAGGCCTATTCACACTTATTAGTTAAGTTTACTCATGGTTCATTTAGGATCCTTATCTCCTTTTGTCTCATGTCATATCATTGTGACACATGTCATAATCTTATGTTCACTTATCCTCTCACCTTGCTTATATAACAAAGATCTCATATGTATATTATGTAGTAAATCATTGATCCATTTGATCATTGTATTATTTGCATCAATAATCAAGCGATCTATTATCTTTCTACTCTCTTATGAAAGGTTATTTCTTCTTTTGCAAGTGATCTTGGGAGCTTGAGTCCTTGTGTGACTAAATTTTGGAAATGTTTCCTCTACTTCAATGAATATTTCATATATTTGGGTCTAGTTTAAGTAAATTTCCACAAAGGTACAATTTTACATAGAGCAAATTAGTTACCATTTTTATTGTTTTGATAGCAAATAGATTCACAAAATGCAATACCTTGGTTGGATGTATCGAATTTCTTCATATAATTTTTTATTTTTTTGTGAAGCTTGGTTGAACATGGTTGCCTTTAAAATTACATTCTTAATTTTTGTTTGACAATGTTGCAATAGTGATTTTCTTATTAAAATGATTATTTCTTTTTCATTACTGCTTGCAATAGCAAAAATGAAAAAATGTGTTTCCATTTTCTTTTTCAGTTGCATCTACCATAAATTAAGCCAACAATATCTACAATCTACATAATGTCCTACAAGTGTAAGTGATCTTAAAAAGAACTAATTTGTTATGAATTTGTATTGGAATCTTTTTATATTGTGGCTTGTATGGTTATAGGGAAAAAAATTCACTGAAACCATGTGGCAAGTGACCTCAAGATTCTGCAAAAAATAGGGTCATGTTGTCAATGATACCAATGAGAAAAATGGGAAAATTTTGCAATCTAAAAATATTACAAAACCCTTGACCAAAAGAATTTTTTTTTAAAATGAGACAAACCAAAACTAATCTTTGTGTACACTTGGTGTTTCAATCTATTCACAATAAACCAAAAGTAGATCTAAAAATATTAGGCTTTTAGAGCTACTAAATTCTTGTGCTTGAGACAAAAAAAAAAAAAATTATACTTTTTGATGAAAATATTAGTTAGTATCATGAAGTTTTCAAAGTCCATAGTAATAGTGAATTCAATTTCTAGACTGAAAATATTAGTTGTGAGTTAAAATTTGTTTTTAAGTGTTTGGCAAGGAATGTTTCAACCATCTAAATATTTTTTATGTGAAACAATTTTCTAAGTGAAAGTTGTTACAAAATATAGTTATCTATTAAAAATAAATATTAAATTTTATTTGTGCATATATAAATGTATAGATTTCATTGAGATTAGAAATGTCATTTAAGGAGACAAAATAATTTGAAAGTCAACAATGCAATTAAAAATTTATTTTTAAATGTTAATTTACTCTACCACCTCATGTAATTCCAAGTCATTAATAGAGTTGAAATTTGATCTCAAAAAATAAATGAATTAAGGACATGTAATTTAGAAAAATGATAAATAATAGTTTTATTTTTACACATACTATTCCAACATGAACCAACATAAAGAAAATAAATGACATTTTTAGAATTATTAAATAAGAAAATTAATTGTAGACTATAGAATTGTTGCTTAGTTTTTTTAATTATAATTATCTAAATTAATAAAAGAAATTAAATGCAATCAATATTGACTTTAGAATATTATAATCAATATTTATTTATAACCTTTCAGTCCCAATTCCCACTTCAATCTTGCAACATGTACTTGACTTAATGAATGTGAGTTAAAATGTGTTATGCATCATTTTGGATTGTTGTACATGACACTTTTAGATATGATAATGATAGAATGAAGAAATTTTAATGAAATCCACTCGACCAAAGATTCTAATAGACTAAGAAACATATAATGACAATAGTAACAAGGTTGCATTGCAACAAAGTTCCTGCCAAATGTTGGCAAGATATTTTTATTCTTTGTTTTGTATGAAAATTTAGAGTAGCGGTGGTCCAATCAAACAAGATAGGTATTTAAGTGAACTAAATAATAAATTTTTCATTTATGTTATCGGTGTGCATTGATAGTGACTATTATTGCATTTGTTTATATGCATTAGAATAACCTAAGAAAAGTGTATATGTAAAAATAGTCTTGTATATTTTTAAAGACTAGCAAATTCCAAGCATTATGTGAATTAAGATTATAGTTATTAGGGTTGCCATCGGATTCAAGTTCAATTATACCAGAAAAAACTATGACGAGTCTAGTTGAAGTTGAGTTTTTCATAATTAAAAGATGTAAAGAGGAGAGTGCACCCTATTAAGGGGGAAGTCATGTGGTGTGAAATTTATGTCAAGAACCTTATTCATGTATGACTCCTAAGAGGAATAGGAGTAAATGAGACCATGTTCGCATACTCGAAACAAAAAGAATTAAAAGATGTAGAAGTAGTTGTAATTAAATTGGTAGAATGGGATGGAAATGGATTTGTGTAAGTCTATAGCTAGCTATTAGCCTTAGCCACAAATTTGTTCAATTTTTTCTTCCTATTACCAAGTTGGATGACACTATTATCTATGTATTCCTGGATTACATGTTGGAGATGCACACAACATTCAATGTCATGACTTGGGAGCTAATGATATTGACAAAAAATTTGTGCATCATACCAACTAGGGTATGTCTTATTATAAAGAAGTGGTATGATCTTTGGAAGGGTAATTAAACTATCTTTTAACAATTTTTAAAGAATAATAGCATAAGATTTAGATAATTTTGTAAAAAAGTGTATTACATCTCACAATGTTCTTTTCAGTAGAAATGAGAACAATATTTGCTATTGCTTTAATATTTTTACTCTCTCCCAGAATAGACACAAATGTCTGATTATTGAGATGGGAGGATGAGGAAGAACCATCGTATTGCTTCGTGGTGATCCCATAATAGTGGTTTACAATTTTTGGCCAAACCGACACTAATTTTATTTTTAACTAAATCTTCACGTCGGACACCCATAGTGGTAAACCGTGAGGGAATTTGAAGATGATGCAAACTAGAGTCTCATCAAATTTTGTATGTAGATTCTAAAAATATTTTTTTCAAAATTTTTGGAATCAAATTGCACTTCTTTTCCATCTCCCACAAAAACTGTTTCTTTTCAAAAAATAGCATTTTTAAAAAGTGACGCAATCAGTATAACGTATAACTTTTTTCCATGAAGGATAAAATTCTAATTTTTAGAATTTAGATTTGTAACTCTGATATCTAGTGCTTGCACTTGGTTAGATAGTTTTTTATTGAATATTTTTTCTTTTAATCAAGTTTCAAATTCAAACCAATGACAATTCAGAAATAGAGCTAACGTGATAACGCTGTGAACTTTTTTGTATATATCAAAATTCAATTATTATTTTTTTGTTGGATCAAGGACTTCAATATCTGGTGCACTTATATTTTTCAATTTTTTTTTTGATAATCTTCTATTTTTCCACATGTGCAGAACACATAGACCTCATTTTCGATGAAAAACCTATGTTGAATAAAACTAAAAAAACAAATACATAATAAAACCAAAACATATTAAAATTATATTCATTGGATAGCTCGTTTCGAGGACTACCTGACTCCAATTGGGTTTGTGAAGATTCCCCCATTTTCATCCTCAACTTGAGTGTCAAAGCGTAAAAAATTAGGTTTTTTGTGTGAACAAAGTCAAAAATTAGGGAAAAGGGGGGTTCGCTAGAACCAGGGGGTTCTAGCGAACCAGGGTTCATTCGAACCCCCTTAATATGCATTTTCCCTTTATTTTTTGGGTAGGAAATGTGGGCCCTGTGATTGATGGGTTCGGTCGAACCCCTTTATGGTTCAGTCAACTTGTTCTCATTCGAACCCCTAAAACCAACTTTTTGCCATGGGGCCATTTTTTCTCAGTTTTCCTTCCTCCATCAAATTGTAAACCACTATTGTGGCTTCTCGCCTTCACTATATATTGATAATCTCTAATCACAATACACAAATGAGCAAAGGATCAGTATTTTATTAGAAGAACATTTTCCCTTAATGTCACATGCATATTCCCCATGAATACATGTTGAAAATCATAATTAGGAAAGACATAAGGGATCTGAGCAAATAAAGAGAAATAAAGAGAAATAAAAAAATCACTTTGTTGTGACTCCCTACTTATAGTGGATGAGGTTAGTGAACATGACCTTCAAAATGATATTAGCCTAGAACTGCTGCAAGAACTGCTTGATTGATTGCTCTAAAGTAAAAATAGAGTTATCATTCCAAGGGAGAAAAACCATTCCAACACAGTTTCCTTAAGGTACTGCAAAAATAGTTTAGCTAGCAACTCGTCTTGATAAAGGAAATTATTGCACATAACTTAGTGAATGATGATACATGAGTTTGTAGATCACCTTTTCCATTGTTTTTATCAAATTTCGAAACCTCCAACCCTTGGGGGATAGGGAAATTTAGAATATTCAGGGTCAAAGAACAATTAGATAGGATAGAGAGAAATAAAATAGATGTGATAGAAGAAGAAATAGATATACGAGAAAAATATGCTAACTAGATTAAAATAAAATGCAATGAAGAAATCACAGTTACCCTCCTTAAGAAAAATGAGAATACTGAAAGGGAGAGGCTGCAATATCCAAGCTTGAGAGAAATATGTTGATAATAACAAAGCTTTGATGTAGTATGGCTATGAGAGGAAGAATATCTAATGGCTATGGTGGAATAGAGGCAAAGAAGCTGTTGTGATGAAGATATACCAAGAGAATTAAAATTTTGTGAATTCCTTCTTTTGTTGAGAGAGATCCAAAATGAAATTTTTTAATTAGGTTTATGGATGCAGGAGTCGTCCCAACACATCTGTGAGCTAGAAAAGGTGTTACATTCATTGATAAGCAGGAAACATAATGCAAATGGCTACTATAGTCAGTACTCTATTCATAACATTTGTGTAGCATGCAAATGTCTATGTGACATGCATTCATCTAAGACATGCATTCATTGATAAGCAAGAAACATAACGTCAATGACTACTACAGTCAGTACTCTATTCAGACCATTTGTGTAGCATGCAAATGTCTATGTGACATGCATTCATCCAAGACATAAATCCTCCTTAATGATAGGACATAGGTTAAGAAATTAAGGATTAAATTCAAGTTGGATAAAAGGAATATGTTGCATTATTTTCTTTTATTTATCTAAAGGGGAGGCTCATGGGATGGTAAATTTCAAAGGATGCAAATGCAATTTATGACATTACAGATTGTAATAGTATTACAATAGATAAGTACTACTAACATAACTATACAAATTTTACCATTACAAATATATAATTAAAAAATAAATGTGAATTAATAAGACTAAGAAATATAATATCATTGAATATTTTACTTCTCATTATCTATATAAACTCATCAAATAATAAAGTTACAAATATACCAAATGTTATAATCACTTTTGACTTTAAATCACTTTCAACATCTATTCCACCTTGTGAGACATTGAATTTGTAGGAATGCAAAATTGGCATCATGCATTTAATTAAGTCATATTCATCCATTCATCAAATAAATCAAGTTTATTTGATTAATCTCTAAAGTCTTCCATTTAAATTAAATAAATTCATCTTTAACACTAACATCATCCCCTTTAGCTAAATAAATTAAAATATTTATTTAACTAAGTCTAAATCATTTTCCATCTCCTTTTGATTTATTTTAATCCATAAATCTAAGTAAAAAGTCAAAATCACCTAATCTCCTATTAAATTAATCAAATCCTAATTATCTGAATCCTCTAGATTTTGCATCTTGCACCGATAAATCATTTCTTTTATTTAATAATTCCTCCTTTTCATTCAAATATGGCATCTTTAGGGAATATTCCTCCAATTTGAATTTTCCCTCTCACAAGTCTTGTCCTCCAACATAGCATTAACTCCTCTTACATTGTCTCTTACATGTCCCCCACTTGGCATTTAAGACTTTTCTTCTCCCTCCAACAAGCCATCTTTTGAATTTCAAATCTCCCCCTCTTTGGCACATTGACCAAGATGTGCACAACCCTCATCTTCTCACATCTTGAGAAGTGGCATTTTTTCACTGGCTCATGTTTTGTCCCACATCCTCCATGGTTTGCGAGGATGTTGGCAAAGGTTTGAGAATTTTTCTTTACGCTCGCTAATTACATTTGCTTGAAAGTGTCTAAAGCCTTTTCCAGTGAACCCATTTTGTGCACACCTGCCAATTATATTTTCTTGAAAGGGTCTAAATCCTTTTTCAGGGAATCCATTTTAAACTCATGCTGCATTGTAGTGCACAAAAAACCATGCCTTTGAGTCCTGTCAATTAGTTCATGTGCCTTGTTTATACTACAGCATACTAGAGTCTTTTTAAAAACAAAAAGGATGCAACATTCACTCAATTGGAAGAATTCAAACCTTCCCTATGGGTTGTTCCAAAGGAAGAAAAATGTGTGTTTCCCAATCCCAGGCTTACGCATTTATCTCACATGCATTGCTTGTGTAGGCTAGCGAATAGGTTTTGTGTTTTTTAAAATCTTTTGCAATTGGCGGACCATGTAAATCTAAGTTCCACAACTTTTGCCTCATCTATAGCCATTATTTCCTATCTTATCATGAAGAAAGAAACATTACCTTAAATGCTTCACATTAATTTTCTGAAACGTATGTGCATCTTTCAATATGTTGGTCTTTCAAAGGTTGATTCTAGTTACTTAGTACGTTGCCTTTCCTTCCTTTCTGTAGACTCCTTTCATTATAGGTGGTTACAGTAGTGAAATAAACGTGTGATGGTTATCTAGTGTATGACGAACTCTTCAATAAAATTTTGTGTGGAGAAGATCCATTGCTAATAACATCCTCTATCTATTAAAAATTTTTTTGGGTCGAGGGCTAAAAGCATTATTGCTTCATCTATTTTCTTTCCTTTGACTTTATTTTGGGAACGGTCTTAGTGGTAAAGGTTTAAGGGACAAAGATATAAATATTTAACTCTATAAAATATTTTTAATGCATGGGGGTTATTTTCACAATATGTGGGGAAATAATTTCACAATAGTGGTTTACAATTTTTGGCCAAACTGGACACTGAAATAAGTTTTTTTTAACTAAATCTTCTCTTTCGGGCACCTATAGCAAGTAAACCGTGAGGAATTTGAAGATGATGCAAACTAGAGTTTCATGACATTCTGTCTATAGATTCAAAATATATTTTTTTCAATTTTTTTGGAATTAGATTGCACTTCTTTTTCCATCTCCCTTGAAAACTAGTTTTTTTCAAAAAACAACATTTTCAAAAAGTGATGCTCACCGTATAACGCATAACTTTTATTCCATGAAGGATAAAATTCTAATTCTTTCAAAATTAGATTTTTAACTCTGATATCTAGTGCTTCCACTTGGTTAGATAGTCTTTTATTGAATATTTTTTCTTTAATCAAGTTTCGAAATCAAACCAATTACAATTTAGACATAGCAAAACCGTATAACGTGTAAATTTTTTGGTATGTATCAAAATTCAATTTTATTTTTTTTGTTGGATCAAGGACTCTAATATATAGTGCACTCATATTTTTCAATTATTTTTTTTAATAATATTCTATTTTTCCACATGTGCAGAATAGAGAGCTTTATTTTCAGTGAAAAGCCTACATTCACAATAAATAAAAAATAAATATTATAATCAAATTTAATTTAATTAAAATTATACTTTTTTGGATGCTTATATTAAGGACTACATACTTACAAAAAAATAAATTTTAAATGAATTCATTTGATCCCCCAAAAGGTAAATCAAAAGTATTTTTTTATCAGCATTTTGATAGGTGTAAACGAGACTCCATTATAGGTATGGTTTAAAACTAGCGGGGTTCTATCCAAGGGGGCTTGGTCTAAGGTGGTTTGATCAAACCCTATTCAATTGGAATCCTCTAAATGAAACTTTTCAAGACTTAAATCATTATTTTTCTAAAAATATGTGATTTTAGCAAAAATCAATATCTCCCAGAAAGTGTAAACCATTATTGTGGCAACACCATCTAACGTGTGGTTTTATCTTTTAATGGATTTAATGAGTTTGTATCGTTGATCTACAATTTGTATTGAAAAATGGGTGTCGTGGACAGTCCGATGCACTCCCATTAGTCGCATTATCTTCATTCTCCTACTGTAAATGGAGGTGCATGAATCTACTTCATCATATCTTGGAAACATTGCATTCCATGACATGACACTCTGGAAAAATATAGGAAGGCATGGTGACTCTTGTCCCATCTGAATGATCCTTGCTGACACAAATCATTCTTGAGGCAAATCAAATCCTCACTATAGAAAATCTATGTGCATTGCTCAATACCTCACTGTATTTATGATCAATATGAAGGGGTGATACGTATCTGCCCAAATCATTGAACTGGAGGAAATTGAGTAATGAATGCATTGAATTCAAAAGGGGCATAATACAAAATTGAATCTACTGCTCACCACCGCCACTCCCAATTCTTGGATTGTTAATTCAGTTTACCAATAAGGTAGCTTTCTTTTGTGAAGAGCTTTAAAAAGCAAGTAGGTGTTCAATCTATTGCATGGTAGTCAGTCAAGTGGGTATTGGGTATGTGTTATATTAGAAAGAGGGTTGCTAAAGAATTAATTCATTTCTCCATTTGGTAGCTAATTTTTTTTTTTACATGGAATTATGTATTGTTATATAATGTTAAAAGCAACTTCTCATTAATATTGAGTTTCTCTATCAATCTCGATATTGTTGTCTATGATTTTAATGTTGACAATTTGAAGATTTTGCAGAAGAAACAACAACGGCAACTCATAAAGGCTGGAAAATAATTGATTAATATTGTTGTTTTCTTTGAGTGGAAGATTAGGAACCTAATGAATTAGAAAACTATCACTTCTTAACATTTATTTTTAAGTGATCCTTAAATTTCTTTTTTGAAGTTTCCTGAAGATATCGATATTTAATTTGTAGATTTGAATATGTCGATAACTAATTTGAAAATTTCTTGAAGATAACAGAGTAGCAAGACAATGAAAAAATTCAAAAATGAACAAAGACATTTGAGTTTGAAAAGGGGGGCCTTGAACTTGAACTTGAAAAAGCATTTTTAAATGCTTATTGCAATAGTTTAGAGTCTTTAATTGTTGCTTTTGTTTTCTATTTTAGGCCAACTAGATCATTTTGGGTTTAAAATCAATTATTTTATTTTTTTTTCAAAGTTAGACTAAAAAATTGAACATTAGAAACTTACTAGACATTTGCTTTGTGGGATAAAAATGAACAATCAAACTTCACACTTCGTCTTGGTGGTTTAAAAAGAACTCAATTTTGCCTATGGAAATTAAAATGAACATGTGCTTCTTTGTTTTGTAATTAATTACTCAAAGTAATATCATTAAAAGGACGTATGCACTTCTCTCGCGCCTCACGGTGATCTTAAATCGAGTAAAGTAATTACTTATACATTTCATTTTGGGATTAAAATTGAACAGAATATCTTGCAAGTGTGAGTGGAACATGTGTGTTTTCTCCCTTTGTTTCTAAACAAAGGTTGATCGAACTACGAATATTTTTGCTCGCTTTTGTTTATCTTAGAGGGCCTTCCTTGGGGAAAAATTACACACCCAAGGGAATGACCCAACCAGTAACACACTAAAGCCAAGTGTATTTCCAGATGGGATATAAAAGTGGGTACTGGAACAAAGGCCAGTATCACATAGTTGGTCCCAATGAGAAGGGAAGCAATGGTCTCTTGTCGCATGGGTCAATCTCCATTAACAAAAAGTCTGAATTAAAACCCTTGTTTAAAAAGGCCAAAATCCTAATCTATTTGTTGGTGCATGAACAGTTGTTTTGAAGCCACCCCACACTTTTATGGCTTTTAATAGAGATGTAAAGTATGCCATGGGAGATTCATGGGTACTAATGCTTAGCTGCCATCAAAGAAATGTTGACCCATGGAGGGGAGCTAGTGGGGTCAAGCATCTAACCATCCACTAAAATTAATCATAGTTGGACTTGTCCAAGTGGGTACTCAACAAATATTGTCTCAAATATCCATAGGGTTGTACTTGTTCTTGAAATCAAAACACATTGCTTGATGGAAAACATTGGATAACAAACATTTAACATGCCCTTTCTTTCCCTTGGGATTCATATCCTTAGAGGTTTCTAGGCATTTGAATTTCATCTCAATTTTCTCCTACTAAAGTGAACATTAGGTAACTCTTGCTTTGATTTCCTCGGTTTCCACATGATACACTTTGTGGGATGAGAAGAAATTAAAACATTGGACATCTAGTTTCAAAAACCTAATCAAGAAGTGTTTGTCATAAAAATAAATCATTCATCAAAGTTAAGAAACAATTGGACCCCACACATGTGCTTGGCATATTTTGATCATATGGTTTTCATGCAAACATTGGTCTTTTGGTTTTGAGCTACTCCTAGAGAAAAGCATGTTCTTCACTATCTTGGTCTCATAAACAAGGTCCCTGTTAGGTTCATTTAGGATCAAATAAAATACTTCATCCATTCCAAACATCTATCAAAATCTCATTGCACAAGCAACTTTAGAGCTTTGGAAACATCAATATTCTAGACTTGGGTACATCTCTAAACCAAATCAAAATCACTTGTTTAGTTAGGTGTGTTTGGATGAATCCTTCCTCACACACTTAGTTAGATTATCACCCCTTTGAATGAGTACATCCTAAGATAACATCTAACATTTTTGGTTTTACAAGTTCATTATCCAAATCAAACCAATCAAAATCAAACCGTAAGTCTAGCATTGATCCATAATTCCTAAACGTACCCATATCATTCACTCCTTTCATCCTTCATCTCATCATTGGTCTTAGAGGTCAATCAAGTCAAAACACAAGAACATGGAATATAAAATTGCTCCATACATCATGAGTAATCCAAATCAACTGAACTTTCAAAGCCTTATAATGTTGATTGATTATCAAAACTCACATTTATACAATCCATACATGGGATCATTATCCCCTACAAACCTCAATGGTACAACAAATGTGAGTATTCCCAATCAAAATTTTGGAACACCTTTCCTAATGTTAGATTTAAATCTGAGTCCAAACCTACAAATCTATCAACCAAACACCTAGTGCATGAGTCTTCCACAAATGAATAACATTATCCCACCAAATCCATACATTCCAAATGTCAATATACCAAGTAAAAGTTTACCAAGCATGAATGTTTCAAATCCACACTTGGAAATCTTCGTAATAGATATGTTTGCAAATCATACAAATGTTGTTCAAATTCCAAGCAGGATGATAATGACTCCATGTATTGATCCAAGTCAAGGTAACATCATGCAAAATAAAAGTTACCTAAATCAAGGCAATGTGATTTCCAACCACAACAATGTTCAATTTCAATGAATAATGCCAAATTTGAACATCATCCCAAACCAAAACATTGTCCAAAATCAAATTTTGAATGATCCCATGTAAACACCACAAGTGTACATTCCAAATCTACTTGAAAAAAAGATAAATCAACTATATCGAGGTAGTCAAAATCAAAATCGAGATCAAAACTCACTAGATCAACTTGTTTCACTTGCCAAACTAATTGACTCATTTCGCCAAGACACATCTTCACTCCAAAATCAATACACTCTTCCATTGGTTGAACCATGTTGTCAAAGCATTGAGTTGTGTCCACAACCACATCAAGAGCAATATCTCCAATTTCAAGAAGTTCGATATCAATATCAACAACATCAACAACAACCCAAACACCATGTCTCAAAGATCAATCACCACATCTCCAAGATCAATCATCACAAGGTCAATTTAAAGTACAAATCTCACAAGGTAAAAAATAGAAATACACACCACTTGGGAGACCAATCGAATCAGTCATGCAAAAGTTGGTACAAGAAAATCTCATCAAAATACTTGTTTATGACAACTATCAAGAGCCCCTAGTGAAACCACCATGGTACAATGAGAATCACCTTTGTAATTTTCACAAAATAAAGGGACACACAACATCAGATTGTATTCGACTCAAAAATCTCATCCAAGACCTCATTGATCAAAAGATAATCACTATTGGGGATAATGATGAAGATTCAACCACTAGCGATAGCATTTCCAATCTCCCCACCACAATTGTTGAAAACAATGATCAAGATCTATCCATCCATGAGCAACTTGAAGATGTTTCTACCTTATCCAATGATCAAATCAACATGCATCAAGAATCAATTTTTAGTCATGATCAAAATCCCTCGACAATATTCAGCCATGCTCTATTTCAAGGAGTTAGAATTATTTGATCCCATTGACATAATCCATGATCCATCTACCAATGAACATGTTAAAAATGTCACTACATGAACAAATGAGTTAGAGGACATATCTCAAGGATTTATTCCAAAACAAGAACAACATCTTTCACCAAAGTCTAGCAGTGGTCCTTCTCAAGACATATGACATCCTTTGACCTCATGGTTATAGAAGGGATCCTCAACTCAACATTTGATCCAAGTCCACTCAAAGATCAAGAGGATATTGAGCCATTTCCCATGCCTAATGAGGATATCCAAGAACCCTTTGTAAGCAATCCACCCTTTGAAACTGCCCCATGTCAAGAACTTGATCCAAAGCATGTCGAAAGCAATTCCAAAATTAATCAAGATCAAGAATTCATATCTCCAAGCTACTACAATGATCTAATGGAAAATCTCCTATCTATACAAAAAATTTCAAATGATGATCATATCCACATAGAACATACTCCTCCATCTACCCATGAGATGCTTTCTATGGATGGACACGTAGATGATCTTCTTCTAGAATAGGATTCCTTTACTCTGACATTACTACACAAAAAGAGCAGGTTATTAATTTCTACAGTCAAACTAGATTTGTCAACATCAAGATCAGATATATCCCAAATTCAAACTAAGGGCATCATGATTAAAGATATCCAACATTATCCACTCAAAGAAATAGGTCAGAAAGAATAGGACATTCCAAAGTTAGGAGAGTAGCAAATTGAAACAACGTCATTTGCAGTGGTCATTTATTAGAGCATGCTTACTAAACAAGACATCTCAAAAAAGAAAATCAAGGAACAAAGGTGCCACTACCACCATACTAGGGGACAACTTTGTCTCAAATAAACGTCAACATAGGGAGCATGAAGAATCCTTATGATGAAACCAATGCCAATACTACAACCAACCATGCCATGAATCTTCATCCACCCATCACCACATCCACAAATTGGGACCAACAGTAAAAGAAAGATTTGAATCAAATTACAAATAATGTTATCAAAGAAAAAGAAGCAAAGCGTGATGGAAAAATCAAATACACATGGATACCAAGAATACAAAGAAAGATTATCCCTATCAAACTCCATTAGTCAAAGAAACTATGGGGAAAAATAAGAAAGGGAACAGTATCCATCAAAGAAGTACACAAAATAAAAAGTAAACATCCCAAGAAATGTACAAAGTATATCAAGCAATTGGTCCTAATTTCATGCACACTTCCATATCCACCCATCATTGCTCATCTTCCCAAGTTTGGAGAGTCAAAGGTTCTAAACTGTCAACCAATCCATCTTTTATCCCTAAACACACTCTATCCATACCTCCATGCATGATATCCAATTCTCACATTGACCATGTATTGGAAACGACCCTTCATCATAAGGATTAGGCACTTTATTGCCATGTGCACATAGAAAAAGAGTTATCCCCTAGTATCAACAAAGCAGATCAGAATCCCAAAAGTTGCATTCAAGTGCACATTATCTTGGCAAAGCACTTTCAAGCGGATATCAATGACATTATAAGCATCTACATCACCACTACAAGGTGGTTCGTTATGAGCTTAAAATCTTTCGGAGAAAAACCAAAAAAAAAAAAATTTAAAAACATAAAAAATCTAAAAAAATCAAAAAAAGTATTGAAAACAATAAAGAAAAAAATCATCCTCTAGTCAAAACCGCATGGGCGACACTTTGGGTAGGTGAAATGATGAAAACCTAGAAAATATGCATCATGTGTAGAATCGAGCATCTGCATGCACTAGTTCAAGTGGAAGCATCTCATCCCATCCATAATAAATCCAACATTCCATCCATCGTATCCATAATAAATCCATTCATCCATGAACCATTTATCCAATCCATTTTCATCCACCTACATCCATCTTCCAAATCATCTTGACCCTGATGAAGTTTGGTGTACACCACTTGCTTATGATGAACATCTTGACATGGGTCATTTTCATTGATCATAGCCTACCCAACGTTATTTGAGCTATGAAGCATTCCTCCATTCAAACACCTTATCTTTTAAAGATAATCTATATCAATCCACCCATATACCTATCCAAGCATCCATCAAGGGTATTTCATACATTGCTAGACACTAGGGGAATATATTTACATCTTTCTTTGGGAATAAATCTTGACATATATCCTCCAACTTATGTGGTGATCTAAACATTGGCAACATGAAATCAAATTGGTCAAAGCATTTGTGAGCCAAAATCCAAATCACTAGCCCATGGCATATTTTGATGAGAAGATGTTCCTTATCAAGTTTTATCTTCAATTGAACATCAATCCAAACAATCAATATCAGTTGCATCTAATTTTCACTTCAAATGTCACATAAAATCATTCAAAACAAGTTTGTTCCAAAATCAAGCTTCAAAATCCTAATCAATCAAATCCAATCGAAAAAAATCATCATCTCGAGATATCCTTCCCAATCCTTGTGTTGTTTAACACTATCATTTCATTGTTGTGTATCCTCAACAATGTTATCATCATCAATCCATCAATCTGATCAATCAACCCTAGCTTGCTTTTCAACAAAATCCCAAAAAGAGCATTGATATCATCACACTTGATGTATCCAAATCGTCAAAATCATGTGAAAATCCAAAAACATCCAAAACATATCAAAATCCTAAAACAAGTCAAAAAGTCAAAAAATGTCAAAAACATGGAGTCTAAACTATGTTGTCTTTGAGCTTACACATAGGCAAGGCTAATCTTTGATCAGCCCCTGAGACACAAAATCCAAAAACATTCATAAAACATCAAAATCCAAAACATTCATAAAATCTCAGAAAACCCCAAAAACATTAGAAAATCCAAAAATCAAAACATTTGTAAAATATCAAAATACCAAAAATGGCCTCAAAACATTTCAAAACTCCAAAAACATCCAAATATTTGAAAAATCCATCTGTCATGTTTCTTTCACCTGCAATAATCTCATCCATAATAAAAAAATTGTCACACTCACCCTTTGGAAAAACAAACAGAAACAAGCACAATAATCAGCAAAAGCAAACTTCAAACGAAAAATGAAAATCGAAACAACAAACTTTTAAATGCAAAATCAAACTCTTGATCATTCACAAACATGTCAATCAACCTTATATCAATAGCCTTTTTGAACAACCTATCAAATTTATATCAATAGCCTTTTTGAACAACCTATCAACTTGCCACCATCCACTAACATGTCCTAGGATGTATCCTTCCTACAATGGGCATTATCTATTGGAAAAACAATTTGGGTAAACAAAACGACATGCCACCATCCACTAACATGTCCTAGGATGTATCCTTCCTACAATGGGCATTATCTATTGGCAATCATTTTGCTTCTTATCCTAAACAAAACAAATCCCTTTGGCTAGAGGTATGAAGAACATTGACTTGTTTGTGTGCTTGATCTTTTCTTTTTGATTTATCTTATTGCACTCATTCCAATGACCTCTCAATGATGTCTAATCAAAGCGATTTAGAAATAAAGGAATGGAGCATCGATCATTATCTTTTTTTCTGTTGTGCTTGTTGGACATTCATGTAATATAACTTGGAGAATACGTGCTTTGTTAGGTGCATCCTAGCAAGGTTTCCATATGTCAAGTGTGAACAAGAATACTCCTATCTGTTTGTCGAGTCAAAGTCCATCACACTAGGTGCAATGCCTTCCTGGTTCTTTATACCTTGATGCATCGTGCCTATTTGTGTTATCAAACATAAGGTAAGTAGCCCTTTTAAAATCTCAATTCCTGATAAGTGAATCATCATCTCTCATCATCATCTCTAACAAAGTTGGCTTGTTGAATCCTCTTGTCATCTTCTTTCTTTTTTTCCAAGCTAACATCATACTAAGATAGTTAATCATCATCGCCAATGCATCCATCCTGCATCCACAAACCATATCATTCACATGCATTCCATTTTCATCATCGTAATATAGATCTGGTAGTCTAAGCATCTCATAAACCATATATTTTCATAAAACATCCATTGCATAATCATATAGACATTATCGTATCATCCATCTCAAATGCATTCCATCATCATTTAAGTTGTTTAGGATAATATAGATTGGTTATTCTAAGCATCTTAAAACCGTCTCATTTGCATCATTATCATAACCATCCATATGTCCAACTTGAACCTCTTTGTCGTGATATCAACCTTCAAATCGAATATTTTTGCTCAATCTCTCGAGGGGGAAAAGTACCAATATTCTTCTTTCCACTAGGGCATCCGAAAAAAATAAAATAAAATTTATTTGAATTTTGATCACGGCAAGTTTATTCTTTGAACCAATGCAACAAGTACATTGCTTCAAAGAGGGGAAAAATCTAGACATGCAAAATTGGCATCATGCATTTAATTAAGTCATATTCATCCATTCATCAAATAAATCAATTTTATTTGATTAATCTCTAAAGTCCTCCATTTAAATTAAATAGATTCATCTTTAACACTAACATCATCCCCTTTAGCTGAATAAATTAAAATATTTATTTAACTAAGTCTAAATCATTTTCCATCTCCTTTTGATTTATTTTAATCCATAAATCTAAGTCAAAAGTCAAAATCACCTAATCTCCTATTAAATTAATCAAATCGTGATTAATTTACTCCTAGTCACCTGTATCCTCTAGATTTTTCAACTTGGACCAATAAATCATTTCTTTGATTTAATAATTCCTCATTTTCATTCAAATATGGCATCTTTAGGGAATATTCCTCCAATTTGAATTTTCCCTCTCACATGTCTTGTCCTCTAACATAGCATTAACTCCTCTTACATTGTCTCTTACATGTCCCCCACTTGGCATTTAAGACTTTTCTTCTCCCTCCAACAAGCCATCTTTTAAATTTCAAATATCCCCCTCTTTGGCACATTGACCAAGATGTGCACAGCCCTCAGCGTCTCACATCTTGACAAGTGGCATTTTGTCATTGGCTCATGTTTTGTCACACATCCTCCATGTTTTGCAATCTTCCATCCTTCTTGGTTATAAATAGAGACTATCTCTATTGTTTTAGTCCTCCACAACTTAAGACACAATCTTAAGCAATTGAATCTTGTTCATCATATCATCCAGGAGATTGTCAAGGGTTGGGAAAGGGCTTCTTTCCACATCAAATAAGCACCAATCCACTATGAGATAGGGGTTTGATCATGTTTTCATATTCTTGCAATTAATTGTTTTTGTTCTATTTAGTTTGCATATTTTAGCATGATCCAATATTTCATAGGAATACTCTATTTGGTTTGCTTAAGTTTACTAACGATGCTAATGGTTAGTTGTTTTTTAGCAAAATGCAGAAAAGTTATCCACAGAATTGAACATAGACAAATAGATTATTAAAAAGGCCATGATCTAGGCCTATAAGCCATGTACATAAAATAGCATTCGTAGTGTAATTATATAAATAATGACTACAATAATTTCACCAATTGATAAGAGAGAAAAGTTTTCAAGATGGAATGGTTATTTTAGCTTACAATTATGGTGAATGTAAATGAAATAATCATGTAGAGGGAAGATTGTAAAATAATTGCATTCAGAGGGCAATTGATAAAGGGTGCATAAAATTTAAGTGTAATTATATGGCACATACTAAAAGATTGTTAATTGTTGTGGAATATATTTCCTTAATTGAGTTAAAAATATATATTAATAAGTTAAAATTATAGAAAGAATTATTGTATGTCTTGAGTAAGGTGAAGCCTACAATAACAAGTGAAATTCTATAGCCAATCACATTATCAGTAATTCAGTTTTTAAAAATATTTTTACTTAAAAAATTTGCATCTTAACATTAAAAAATAATAATAGTTTCTTTGGATAAAAAATACTAATATATGATTTTTTCATAGGTAATAATCGGTTAAAAAATATAGTTAAAATAATATGTTTGTCAAAGAAAAATACTAAAAAATTAAAACTATAATATAACTCTTAAGAAAATAAAAACAAAATAATTCTAAAAAAATATGAATCAAAGACAAGTACTAAAAAAATAAAACTATTATATAACTCTTAAGTAAATAAAAATTAAACAACTCTTATTTCTAAAATAAGATAAAATAACTATTCATTACATAAAACAACTATTAAGTAAATTAAATACGAATAATAAGGAATGGAGTGTGATGAAATAGGCACAAAAACTATTAGTGAACCAAAATATATTTTTAAAAAATGAAAACTATAAAAAACTTTTAATTAAATAAAATAAAATCTCTTTGTAAATATTAATAGAATATTTTTCAAATAATTGTAAAGTATAATAAAAAAAATATTTTGAGTATATAAAATAATTTAAAAATAGTTTATTAATATATAGCTTTTTAAAAAAAATAAAGCCAACAATGTGATTAAAATACTTTTTAAATAGTTCTAAAGTAAAATTAAATCTTTTAAGTAAATATAACTAGCACTAATGAAGGTTCAAGGGTTACATTGATACAAAACTATATGTATGTTAATGTGTTAGAGAGTATGTGCTTTTGCATGCAAATTCTAGTTGCATGTGAATAGATTAAACAATTAATAATTAATGCTAAATAATGGAATGAAATATAATTAGACAAATATTTTTTTTTTTGTAAAGAAATTAAGTATTATTTTATAATGAAATATTTTCATACAGATTGAAAACATAAAAGCAATGTAAATGAAAAAAAGAATGTTGCCACCAAATTGAGAAAAAACACTGCAAACGAAAATAGAATGTTCTCATCCAGTTGTGAAATCAATATTTATCTAGATTTTATGTGATAAATAAGATTTTGGAGGCTTTTACCATTACACAATGGGTGAAACTTGTTTTCTAATGATTCAATAGTGGTTTGTAGGCATGAGACTTGTTTCAAGATCAAATCTCACAGTATATGTAGCCTATCAGCTAATAACTCAATATTGATCTTTTGAAAAAAAATTAAGATATATTTAAGGCTTGTTAAACTTTTTTATATTGGTCATATATTTTATTTGTTTTATATTTTTAGTATTTTTATATGTCAATTTTTGTATGACTTTTGTTGACATGTTCATGTCATTACACTCCATCCCTTGTTTCCATTTGTTATCCTTGTAATTACATCTCTCAACATAATAATTACTAGCACTTGCACGTAAAGAAGGTTCAAGGATTACGCTGATATAATTTACTATATGTATGTTAATATGTTAGGGAGTATGTGTTTTTGCATGGATGTCTTGCAAATTCTAGTTGTATGTGGTTGGATTAAACTAGCATACATATATTAAATATTAATACATATAAAATACATCAAGAGTTATCCTTCTCGAGGCACCTATTTTCTTCAAATACTACTGCATCTATGTCTAATTAATTCAATGTTGATTTGGTTATCTTGAAGAAGATTCATATGATGATTTCTTAATGTTGTTCTTAAGATTAAGTTGATTTCACTTTTGATGGGGATCATTGCCTAATTTCCTATTTTGAACAAAGAGTATAACTATAAACCTATATGATGTATTTTATGTTATAGTTCATTTAATATTTTGAGTTACAAATTATCAATAGTTGCCCATTAGTGTTTTTCTATTTTTCTCTGCAAATGGTAAACACTTGCATTCATTTGGAACATTATTGGACTTAAGATACCGGCTTATTAAGCTCTGTTGTGAAAAGTTATCTAGGACTTGTACCCAGTCAAATTTGATTTTAATTGGATTAGGCTACTTCTACACATGAACCCACATAATCATCATGGCTATTGTTGTGTGATACCATTAATGAACTAATGGACTAGAGATACCTTTATTTCTATCATATTTAAGAATTTATTGTAATGACTAAAGGAAACATTTATTTTTCAACTTTCCCTTATCCGCACAAGACTCGTTTGAATAAACCAGAGTAGCCATGTTCACAAATAATAGAAATTACAATGATACGATATTAAAAAATTCAAAATACACTTTAGCAAAATATTTAGGGGAAACTTGACATAGAATTATATTCAAACAATATCCCAAAGAATGTAGAACTTCCATCATTTAATGAAAGGTTAAAGACAAAGTGGGCCAACTTTTATCACTATATGAATAACAAACAAAGCTTTCGCATACATATCCAAGATTCCAAAAAAGGGAGAAAACTGGGATTTTCTTCAATTTGATTTTTTTGGGTTGCTATTTTGAATAGCTATTGGAGGCAATCACTCGCTAAAGTTTTGCCCTAGTTCAATATAAACCATAAAGTAGACATAACAAAAACCTCTATATATGTCCAAAGGTCTATGATATAATGGTGTCACTCATAAGAGTGTGATCCAATTTCATATCCCCCCTAACTATAATAAGGTTGCTTATAACCCCAAAGAAGTTAACATGTGAGGTTGTGGGGTTTTGGTTGCGGTATAAGGGTAATGGGTGAAGCAGGTCTTAACAACTACAAACATATGGTGATTTTTTGTAGTTATGGTTCTAGTGTAAGAATGTGAAAAATACTTTCCCTCCACAGTGGTCAATGTGGCCCATAAAATCACTATAACATGACAATGATGTCCTATGTAGTGTATGGAATTCTAAGTCGCACTTGCTACTATTACCCTAGAATCCACCCTATCAGTCTTGGTGGCAACATCCCTTCTTGTGGGTCTGAAGTATTCAAGAGATAAATCAGACCCACAAGGATTAGTGTTGCCCCCAAATCTAACAGGGTGGATCCCAAGATACCAATAGAATGGGCAACATGGTTTCCATATAGCATATATGGCATCACACACGCTACTATTGCCATAGAGTCCACCCATCAAACTTAGTGATAGCATCCCTCCCTATGGGTTTGGAGTAGTTAAGAGCCAAATTAGACCCACCAAATCTAACAAGGTGGATACTTATAGAACAGGAAGCATGGTTCCCATAGAGCATATTGGACATCACCATTGGATCATACTACATTAAAGGAGAAAAAAAAAAGTTTGTGTAGTTATGATTGTGGAATAAGAATGTGATCCATTCGAAAAACCGAAGGAACATAAAAGAATGCAGTCCATGCTTACCCCACACAGTATTTAAGGAGCCTTGTTATCTCAAATTTACCCAAGAGAACCGAAAAGAATGTGATCCATTCTTGCCCCAAATGGATTAAAAGCCTCCAGTTCATCATATTTCCCAAGAGAAAAGACAAGAATGTGGCTCATGGCTACCCTACATGCCTTTTAAGGCGCACCATTATCTCATATTTGCAAAAAGAACGAAAATAATGTGATCCATGCTTACCTCCCCACAGTGTTATAGGCATTAGCTCACCTATATTTACCAAGAGAACAATAAAATGATTTTGTGGGGTTCTTTAGCATGGTGTAGGAATGAAGATCTTATTTACCCCAAATTGAGTTAAAGGCAACCTATAATTTCACCCAAGATTTATCGCATTAAAAAAAAAAAATAGGAATAAACATGGAAATAAGCCAAACCCGTTGCATAAAAAAGACAAAAAATAAAATCAAGCTCAACAATCGCTCTTTATCGACAATGTGAATAGTGTCTACCAAATCAACCTAAAAAAAAATGAAAACCATATTAGGATTCCTAATAAATTTTAAATTATTAGATTTCAACTATATAAAAATCAAAACGAAACTATATTTTCACTATGAGCTTAAAAGACGAAATATATTTTCAAATGTGAAAATCAAATTGATTTACTTTTAAAAGAAAGAATGATAATTCTTTAACCTGGGATCTGGGCTGAAGAATGGACCAGGATAATTTCTTGTGGTAGCTAACAACTGCAGTCTGCAAATCGTCTCCGCCGATTTTATTTTTACGGAGCTTGGTAAAATCTGCCACAGAATTAAATTTTGGAATTTCTCCGATGTAAATATCTTTCTAATTTTTATCTTCAATTGAATCAAACCAATACCAAAATTCTCTTACCATAGGCAATCTGTCGCCTAAAATTTTCTCATTGCTCAAACGCAAGCAACTATTATTGGTATTGACATACTTATTGTTCTTGTTTGACTATTTTGTGCAGCAGAAGGACAGGGGGTCGATTCGCAGTGAACTTACAGACTGCTTGTTAATGAGCAACAAGCTTGCATTAAAGCTAACTATGCAGCGCATCTCGCAGCCAGTCAGCTCAGGTCAATCCATATCGGATCGAAAGATAGCATTCACGAACTGTATTGGGCATTTATTTTTTCACTTGCATTGAAGATCAAATCTGTTTTAAATCTGCTTTAAAGTTAGTATTCTTTAAAAAAAGTTTGCCAGTGAAGATCAAACGCACTACAGCCAGCTGCACGTCAAATTCAACTTCAATTTTTTCCTTGCAATGAATTTTTCTTTTTGGCAGATACTACTGTAGACACCTCTCGGCGTAATAATTAATAATAAGCATGCTAAATAATGGAATAAAATAAACTTAGACAAATCTATATTTTTTCCTTAAATAAATTAAGTATTATTTGACTATGAAATATTTGTATACTTATTTAAAATATAAAGCAATACAAATGAAAAAATAAATTTATCATCAAATTGATGAAAACACACTACAAATAGAAATAGAATGTTCCTTTTCAAATCATTATTTATCTAGATTTTATGTGATTAGTGAATTTTAGAGGCTTTTGCCTAATATTTTGGAGGCTTTTACCATTAAACGGCAAGTGGTTTACCATTAAATGGTAGTTGAAACTTGTTTTCCCACAACTCAACAGTGGTTTGCAGACATGAGACTTATTTCAAGATCAAATCTCACAATATATGTAGCCTATTGACAAATTAAACTAGCACTTGTACCTAAAGGAGGTTGAAGGGTTACACCAATAGAAAACTATATATGTGCTAAAATGTTAGAGAGTATGTGTCAAACAATTAATAATAATAAGTGTTGAAAACAAGTGTTAAACAATTAATAATAAGTGTTAAATAATGGAATGAAATAAACTTAGACAAATCTATATTTTTTCCCTTAAAGAAATTAGATAGTATCTGATTTAAAACAACAAATGATTTACCATTAAATGGTAGTAGAAACTTATTTTCTAATGAGTCAATAGTTGTTTGCAGGCATGAGACTTGTTTTATACTCAAATATCACATTATATGTAGCCTATTGGCTAATAAATAATAAATAAAAATAGTTCTTGAAATAGAAATAAAGTAAACAATGTAAATAAAATAATTCTTAAATAGTTTTAAACCAAAATAAAAAACCCTTTTGGTAAATAAAATAACTCAATATTGATCTCTTGATTAGGGATTTCAATGTCAAATTCAAAATCAACCAATTAAATTATGAAGGCTTTTTAATAACAAATCATTTCCTCATCAATATTTAATTAATATTTATTCTA